>SJYV01003312.1:0-13904 GCA_006410875.1 Neotragus pygmaeus
CCCTCCTGCCTGGCCTGGCCCCCATCCCCCACTGAGCTGGGGCCATCCTCCTAAACCCTGATCCAGCCTCTAATGCTGGACACAGCCCGATCAAAATGAAGAGAAAAGGTGAGCTGTCCATAGCACTCTATTTCACGGTCACTTGAAAGGCCTGCCCTCTGTTCTGAGGTTATATCCTTTCTCCCTTTTGGTGTTAGCAGGTCCTCTGTTTTATAAAATGATGGTAATGTTGGACAGCAAATGCTTTACAAATGGTCCTGCCTCAGAGAGTAAGGTCGCCATCCGGGCTCTTTCTCTGCTTTTCTGTTTTGAAATTTTGCCTGGTGGAGCCATCAGGGCGTCATCCCCAGGCGAGGGTGCCAAGGGCAGGCCTTCCCCACAGAGGGCTAAGGTTAGGGTGCTGCTGCAGGAAACAGCAGGGACTTCCCAGCTGGCTCTGTGGTAAAGAACCCACATGGCAGTGCGGGAAATGCAGGAGACAAGGGTTCAGTCCCTGAATCGGGAAGATCCCCTGGAGAAGGAAATGGCAACCCACTCCAGTATTCTTGCCTGGAGAGTCCCATGGACAGAAGAGGAGCCTGGAGGCTACAGTCTTTAAGATCACAAAGAATCCACGTGACTGAGCATGCACGTGCAGGCAGGAACACCACTGTTCCAGAACCCTGGGGCCCCTTTGGACACCTGGCTTCCCACCAACCCAGGTGTTGGGAGGAAAGTCGTATGACTAGCGCTGATGGAGTAGTTTTCCCTGGAGATTCCTCCAGGCACCTGCTGTCCTCTTCCTCCAATGGCAGGGTAGCCTGACAGGTGGCCTGTGCCTAGCAGCCTGGGGTCCAGTCAAGGACTCTCCTTATTTTGTGTTTAACAGACACAGATGGCCCTCTGAGAGAGGAACCATCCCCAGCAGGGAGGGGACTGTCCATCTCCAGAGGTCTTTGCATTAACACAGAGCCTCTATCACAAGAAGCAGCGCCCCCTCCCTGGGACTTGCTGGGATGATTAAAGCCCTCTCCCCATAGTTCTGGCACCCCCCAGGTGGCCATCGGGGAAGGCAGAGCCCGTCCTGAGTGCAGCCTCCGGGTCACCTCTGTCTACTGCCTCCAAGCCCAGCACATTATTTCTACAGTAGCCTGAGGCTGGAGGGCTAGGGCTTAGGCTGGGGAAGAGGCGATGGAAAAGCATCCAAGGGGGCTCTTAATGAAAGTGGCTGCCAGGTTCCTGGTGCTCATGCTAAAAAGAAAAAATGACTATGGGAAACCAACGATGAAGCACAGAGGGGAGACTTTCACTGCCATCTGGGACCCTGATGCAGTACAGTGTCTATTTTGACAACACTAGGGAAGAGGTTTGGGCCAGGAGTGGGAGAACAGAGTAGGTCTTTTCAAGCCAAAAGACAGGAACTGTCTCCATCCCAAGTCTCCGAATGACGCTGGCTGGCAATACCCGGGATTGGGTGTTGCCAGGGGTCTGCTGAGGATGGAGGTCTCTGCCTTGGATCATGGAGTCCAGATGCCCATTCAGGTCCTCACAGGTGTGAGCAACTAGTGGCCAGACAGGTACTTAACGACCGTACGTATTTGATTTCGTCTCTTCTTTTTACCTTGGCAGGTGGACTTCATCTCTCCGTCTTATGTTTAGGGAATGGATGCTCAGAGGGGTTCAGACGCTTGTTCGCTTGTTTGGGGATCAGAGCTGGGGTTTGGACCCAGGGCTGTTTGCCTCCGAGGCTCCTGACCGCTATTCAACGACCAAACACATCAACCTTTGAGGCTGCTGGCCACGCTTCAAAGGCTGACTCCTCCGCCCCAGAGACTGGAACTTAGAGCCTCTGAGAATCCATTTCCTGCTCCATAAAATGAGGGAAATACCAGTCAAGTCTTCCCCAGATTGAAGTAAGGATTTGATGAAAGAAAATGTATGTGAAACCCTCAGAGGAGTGCCAGCCTTTACCCGCTCAGCTGCCTGAGTTTGGGATGAGGTTTCTATTGAAATTTTCTTTAAATAGAGGAGAAATATCCAGACAAATGACATCTTGGCTCACCACACACGCACACACATTCATATCTATTCACACACATGTACATATATTCATATATACACACATATTTATAGCTCTCTGTATATATCTCTATACATATACAGATATACATGTCTACTCATATCTATTTATATAAACATATATACATATATTCATATCTATTTATACATATGTCTGTATATATATTCATATATACACATACATCTATATATACTTATGCATACACACATATGCATATCTATTTGTATACACATATGTTCATTTAGCCATATATATTTATGCACACATATACATATATCATTATATGTATGTATATTTATAACTATGCACACATATACATATATTCATGTCTATACATATGCTTATCTCTCTGAATAAACATACACATACACACACATTCACATCTATACACTCACATATATTCATACATACATATATTCATATCTACACATATGTTTATGTATGTATACAAATACATACACACATTCATATCTATTTACATATACATTTATATCCATATATCCATGTGTTCATAACTATCTGTTCATGCATATACAGATATAAATTTATATGCACACATATTTATACCTCTCTGTACACACATAGGAGATGGCAATGGCAGCCCACTCCAGGACTCTTGCCTGGAAAATCCCATGGACGGAGGAGCCTGGTGGGCTGCAGTCCATGGGGTCACATAGAGTCAGACACAGCTGAAGCGACTTGGCAGTAGCATACACACACATATACACATGTGTTCATATCTATCTGTATACACGCATATACACATCCTCCTCTTGTTTTTCTCTTCTTGGCTGAAAAGTTGGAGGCCTGATGGCTCAGACAGTAAAGAATCCGCCTGCAGTGCTGGAGACCTGGGTTCGATCTCCAGGCTAGGAAGATCCCCTGGAGAAGGGAATGGCTCCCCACCCCAGTATTCTGGCCTGGAGAATCCCATGGACAGAGGAGCCTGGGGGACTACAGTCCATTTGGTCACAAAGAGTTGGACACGAATGAGCGACGTTCACTACTACTGCCGCTCTTGCCTAGGAGTAAGGACAGCACAGTGACTTCTGAAGCTAAAATCTCTGCGGAAGGAGATTGAAGCTTGCTGGCTTGCTGGTGTGATGGTGGTCTCTCTCCTCTGGTCACGGGCTGGCAGCCGAGAGGAACCTGCATCAGCCCTCGGCTTCCCTTCCCTTCTTCCGGGTCTCTGACCTGTCAAACCAGCAAATTAACCGGAGAATTTGGAGAAAGATGAATTTGCCTGGTACCTAGGAGGCTTAAAAATATGGTAATGCAATTAGCAGCCCCAGCAACCTAATGAGGCCTCTCTAAAATACTGATAAAATACCACTAAAGAAAAATGCTTAAGAGCCTCTTCAAACTTTCCAAAATGTGAAGTGCGTTCTTATGGAGAAAATGGCAATCTAGTCTCCTTTCTCCAAGGTTCAAGATTAATTAGGGGCTTATTTAGTGCATGAATGAGGAAACAAATGAACTCTTGGATCGCAAAGCATTGAAACCAATTTTGTAATCTTTTTTTCTTTTTTTTTTTACACAATTACATTCCTATCATAAAAGTCTTCATTAGACATTGTCACCAGCTTGTATTATGTTAGGGAAGTGTTACCACCCTGGGCTTTTGACGAGACAGCATTTCCTCCCCATTAAAGAGGGCTCTTACAACAAAAGCCTTTTCTTTCTTTCAAACAGCAAAGGGCTATAGCTTGGAAGGCTAGTCCAGGCTCCAGGGGGAAACTGCAACTCCCTACTTGCCCTCCTCAACCCGGGTGTACCTGCCTTTTCTGTAGACCTGGTCTCTCCCCAAACAGGATAGATCAGTGAGGTGCTGGCTGAATGTATCTGGCTCCCTGGATGGTCTGTTCATTTTTTCAGCCATCCATGATGACAAGACAGGCCTGGGGAGGGATGTGAGTCCTGCCTACCTCTTTCTTCTCCATTGGGTGAAAGAGCCATTGGGTGGGTGGAAGCCAGGGCTTGGTGTGAGAGGGAGGCCACCATCTGCTGAGAGCATTTTTGTACCTGATGCTATTCCAGGTGCTGAATAGCAAGCGTGGTAACCAGGAGAGAGTGATTCACAGTGCGGGCTGGGACTTCGCTGGTGGTCCGATGATTAGGACTCTGTGCTTCCAATGAAGGGGCCGAGGGTTCAATCCCTGGATGAGGAAGAAAGATCCCATGTGCTGCACAGCACAAATGAAAACAAACAAGCAAACAAAACCCACAAAGTGCAGGTCTGGGGTCAAAATGCCTCGGGCTGATGCAACTGACCGCTTCTTAGCTGCATGATGCTGGATGAATGAACAATATAGGAGCTTCTTCACATGTGAAATAGAGATAGCGATAGTACCTCCCTGTTCCTCATGGAATGAATAAATGAAACCCTGTGTATGAGAGGACTTAACTGAACGCTTAGACCAGAGCGTTCACAATAAAGCACAGCTTTAGTTTAATCATGCAATTTACGTGACAAAGCTGCAAGATAAGATTTTCCTTATTTTACAAATGAGGACACAGGAGTCCAGAGATGTTAATGAATATTTCCAAGGTCACACAAGATGCCTCCTGTTCTGAGGTCCTGAGGCAGATTAGACTCTTTTTATCTTGACTATGCAGGTGGTGAGATCTTAGAGACTGAACCTGTGCCCTAGGCGGTGAAAACACAGAGTCCTAACCACTGGACCACCAGGGAAATTCCCCAGACTTGTTTGTGTGTTCCATTTCTATAGCTGTGGGCTCTGGATCAACCCTCCAATTCCTGCCATCTGTGTTAATTAGCTCTAAGAAGTACACTTAAAGGTTTCCCAGGTGGTGATAGTGGTAAAAAAAAACCTTCCTGCCAATGCAGCAGACGTGGGTTCGAACCCTGGGTTGGGAAGATCCCCAGAAACACACTTGGGTCTGCTGCAGCCAGCATCATCCGGAGGGGCTGGCCAATGATCACTGTAGATACCAGTGGTTTCTTGGTGCGAGAGGGCATCTATGGTGTTTGGATCCGGCTTTCCTGGCTGTTTTGGTGAATCATCCTGTTCTCACCCAGGGCTGTGTTGTGTCCTGTGTTCACCATGAGCGACGATCCTTGCCTTGGAAGAGCTCTATGTTTTTGAATGTAATGCAGCAGGCAAAGGACCAGTAGGGGTGTTGGTGGGAAGGGAGTAGTCCTATCTGAGTGTCCCTGAGTGTGGTTTTGAGGTGCAGTCCTGGAGGCCCAGAGGTGTTTCCCCACTCGACTCTTCTCTGGGGCTGGAAATAGCCCCAAGCCTGCTGCAAACTTGGAATCTTGGCAGAGAATTCGCCCCTCAATACTACACAGGCTCAGCAACCACTCCTTGTAGCTAGAGAGAGGCAGGTTGGCATTTGCACTCCAGAGCCACTGCACGTTTAAATGGGCTATTCACTGGGGCTTTGGGGGTGTGTATCTTTGGGTACCACCCTGGAGCCAAAAAGGATGGCTGCGGAGGAGGGCGTGGCAGCAGCCTGAGCTCTAGGAAATTTGGCATCCCGAGGGTTGGCCAGGCCAACCCTGCAGTGGGTGGGCAGCCCCGTGCCCTCCACTGAGCCCTGCCCACTTGTTCCATCAGCAAAGCTTGCTGCCCTTGATGGACACGAAGCTGGAAGGAGACTGTGGCCTTCAGAGCACCGGGAGGGCTGCGGCGACTCAGCAACCAGATGACAAGGGGAGATTCAGAAAGAGCAGGCTCAGACTGGCATCCACTTTGCATTCATTTGCATAGGACCACATTCTGCCTGCGGAGCCCACACCTCTCAACTCATTCCTCTGTGGGGGTGGGGAGGGGGGCTCCTCCAGCTCCTTGTCTTTGGAGAAGAAGAGGGGGCCCTGCTGGAGGAGGACAGGACCTTTGCCCAGGGCTGCGGTGTGGGGGGGTTGGGCAGGAGTGGCTGGCCTGAAGGTGTACATTCACTGGGAAAACCGCCAATGGGCAAGGGAGTTCTCCTTCCTTTTCTGGAGGGTCATTGTCTCTCTTAAGCCAAGAGCTTGCGGTGCTAACGAATTGGCCCTTGTGGTTTCATCTCAGTTTGGGTCACCTGGTTTTCTGCGGCAGCCAGTAGTGCAGTGGTCCTGAGTGCTCAGAAAGGCTGCTATGCGTTGCTCTGAGTGTGAATGAGCTACAGAAACTCTGCCGTTCTGATCCCTTCAGGCGACCGCGGGCTCAGCTGGCCCTTTCCTGCAACCTGCAGACCTGTTTCACATGACAGGGCAGGCTAAGTTCAGAGTCTGGGGACTTCATTGTGTCCCCCCCAGGGCCTACCCGGGGCCTTCTGATGAAGGGGGTTCACCCTAGTGGGCCTTTACTCTTTCCAGTTTAGAAAGCAGAGAAATTGAGACAGAGCTTTGTATAGGCTTGGTTTAACTGTGCCCACCCTGGTCCCCCTGACACTGAATTCGAGAAAGTAGAAAACAGTGATGGAAACAACAGCTCTGTTTGACCTCACATGGGCAGTAGTTGACAGGCTCATTGTAAAGGGCTTCCATGCCCAGCAGATAAGAATCCCTTTCGGGGAGCTCCGTGGGTGGTCCTGCATCAAGTACTCGACTAAATCTAATCCCAATTCTGCAACTTGTCGCTGTATGATCCTGGGCAAATCCTGAACCTCTCTGAGTCTTCACTCTCTGCTGCCTCTTAACCACAACACCATTTTGAAACGGACAGTTACTAGCAAGTCTGAGATCCAGAGGTCAGTGACATCAGTCCTTCATGAAGGGCATTCTCAGGGCTGATGCCACCCTTTTCCCCTTCACCACCCTACCTCAGTTTAATCAGTTCAGCATTTAGGGCAAAACTCAACCCTCACCCCTGAGGATCTAGCAGAGGTGGGTGCTGGAATCTTATCTCAGCCAGTACCTTTCAGCTATCTTTGCTCTGCCAGGGGGAGCCCAGCCTGGGGCCTGCCAGGCACAAGGTCCTCCCTTCAAAGAATCAGGGGAGCTGTATTTGCAACCAGGTACTGAGAGCTTTGGTCTTCCCAGGAGGCTTGAAGTGAAGTCACTCAGTCGTGTCTGACTCTTTGCGACCCCATGGACTGTAGCTACCAGGCTCTTCCATCCATGGGATTTTCCAGGCAAGATTACTGGAGTGGGTTGCCATTTCCTTTTCCAGGGTTTCTTTTCAATCCAGGGATCGAACCTGGGTTTCTGGAATTGTAGGCAGACACTTTACCGTCTGAGCCACCAGGGAAGTCCCAGGAGGCTTACAGGTAAAGAATCCACCAGCTAATGCAGGGGGTGTGGAAGATGCAGGTTCAATCCCTGGGTCCGGAAGATCCCCTGGAGGAGGAAATGGCAACCCACTCCAGTAACCTTCCCTGCATAGCCCTGTGGACAGTCCATGGGGTCGCAAAGAGTTGGACACAACCGAGCGGCTGAGCATGCATGCGTGCACTGAGCCTCAAAGGGATCCACAGCTCCCCTCCCCCTCCCCACATTCAGAAAAAGAGTGGGGGAGGGGTGCAGTGGGGAGAGTCTGAGAACTGAGAAACACTAAGTGATAAAGGACTTTAACATAGATTTACTTTAATTATATACTTCGGGAATTTGCTGTAGTTTCCCATCCCATTATTCAATTACAACAGTAACTCATCTAATGGATATTCACTGAGAAAACATTCATTTTATTTTATTATGTTTTTGTGTTATAGTCTGTAATGAAGGTAACAAAGTCTGCCTTTGTACCCAAAACAGGCTGGGAGGGAAGTTGGAGCGTGATGTGCTTCCTTTCACGGGGATTCTGCATTTCACAAGGGTTCTCTGACAACAGTAATGCCTTCCCCAGGACTCCCCCGTGACTCCCCTACATGCATGGTGGAGACCCAGGGGTCTGGCAGGTGGTAGCTGCCAACCAGCCGGAATGGATCTCCCACTGAGAGATGCTGAGTGTGGCCCCTGAGCTGACGGTGACACGCTCCTTGACTTGCAGGCAGAGATGGAGTGCCCTGGGCTGGGTTCCCGGACAGAGACCAGCAGATGTGCTGAAGGAAAGCAGGAGGCCTGACTCCCAGGGGACAGCATGGACCACAGAGAAACGCAGGGACACTGGGGTTGTGTCTGGGGAGAGGAGATGATGGGAAGCCTGGGGGAGTGGTCAGGTGGACACAGTGTGTGTAACCCTGGCCTGTGCTTAATGGCTGTGGGTGGCTCATGAGTGAGTCGTAAATCAGCAGCTGCACAGCCTGAAAACTNGCAGGAACTGAAGGTGGGGGCCTGGTGGGGAGGGGTGTGTTGGAAAGAATGGGCCTAGTGGGGAGTCTCAGGGCTGGAAGGGGGAGAATTGGGGGCTGCTGGGGGGCAGGTAAGCTGTCCCACCCTCTCAGAAGACAAGATGGATGGAATGGTGTCCCCTTTCCTCTGGGAATGGGGAGGAGGTCTGGAATGTTTCTCTCTCTGTTTTTGTGAGGTGAGGAGTGCAACATTTTCACATTTTTGCCAACCCTTTTTAATTAAAAAAAAATTTTTTTTTTTGCTGTGCTGGGTTGCTTTTCAAGGGCTTTCTCTGGTTGCAGCCAGCAGGGGCTTCTCTGGTTGCAGAGCACAGGCTCTAGAACAAAGGCCCAGGATTTGTGGAGCGCTGGCTTAGCTGCTCTGCAACATGTGGGATCTTCCAGGAACAGGGATTGAACCTGTGCCTCCTGCCTTGGCAGGCAGATTCTTACCCACTCCGCCACCAGGGAGGTCCCTCAAACGTTTCTCTATCTCTGCTGGGCTGCGCTGTAGTGGCGAGGAGGGAAGGATGACGGTGTGAGAGGGAGCAGCAGGAGCAGCCACAGGCATCCAGGAAGCGTTTCCGTTTTCTTTGGCGTGAAAGGAGCATCGCCAAAGAATCCAGGCCCACCCGGTTTTGCTGTGTGACCCTCAAGCCCAGTCCCAGTCTGTGCTTTGATGTGGCTGGAGGGGCCAAGCTTGGCATTAGTGCTCTCCTGCTGGGGTAGGTGGCTGTGTTTGGAAGGTTTCCTGCTCGGTGGAACCATCCTTGTTTCTTTGTCTCGCTCTTCCCTAAATGCTCTGAGTGTGTGTCCTTGGCCATGCCCGAACCTCAAAGTCAGTCTGGCTATCAGACCAACAAAGATAACTGCATCTGGACTTCCCTGGTGGCACAGTAGATAAGAATCTGCCTGCTAATGCAGGGGACCTTGGTTCAATCCTTGGTCCAGGAAGATTCCACATGCTACGGGACAGGTAAGCCCGTGTACCACAACCGCTCAGCCCATGTGCTGCGGCTACTGAAGCCCAAATGCCTAGAGCACGTTCTCTGCACCTGTTGTAGCCACGTGTTCTGGGAAACAAACTCACTCAGAAGGACAATGCAGATAGTGGAGTGCAGGTTATTACACCGGCTGGCTCAAGGCAGAGTCTCCCCTTAGCCAAGGACCCCAACCAGTTTTTGTGAAAACCTTATATACCCTAAGTGTACTTGCTCAAACCCACCTCCCTAAATTCCTTGAAACTAGTATGGACAAGGTAAAAGAGAGATATGATCAAAGTTAACCCATGATTCATGTGTCACAAGACTAGATGAACAATGGACATTTATCAATAGGACTGTGGTCATATTCTGATTGGAGAAGGCAATGGCATCCCACTCCAGTACTCTTGCCTGGAAAATCTTGTGGACAGAGGAGCCTGGTAGGCTACAGTCCATGGGGTCACTAAGAGTCAGACAGGACTGAGAGACTTCACTTTCTCTTTTCACCTTCATGCATTGGAGAAAGAAATGGCAACCCACTCCAGTGTTCTTGCCTGGAGAATCCCAGGGATGGAGGAGCCTGGTGGGCTGTCATCTATGGGGATGCACACAGTCGGACATGATTGAAGCGACTTAGCAGCAGCAGCAGCATATTCCGATAAACATAATGGAATTTATGACTTTGTTCTGTTACAGAGATGATTAGCATATTCTTTTAGGCAACGGAGAGTCCAAGTACAAGTCCTGAGGCTCTTTTATTTGGGGGGTATGGTTTCTCATTGGTCTGCCACTTCTATAGACACCGGGCACAAAGTTCAGAGTCCATTGGGAGGGTGATCATGCGTGTAGCCTAATGTTCACAGCCTGGCCTAAGATGGAGTCCAGCTCTGTCTGTTTCCTCCTTCATTCCCCCCTCTTGATGCTCTTAACTCATATTATTAGCATCATTCATAGGGATGTATTGCACCCTGGCTCTCTGACCGCCAATTTGGGAGAATGACATCAACCTTCAGGTTACAAAGTTCATAATACATTGTAAAATGCAGGGTCCACAAAGCAGAACTATCAAGACAACTATAACAGTGGTCAATATAGTTTTCCACCAATTGCCCTTCACCCAAGATAGGACCGAAGTCCAGAAAGGAATGCTTTCACTTGACATTGCTTTCACCTGGTTTTTCATGTCATCTAAAGCAGTCGATACGTTGCCAGAAAAACCAGAAATGTACACACAACATTCAACCTTAATTATAGCACAGGTCCCTCCTTGAGCAGCTGTGAGTGTGTCCAAAGCCATTCTATTATGAATTCCCGCTTTTCTCACTTGGATTTGCTCTTCATTTAAGGCTTGGATGGCTTCTGTTCTATCTAGGAGGGCCTGTTTTGTGAAATTAGTCAAGGCCTCTACTTCAATTATGATATCTGTTGTCCCTATAGAGGGTACGAATAAGGCAGCAGTATACTCATACCATCGAAACACAGATCTTGTCCACCTAGTGTGTAAATAAGGTAGATTTACTGGGGCTTGTTGTAGGTTAGGCTTTTGTTACACTGGCATTTATATCAAATGTAACCCCATGACCTGACTCTATTGACGGCAGGTCTTACACCAAGAGAGCAAGGAGAGGTTATGATTGATAAGAGAGAGGAAAGTCTCTTTTTGTCATCCCAGAAAAGAGCAGAGTGGTTTAAAATCTCCATGGTAGAGCGGTGACACCCACCAAGGAATTCCATCCATCACTGACAGAGGCACAGCCCCACATACCCAGCAGCTGGAGCTGTTGTGGAAGTCCGCATAGAAATGTCCCCATGAGATGGAAACATTGTCCTGAGTTGAAATGGAAGTTAAATTCAAAATCACGTTGATGAGTCCAAGCAGCAGGAGTTGATTGTGCAGCTTCATCCTGAAGGGGCTCGTCCAGGATCTTCTTTTCCTTCTTCTTAAGGATGATCTTAGTCTCTCGAGGGTCAGTGGGGTCTCTCTGTGCAGTCCACTCAGCGTTTTTTGGGTCTGTGTGGTATGTTCACTTCACCTTCGTATGATGGATCCTCGTATGATGCAACTTTAACTGCAGTAGGGGTAGTTAGAATAACATGGGGGCCCTTTCACCAAGGGGCTAGCAAATCATGTTTCCAACCTTTGACCCATACTTGGTCATCAAGCATAAACTCATAAATCTGTTCCCCAAGGAGGAATGGCACCCTTTCTTGTACAAACTTAGTTACTCAATTTATTACCTTACCCAGTTCCATCTGCTGTGAAATCCTATTCCCCCTTACCTGAGGCAAATTTGTTGACACATGTTCTATTGTGGGAGGGGGCCTCCCATTCACAGTTTCGTATGGAGAATAGCCTTGGCACTGTGGGGTCATCCTGAGTCTGAGCAGAGCCGTCGGAAGCAAGTCCACCCAGGAACAGTCAATCTCTATGCTCCACTTGGAGAGTCTTTTTAAGTGTCCAGTTGGTTCATTCCACCATCTCAGAACTCTGGGCCTATATGCAGTGTGCAGTTTCCATTTGATGTTTAAAGTTTTGCTTACTTGTTGTATTAAGTCAGCTGCAAAAGCCGGGCCATTGTCTGAGCCAATGCTGGTAGGAAGTCCAAATCTGGGAACTATTTCCCTAAGCAGGCACTGGGCTACTTCTGATGGCCCTTTCAGTCCAGGTAGGAAAAGCTTCTACCCATCCCAAGAACATACATACCATGACCAGCACGTAACGGTAGTGTCGGTGAGGTTTTGTTTCAGTGAAGTCCACCCCCAGGTGTTCAAAGGTCAGCGTGCCTTTCAGCTGAATACCCGGAGGTTTTTGTCTGAATACCTGAGAGGCAGCGTTAACCTGTGAGCAGGTAGCATGGCCTAAGTGGGTCTCTTGCTGTGTTTGGCTTACCAGATTGTGTGCCAGCTCCTTTGGTACCAATAATTTGCCACTTGGCAATTCCCACCATCCCTTTTCAGGCTTGATGGCCCCTTCCACTTTGGCCAACCTGACAGCCATTGTCCTTGTTTTATCAGGCTAGTGCCATCAGTATTCAGGACCCAGCGAGGGTCTGGAACATTGTGTCCTGCTTTAGAACAAACCCCAGATAGCTTACCTCCTCCTTGCAGACCTGTGCCTCCTTCTTCGACCCCCGGTGACCTGCTTCCCTCAGCAGCTGGAGCAGTGCTTTCGTCCCTTCCCAGCATTTTTCCTTGGTCTCAGCGGCCAGCGGCAGGTCATCCCCTTATTGTAGGAGCCAACATCCATCCTCTTCCGGATGGAATGAGTTCAGGTCAGAAGCCAAGGCTTCCCCAAAGATGGCTGGGGAGTTCTTAAACCCTTGTGGGGGAGTCCAGATGAGCCGCTGCTTGGTGCTCCCGACTGGATCTTCCCTTTCAAAGGCAAAGATGGGCTGTGACGCTGGGGTGAGGCGTATGCAGAAGAAGGCATCCTTGAGATCTAGGCGAGTATAAACTTTGGTCCTCGGCGGGAGGAGGCTCAGTAAGGTACAGGGGTTTGGAACAGTGGGGTGTAAAGTCACAGTAGCCTGGTTGACTAGCCTGAGATCCCGTACAGACCTATGATCCTGTCCTCCTTCCTTTTTGACTGGCAGGATCGGCACATTCCAAGTCGACTGGCACTCTACTAGAATGCCCGCTTGTTTCAGTCTATTGATGTGGGGCAATGTGCCGGCCCAGGCTTCTATCTGTAGCAGGTACTGGCGCTTTCTAACCGGGATGGTGCCTGGTTTGAGATCTATTATCACTGGGGCTTGATGTTTAGCCAGCCTGGGAGGAGGAGGGGGTCGTCTTCCGCCCAGACCTCAGGGAATAATTGAGTTAGCTCTCTCTCATGTTCTTCCGGCCCACCCGGTTCTTCCTTCGGAGGCTCATGCAACCTCCACTCATCTTGGGTTGGTATTGAGAGAGAGATCAAGTAAGTCATAGCGTCCATCTGGAAGGTGGGCCTCTCCTCAGGGGAGAAAGTCACTTGTGCTCACAGTTTGGAAAGCAAGTCTCTTCCCAACAGGGGTACGGGGCCCTCAGGAATGTAGAGGAATTCATGAATCACTTGGTGCCCGCATCTGACTTTTTCTGGGCTGGCAAAACAATTTAATCATCTCTTCTCCCGATACCCCAGTTACAGCAGTAGTCTTTTGGGACAGTGGTGCCACAGGTTTTACTACGGACAGTTCTGCTTCTGTGTCCACCGTGAAGTCACTGTTTCGGTTCCCCCACTCCTAAGGTTACTATGGGCTCTCCGGGACCTGATATCTCTGAGCCCCGGCAGCCCTATTTAATTTCCAAGTCAGCAAGCCCTACAACTGCGGGAGCTTCCTCTTCCTTGCTTTAGGGCATTCATTCTTCCAGTGGCCAAAAGCTCAGCAGCAGCACACTGGTTTGGCTGTAACAGGGCCCGGGGCCTCCGCTGGGACCGGTTGAAGGATTCTCCTGTCCCTGGGGCAGATGAGGTTTTCCGGAGGGCCTGAGATAGACTTTCCCAGAGCAGCAGCTATCATTGCAAATCTCCTGTCTGTTTTCTTTCCCTCTGGCTCTCTGGCAGAGCGCTGCTGCTGCTGTTGCTGCTGTTGCTGCTGAGTCGCTTCAGTCATGTCCGACTCTGTGCAACCCCATAGACGGCAGCCCACCAGGCTCCCCTGTCCCTG
>SJYV01003317.1:9553-37189 GCA_006410875.1 Neotragus pygmaeus
TCTCTTCATTCTTTCTGGAGTTATTTCTCCACTGATCTCTAGTAGCATATTGGGCACCTACTGACCTGGGGAGTTCATCTTTCAGTGTCCCTCCCTCAGTCCAACTTTGTTTTCAAATCAGAATCACCCCCAGGATTGGAAGGAATCTTGGCAGGCGTCTGATTAATCCGACCCTCTGATTCTTAGCCCATGTGGTTGTGTGGCTCCATCTTGAATGTCTCTTGTTTCTCTTTGGCTATCTGGTCCCTTAGATTTGTGATTTGTGTCAGAGGCCATTTGTCAGCTGCTTCACTGAACAAATAGACTGAACAGTGCTTTGTAGAATCCTGTATTCCGCAGTGGATGCAGTGTGTGTGCATGTGTTTCTGTGTGTGTACATATGTGCCTGTGCAAAAAAAAAAAAAAATCTGTTTTATCCAGGTGGCCAACAAAGGGGGAAAGAATGCAAAAATATTTCAGAAGTGGAAAACACGTTCTTTCCTCACAAGAAATTTACAGCTTAGTTGGGGAAACCAGAGATGTGGAAGCATATTGATTTAAGAATACTTAGAAAAAGAGTGTCAAAACAAGAGCCATTTAGTGCACAAGTCAGGTCTTTGTAGAATGCATTCCAGAGACGTGTTCATCTTTGGCCATGCTGGGTATGTCAAATATAACCTAAATGGTTTCAATGGCTATTTGTTTTTCACTGAGCTTGTTGTAAGTACCTAACCAGTAATACAGAGTGAATTTATGAGGGCTGAGGTTGTGCCTGCCTAGGGGGAGAGGCTAGTTAGGAGAAGCTAAATCAAGGAAAGCTTCTTGGGGTTAATATGTTTTAATTAAGATTTTGATGGGTGGAATTGGATCGGTACCGGTCTACTTTGGGGCCTTTCTCAGTTTGCTCTGTCAACCACAATTCTGGGGGCTCTGGACGGGCCTCAGGAAGTTGCCATGACAGCCTTCAGGCCTGAGCCTTGAGCTGTAACTGTTCAAAAGCCTTCTAGGGTGTTTAAGTCCACTGCCTGTCTGGGATGCCACCCCATCCCTATCCTCTGCCCAATCCAACGTTCACTTTACCTGCTGAGAGTTCCTGCAGGTGATTCTGGGGTACTCAAGACTCACTGGAAACCTTCAGCATGGTGGGGACAGGAGGTGCGGGCAGCCCTGAGACCACTGGGAGCAATAGGGGACAGCGTCCTCTTCCGTACTGCTGTGTCCAGAGCGCTCATCAGAGCTTAGCTGAGCAGATCTGCCACCTAGGCAGCAGACTGTGGGCCCTGGAATGGAGAAGAAGGGTCCTTCACAGAGTGCCCTTACGCTGGAGTTTGAAATAATCAGGACCTCAGTCTCACGTTTCAGGGTAGAAGAGCAGCATATTTAGGAGAGAAGGCAAGATCTGCCCTTCTTTCCTGTTTGCCATGATAAGGAGGTAGTCTGGGAGGGGTAGATGCCCTCAAGACTCTGCTAGGATCTTAGTTAGAGATAAAGAGAATTCTAGATCCCTTTGGCCTTCTAATGTCATCTTTTCTCCATCCCATCTCCAGCCAAGATTGTTCCATCTGGAGAGACTGAGGTTCCTGTTTGCCATTCCCCAAGATCCCCTTCATTTTCACATTTGGGAGGGTCTCATCTTCCCAGCATCATCCTTCCCAATGTCATCTTTGTGGGAAATAAGGGGTGGGATGAGGGGAGGGGCCTCAAGAGTGCTTCTCCTGTGAAATTACTTCAACTCTTGCTGCCATTCAGCATTAGTTACATCCATGAGATGGCTTCTTTCCCCCTTAACCCCACCCTTCTTTGGTTTCCTGGAAATTGAGCAGGGCTGGAAGAAAGGAAGGATGGAAATTCCCATTGCATCTGAGCTGTGGTTGAGATGGGATTTGGATGAGGGGGATGGGAGAGGCAGAGAGATGGAGTCAGCCCTGGAGGGAGAGGCCAAGAGACTGCTGAGCCGATGGTATGGGCCTAATTACTCCTCTGCCTTGAGCTTGCCTGTAATTGTGGTTTCTGGGAGCCAGCGCGTCCTGGAAATCTGCTGGAACAGCAGAGATTTGGGGTTTCCGCCTGGGATGGAGTTGAATTTTCCACTTGGAACAACTTGCCCAGCACTCGTTTTTGGTTGGGGGCAGGGTGAGTCCCTAAAGCTCTAAAGGGGCAATGAGGATAGTCTTAAGGACCCCAAGTCTCGATTCCTTTGGAATTGAGAGAGGTGTATTCTGAAATTCTGGACATTTTGGAAAAGTGTAGAGAAGCAGCAGATAGCCAGCTCTGGTGAAGAGCTCTATCCTTAAAGTTAGGAGATGGCCTCTATTCCTGACCTTGGGTAAGGGATTTAATGTCTCTAGACCTTAGTTTTCCCATCTGTCATTTGATTGGAACATCTGTCTTTTTTTTACAGGAATTTTCCTAAATAATAGATGAGGAAATGCTAGACTAACATAAGGGAGCAACTTAAGTCCCTTTCCCTATGGTGGTGGTAATAGTAATAGCTAATGCACATTTTGGGTATTTATTGTGTGCCCTGCGCTGAATGCTTTAACGAATAGCACCGCATAATCTCACGACAATCCAGCAAAGTAGTTCCTAACCTCTGCTACAGATGGGAAAACTTGAGGTTGAGATTAAATATCTTGCCTGAGGTCATAGAGCCAGTGTCAGCGTCAGATTATCAACCCAGGGATCTGATTGCCAAACCTGTCTGTTTGGCTGGCAGGAGTATAAATGGTAATCCACATTGGGTTCTACACTTGTGCCAGGAAAAACCCAGAGCCGGGCTTAGTGAGGACTAAGCTATTGGACTTGGAGGCTGGGAATCTGAGTTCCACGACTGGCATGAGCCATCATTAACCCTGGGACCTCAGGCAAGTCCTTTATCTTCTCTGAACTGCAGCTTCCTCATCTGGAAAATACATATGTTCAGAGTTCTAAGAATCAGATGAAATGCCACTTAGCACTACACCTGCCACCTGGCATATGCTTAATGTTGGCAGAATCTAAGTTCATAAATATGAAAAATAAGCAGCCAATCTCTGTCATCTTAAGTCTGTGATCTGAGATTTCAGGGGAATACTGATGCAAGTTAAGGACAGATCTACGGCAAAACCAAAGTTATGGTCACTAAAAGCAGGGTAGGAATAAATTAGGAGTTTAGGATTAGCAGATACAAACTGTATAAAATAGATAAACAACAAGGTCCTAGGGTAAGCACAGGGAACTATAGTCAACATCTTGTAATAAACCATAATGGAAAGGAACGTGAGACAGAATCTCTCTATCTGAATCACTTTGCTATATGTTGTTGTGTCTTGACTCTTTATGACCCCAGGGATTGCAGCAGGTCAGGCTCCTGTGTCCTCCACTGTCTCCTGGAGTTTGCTCAAATTCACGGCCACTGAGTCGGTGATGATATCTAACCATCTCATTCATCCAGTGCTGCCCTCTTCTCGTTTTGCCCTCAATTTTTCTCAACACCAGGATCTTTTCCAGTGAGGTGACTCTCCACATCAGGTGGCCAAGTACTGGAGCTTCAGCATCAGTCCTTCCAATGAATATTCAGGTTGATTTCCTTTAGGATTGACTGATTGGATCTTCCAGTCCAAACGATTCTCAAGGGTCTTCCCAACACCACAGTTTGAAAGCATCAGTTCTTCAGCGCTCAGCCTTCTTTATGGACTAACTCTTACATCCATACATGACGACTGGAAAAGTTAGAGCTTTGACTATACAGACCTTGGTCTGCAAAGTGGTGTCTCTGCTTTTAACCTGTGTCTAGGTTGGTCACAGCTTTCCTTCCAAGGAATAAGCGTCTTTTAACGTCATGGCTGCAGTCACCATCCACAGTGATTTTGGAGCCCAAGAAAAGAAAATCTGCCACTGCTTCCACTGTTTCCCCTTCTGTTTGCCGTGAAGTGATGGGACCAGATGCCATGGTCTTAGTTTTTTTTTAACATTGAGTTTTAAGCCAGCTTTTTCATTCTCCTCTTTCACTCTCATGAGAGGAACGCCTCTTCACTTTCTGCCATTAGAGTGATATCATCTTCATATCTGAGGTTGTTATTTCTCCCGGCAATCTTGATTCCACCTTGTGCTTCATCCAGCCCCGCATTTCACGTGATGTACTCTGCATAGAAGTTAAATAAGCAGGGTTACAGTATACAGCTTTGTTGTACTCCTTTCCCACTTTTGAACCAGTCACTTGTTCCATGTCTGGTTCTAACTGTTGCTTCTTGACCCTCATGTAGGTTTCTCAGGAGACAGGTAAGGTGGTCTGGTATTCCCGTCTCTTTAAGAATTTTCCAGTTTATTATGATCCACACGGTCAAAGGCTTTAGCATAGTCAATGAAGCAGAAGTAGATGTTTTTCTGGAACTCCCTTGCTTTGTCCGTGATCCAACAGATGTTGGCAGTTTGCTCTCTTTGAAACCTAGCTTGTACTTTGCTGTATGGCAGAAAGTGAAAGTATTGGTTGCTCAGTTATATCTGACTCTGCAAACCCATGGATTGGAACCTGTCGGTCTGCTCTGTCCATGGGATTCTGCAGGCAAGAATCCTGGAGTGGGTTGCCAGTTCTCTTCTCTGGGGGATCTTTCCAGCCCAGGGATCAAGCCTGCCTCTCTTGTGTCTTCTATATTGACAGTCAGGCTCTTTACCACTAGCGCTAGTGGTCACATTGTAAATCAACTATGCTTCGTTTTTGTTTTTTTAAAGGATGGATCTATGGCAAAGTAAAATGGGTGGTTAGAACTCTTCCTAACCTAAGAGAGCAGAGCATTAACAGAGAACAGTTTCTGAAGTTAAACCATTTGGGTTCAAATACCAGCTCCATCTCACTCACTGGATACATGAAATTAAGCAAGTTACTTAACCCCTCTGTACCTCAGCTTCTGACTGTAAAACTGCCACATTAATAGTACCGATTCATGGGGTGATGGTGAGAGTTAAATAAAATAAGAATGGCTAATATTTATTGATCATTCTTACTGGGGCCAGGCCCTGGCCTATGCATTTTAATTTTACACGTTTTAAATAATTCAAGCCTAAGAACAGTTCCAAGAGCTGGGTCCCATTACTATCCCCATTTTAAGGATGAGGAACCTGAGGCACAGGTTAAGTAACTTGTCGGGTCACATAGCTAGCAAGTGGCAGGACCAGCATTTACATCTGAGCGAGAGGCTCAGAGCCTGCAGTCCTAATTGTACTATCTTGTCTCAGTCAGTGCTTGAGAAACATGCTAGCTGTCATCACTGTAGCCATCACTGAGTATCAATCAGTTACTTCACAGTATTTGCTAAGTATATGTTTAGTACCGTGCTAGATATTGTGGGCTCTGTCAACAAAGAATGTAACAGGATTTCTGCTCTTAAGTTTATTATCTATTTGGAGAGAGACATGATGAAAATGGGTGAAAGACTCTGAAACCAGTCAAGCACTAAGTGATAGAGTATGGACTCAAAATGCAGCATAAATAAATTTAGTAATGAAAAAGGTCATTGGAGAAGTAGCACTGTTAATAAGAAAGCTTCCTAGAGAAGGTAGGACTTGACTTCAGCCATGGAAAACGGGACCAGAGGCAAGGGTACTGGGGCGCTGGAGCTTGTTAAGAGTTAGAACTGCAAGGTCAGTCATTCACCATTCAACACAGTTTTGTTGAGTATATACTGTGTGCCTGGACAAGATCAATGCAAGCGCTCAGTTGCCATTGTTTCTCTCTTAATCAATCCAAGTTGGATTCCTAAAGATTTATGTTTTGGAGACTGGCAGTTTCCAAGTTGAAATACTGTTACTGCCACTGCTCAAGGTGGTCCCTTGTTGATATAATAAACCTTCATTATAGTATGATTTGTGCCTGGACAGAATAAGAGTGTGCTTCCCAGTCCCTGGAAAGGAGCTGCGGGGACCATCTGGGTCATCCATTCCTTTCTCCATCACTGCCCTCTACACGTGCACACACATACCACCACACTCTGCTTATAAGGAAATTGAGGCTTAGAATTAGGATTATAATCCAAAGGTCCAAACCCTCAGGACATTTTATTTAAAATACCTTACACTGCCTGATAATAAACTGAGCCAAATTATGTGCTCTAAAATGTAACTGCACATGCTTAGCATTTCTGCTTTCCTACAGAAGGGGTTACAGTTCCATCTCCCAGCGCCAGTTATTTTTGCTTCTGGTGTGGTGGTGTTTTGGCCAAGCTGCGTGGCTTACAGGGTCTTCGTTCCCTGACCAGGGATCAAACCCAGGCCCCCAGCAGTGGACGCACAGAGTAATGCCACTGGACTGCCAGGGAATTCCCAATAATTCTTGTTTTCTTAGTATATCTTTCACTGTTGTGCAACCCCCCACCCCACCCCAGTATGAAAGGTTTCATTCTGTAGGAAAGGGTATAAGAGACAGCGCTTACTAGAAGTGGTAGCAGCCCTCGCTCTAAAAGCCCTTGTCTTGGGGACTTTGTTGGGGGTCCAGTGGCTAAGACTTCGTTTTCCCAATGCAGAGGGTCTGGGGTCTGATCCCTGGTTGGGGAACTGGATCCCATATGCTGCAGCTAAGAAGTTTGCATGGCACAACTAAAGATTCGGCATGCCTCAACTAAGACCCAGTGCAGCTAAATAAATAAATAAAAGATAAAAAGCCGTGTCTTCCCACAAAATGGTCTGGCACCTCCCCCCAACAGAAAAGACAGCGGCTGGTTTCCTCTCTTGACATGTACGAACTAGACCTGAGACTCGAGAATTGCCCGTCCAGCTGGGCAGAGCTGGGAGAGGGTTCCTTTGGTTTGTGGCCTGCCCATTCTGCCTGTTAGGCAAGCATATGCCTGACTATGTTGCTTGGAGTTGTCTTAGGCCAAGTTTCTGTTTTAATACCAATGGCTTGTCCAGCCATCCCAGTCTCATCGGTCATGACGGGAGGGAGTGAGGGTCAGAAAGGTCCAAAGTGGATCACTTGGCAGTGAAACTGCTAGGAGAGCGACAGGGGGTCTGGCTACTGGGGAAGTTGACTCAACGTTTTTCTGGCTGGCTTTTTGTCAGCTTCCTAACCAACTATGTCTATGAAGTATCCTTTGTAGAGCTCAGGTTATTGATTGAGGCGCCCAGGACAGATGACTGGAGGTGAAGTGCTAAAGAAACAAGAAGACAATGAGTCCTTCTTTGAGAACAAGTATTTTATTAGAGAAAAACACAGAATACTTGAGTTTCCTTTTAAAGTAGTATGGAGGCAAGGATCTGTGTGTTTATGTTGTTGTCGTTCAGTCAGCAAGTTGTGTCCAATTCTTTGCGACCTAATGGACTGCAGTGCACCAGGCCTCCCTGTCCCTCACCACCTCTTGGAGTTTGCCTAGATTCATATCCATTGAGTCGGTGATGCCATCCAGCCATCTTACCTATGTCGCCCTCTTCTCCTTCTGCCCTCAGTCTTCCCCAGCGTCAGGGTCTTTTCTAATGAGCTGACTCTTTGCATCAAATGGCCAGGTATTGGAATTTCAGCTTCAGCATCAGTCCTTCCAGTGAATATTCAGGGTTGATTTCCTTTAGGACTGACTGGTTTGATCTCCTTGCTGTTCAAGGCACTCTTGTGTGTTTATGGCACAAGTCAAATGCTTAAGGGCTGCTACTGCTAAGGCACTTCAGTCGTGTCTGACTCTGTGTGACCCCATAGACCGCAGTCCACCATGCTCCTCCATCCGTGGGATTTTCCAGGCAAGAGTACTGGAGTGGATTGCCATTGCCTTTTCCGGCTTAAGGGCTAGCAGAATGCAAAGAATAGGAATGGTCATCATTCAAGAGTTAGTTGAGGAAAAGATTCTGGAAGGAGGGGAGTTTCCGGGCAGTTTTTAGAAGGAGGAACAGGAATTTGTGGGGAGCCTGTTGCAGGCCGGAGAGGAACCTCCCCCACCCAGCCTTCTGTCCTCCTGAAGTCACTAGCTAAGAATGTGGAGGTGATGTTCTGTGATGGTCTGGGTCCTCTTCCCCCATTACAGTTGGTGGCTTAGATGCGGTGACTAGGTCTGCGTCTTCCTGCAGTACCCCAGTGGAAGAAGAGGACAGTCACCTCCTTGAGGGAGGAGGGGGACTGCAAGAAGAGCACATGCTCTGCTGTCAGTTCAGGTGGCCCCTGCTAGTTACTAATTTTATGGTTTGACCTCAGCAGTTTGAAAGTCAAAGACTAACTTTCTTCTGCCACCAAGTACTTTCCTATCAGTTGTGTTTTGAACTCAGGAAGGTGAAACCACTAGTTTAAAGCCCACCTTAACAAAGTAAATCACAAAGGTGAATCTGAGACAAATGGCAAAAAAAAATTTTTTTTTAAGCAAAATGAAGACTTCTTGGATTGGCGGTTATTCTGGGTTATTTGTTTTATGATTTGTCCTTTTTATGCCAACAATTAAAACATTGACTCAAATAACACTTCTATTTTTATGATGTATAAAGCAAGGTATCCCTTGCTTTAAGAAAACCCAGTCTTTTGAAAGTTTGTTTTGAAAGTATTATCACCCCTTCAGGAGGATTTACTTCAGAACACATTTGTTTCTCTTTCTAGGAAAATTTTAGGTAAAATGAGATATACCTGTAGAATGATTTTTGGTTTACAAATAGTTTAGTTATCACAGTTGCCTGTGAGAAGTGCAGAGCGTGGCCTTCCCATTTTATCAGTGTGAGAGCTGAAGCTTGAGGTGTTACGTGGCTTGTGCAGCGGCACACAGTAGGCGTGATGTAGGTGAGGAAGAAACTTCATTCCTCTTTTCCACTCCACCCTCCTAAGCTTTGAGCCTCATGACAGATGCTTACTCTTTATCTTGTGAATTCTAGGCTTTGCTTTTTATTCCTTTGCTTTTGTTAAAATTGGGAAACCAATAAAAGATATTCTTAGCCATCTTGTGGGCCTTACCAGTACAGTTCCTGAAGTGCTTCCAGATGATTGCTGGTGAGGCTGTCTACCGTTCTTTCCCAGTCAGATGAATTTAGTTCTTCCTGAGCCCCCTCTGCTACAAAGACCTGATATGCCAGAAAAGCACTGTGAGAGACAAAGAATTACATAATGTTAGTGCAAGAGAGGACGAGAGGTACTGTAGTCCAGCCCCTTCATTGCAAGACATTGATGAGGCCAACTTAAGCTCATATCCTCACTCTACCATTTAATAACTGTGTGTCTTTCAAACTGTTGAACTTCTCTGAATCTCATTTTCTCATGTTAAGAAAAATAACAATGTCTACCTCACCAGGTTATTGTGAGGATTAAATGAATACCTCTAACATATTAGGTACTTATTCTATATAATTTTCTTCTCATTTTTCAAGGGTAAACAAAAAAAAGGGGGGGGGCAGATTTGATCTAGAACTCACATGTCTAGACTGTCAGTCGTGCCTTCTCAGTGCCTTGGCCTGCTCCCTCCCTGCTCCTGTGGCAGTGTCACTGACTGCTTTTCTTGTACCCCTGCCCCAGATACACGCACACGCTGGCTTTTNGGGGGGGGCAGATTTGATCTAGAACTCACATGTCTAGACTGTCAGTCGTGCCTTCTCAGTGCCTTGGCCTGCTCCCTCCCTGCTCCTGTGGCAGTGTCACTGACTGCTTTTCTTGTACCCCTGCCCCAGATACACGCACACGCTGGCTTTTCCAGAGACTTGTTTTAGTCATTTGAGTTTCACAGCTAGTGAATGGCAGCATTGGCACCAGGATCCAGGTCTCCTGGGTTTTCTCTTTGTGTCCTGAAGCACGTTATTTTCATCAGAAGTAACGTTTGAAGGATACTTAGACAAAAGCAAGTGAATGTGAACTAAATAAAATAGTGGTAGGTCCTTTGCTTCAGAGGAGATCTGTGGGATGGTTGCCCCTGAATTAGATAACTCGAAATTTGTTTTTGTTTTAAGTCTCAGGATATGATGGCTTTGATATAACTTACTGATTATGTTTGACTTAGGGTCTTACAAATGACGAGAATATCGATCACTTTTTGAACATTGCTCTGTGCCAGGCATTGTGCTAGAGACTTCACATACACAACAGTTGCAGTTTTTACAGCAGACCTGCAGGACAGCTAGCTAGTATTCCCATTTTGTAGATGAGAAAACTGAGTTTCACAGGAAGTAATTTTCCCTCAGCCACATAAGTGATCAGCAACAGCCAGGTCACATACCCAATCTTGTTTAACTCCGCACTCCCCCCACCCTGCTCCTCAGTGTAAGTTTGAATTCCTGGGCATAACCCGAGCGCTGAGCTTTCTCTGAAGGATATGTGACAAATTAGAGACAGCAGTTGTGTGCGTATACCTGTGCTGGTAGAGCCTGGGAGGCTGGTGGGATGTTGAGTTCTGAGTGAAGACAAGGGTGCCCAGCCAGAGTCGTGTGGCAGTGTTCTCGGCTCAGCACTGCCCATGGCCACCCCCCGCAGTGGGGCCCACTGCTTCCTCCCGGGGGCTCCAGAGATGCTGTGGTGCGCCCGCAGGGGCTTACAGTCCAGCACACGTGGAGAAAGGACAGCACAGTGTACACAGTGCTTAGGCAGAAAGGTGGGCCGTGTGCTCTGAGGGACAGAGAAGTTTGGGAGGCCACC
The DNA here is from genome assembly GCA_006410875.1 of Neotragus pygmaeus. Lineage (NCBI taxonomy): Eukaryota > Metazoa > Chordata > Mammalia > Artiodactyla > Bovidae > Neotragus > Neotragus pygmaeus. The sequence continues at coordinate 20,088 of SJYV01003317.1, forward strand.
TCTGGGCCGGCTTCTGGCTTCCTCTGACTGCTCTGAAGGATAGGAGGCCCTCCATGGGGGAGATGGCACAATGTGGCGAGGCTGGGCCAGCGCCATCCAGTAGCAAGAGAGTGCACACATTTGTGTCACTGAAAATTTTCTAGGAGCTGCCTAAAAGATAGTAGAGAGAAACTGGTGAATTCATTTTAATGTGTATTCCATTTAACTCAATATATTCAAAACATGTTATTTCGACATGCCGTCAATATAAGAAGGTGCTCCTGAGGTCCGCTGCCTGCAGCCCGTTCTCAGTGGTCGGTCTCCTGCCTTTGCTGTTGAATTCCAGCAGCTGGGCTCCCATTCACGTGCACTCTGTGTCTGCCCCATCCAGGCTCTGGGCCTCCAGGCTTCCCACTTCTCATCCACGCTAGTCCCTGCAGTCAGACCTGACGTTTTAGAGGCTAGGGCTTACCCTGTTAGTCCTTGTAGAAAGCCCTCAGCAGCTCCCCTCTGTAAAGAATGGAATCTGTAACTGGCCCTAACCTTTTTCTCTGCCCCTACACTTGCTAACATGAGTGTGTTGCTTTAGTTCCCAAAGCCTTTGATGTTCCTCATGTGCTGCATGCAGAGTTGCTTCAGTTGTGTGACTCTGCGCCATTTGGACTGTAGCCCACTGGGCTCCTCTGTCCGTGGGGATTCTCCAGGCAAAAATACTGGAGTGGGCTGCCATGCCCTCCTCTAGGGGATCTTCTTGACCCAGGGATTGAACCTACATCTCTTATGTCTCCTGCCTTGGCAGGCAGGTTTTTTCACCACTCAAGCCACCTTATCTCACTGAATTCTCACAGCAGCTCTGTGAGATAGGTAGAGAAAGGCACATGAGTTGTCCACGTTTTTCAGGTGGAGAAGCTAAGACTAGAGAGTTTGAGAGGGTTTCCTAAGGTCCACCAGCTCTTCAGCGGTAGAACCGGGATAAGAACCCGTGTCTTTTCCGTTTTCTCTCTTGCTCACAGCTCTTGTCTGGCCCTTCCTGCTTTTCTCCTCCTGTGGTGCACTGACATGGTCACCAGATATGCTGTGTCCTCAGCCTCCTTCCGTGCCTCAGCTTTTTGCCGTTTCCTCCCCTAGCATCATGAGCTTGCACAGCACAGCTTCCCACCGGAGTCCTGCCTCTCCCCCCGCCTCCCCCTGCAGATTCCTTTTTAAAGCCTGTCTCCTTTCTGATTCTTCCTTTGGCCATCCCCTCAACCACATCTACCTTGTAGTCACCAATATCAATTTAACATGCATTTTCTTTCTTTTTTTTAATTGATTTATTTTTCACTGAAGGATAATTGCTTTACAGAATTTTGCTGTTTCTGTTAAACCTCAGCATGAATCAGGTATACATATGTCCCCTCCCTTTTGAACCTCCCTCCCATCTCCCTCCCCTCTAGGTTGAGGAGGAGGGGAGCCCCTGTTTGAGTTTCCTGAGACATACAGCAAATTCCTGTTGGCTATCTATTTTACATATGGTAATACAAGTTTCCATGTTACTCTTTCCATACATCTCACCCTCTCCTCCCTTCTCCCCGTGCCCGTAAGTCTATTCTCTATGTCTGGTTCTCTATTGCTGCCCTGTAAATAAATTCTTCAGTACCATTTTTCTAGATTCCGTATATATGTGTTAGAATACAGTATTTATCTTTCTCTTTCTGACTCACTTCAATCTGTATAATATAGGTTCTAGGTTCATCCACCTCATTAGAACCAACTCAAACGCATTCCTTTTTGTGGNCCATTTTTCTAGATTCCGTATATATGTGTTAGAATACAGTATTTATCTTTCTCTTTCTGACTCACTTCAATCTGTATAATATAGGTTCTAGGTTCATCCACCTCATTAGAACCAACTCAAACGCATTCCTTTTTGTGGCTGAGTAATATTCCGTTGTGTACATATACCACAACTTCTTTATCATCTGTCGATGGACATCTGTGTTGCTTCCGTGTTCTAACTATTGTAAATAGTGCTGCAATGAACAATGGGATGCATAACATGCATTTTCTTGTTTGGTGGATGCTTCACTGCCTGTGTACAAAGTTGAATTCTGGAAATCTGGGAGATTGGAAGACTCTGTGAGCTTAACCAGTTCTTACAGCCAGGTTGATGTCACTCCCTACTGTTTAAGTCCATAGAGAGGCTGACACCTTCCTACTTCATTTAGCTTTGTTTTGTAACTATGAAATTGAATTTAACCCTAACAAACACGTGTTATGAGGTTACTCAGAGCTCTTCGTTTTGATGAGGTGTGTGTGTTTACAATATTTTGATGTCTAGGAGATTCCTTTGCGTGTATTGTCTGGCTTCATCCTTCAACATATATTTATTAAATGTCTACTATGTACTGTGTTCTGAAACTGCTGTGTGCTCTAGAGAATAAGAGACAGTGAAGTTTTCATTAAATGAGGAAAGTAGGTATTAAACAATCAGGAAAGCACCCAGATAACTAGTTAGTGTTGAGTTAGGCATTGCAACAGGAAATTTCGGGGGAGATTCAGCTTATTGAGTATCAGAGAAAACTTCACTGAAAAGGAGCATTTGTTTACGGAGAGCCGTGAAGAAAGTGTGAGTTAGCCTGGCCGAGGTGGGTGAGGAGGCCCCTGGGTTTGAAATGTAGTAAGCAAGGCGGGTGTGGGTCGGGGTGCTGAGTGACGGGAGATGAGGACCTGCCAGGCCCATGCTGCAGGCTTGGAGTGTCATACAAGGACAGTGGGAGACCACTGAAGGGAGATGTGCATTCTAAATCATCTTTTGAAGAAACCCCTCCCAGCATGTGTAGAGAATGGCTGGCTTCCAGAGGAGTGGAGGCTGGAGGAGATGTGAGGAGGCCAGTTGTTCTTCTACCAGCGTATGTCAGGAAGGGGCAGAAGTAGGTGGATCCCAAAAATAACGGTGAAGAAGGGCAGTGTCAGTCACTCAGCTGTGTGTGCCTCTTTGTGACCCCATGGACTGTAGCCCCCCAAGCTCCTCCATCCATGGGATTCTCCAGGCAAGAATACTGGAGTGGGTTGCCACTTCCTTCTCCAGGGGATCTTCCCGACCCAGGAATCGAACCCAAGTCTCCCACATTGCAGGCAGATTCTTTTCCGTCTGAGCCACCAGGGAATCCCAGCATCTGNGGCAAGAATACTGGAGTGGGTTGCCACTTCCTTCTCCAGGGGATCTTCCCGACCCAGGGATCGAACCCAAGTCTCCCACATTGCAGGCAGATTCTTTTCCGTCTGAGCCACCAGGGAATCCCAGCATCTGTCAGGAAGGAGCAAAAGTAGGTGGATTCCAGAAATAATGGTAGGTAATATCAGTAAGACTTCATGGTTGATTAGATTTGCGGGAGTGTCAGAGATAGCTCAGGTTTCTGGCTTGAGCAAACTGTGTGGTCCTGTCTCCTGAGGAGAAACCATTTGCCCAGGAGCCAGGGTTAGGCTTAGGCTGGGGAGATTGATTTCAGTGTGAACATTTTAGCTTCAAGGGATTGGTAACAGGGATTCGGTCCTCCCAGTCACCCTTCTAGGTAAGTGTCATTATCCACATTTGTCACTGAGAAACTGAGGCATGGAAGGTCGAGTGACTTGCCTGAAGCTATACAGCCGGGAAAAGGCTAAGTTGAAGCTGGACCCCGTAGTTTACCCCTGAGGCTATGCTTTCCAGCCCTTACCACACGGGCCGCATGCTAAGTCTGAAATGGGGAACCAAGCTAGCCAGCCCGATCACACCCCAGTTCTCTGTCTCCCTCCTCCACACACACTGTCCACCAAGTGATCTGCGTTGATTATTCAACAGGTCCCAGATCTCTTATCTCCAAAATCTTTCTAAAAGCGGAAGGGAGAGCTTTCCTGGCCCTGCCTAAAGCCAGAACACATCAGGAGTCACTCCCACTTCTCCGGGTGTTGCTCACTCACTCTTGTCCTGTTCCCCTGACCTCTGACAATACTGAGTGTAGATCACCCCAGCTGGATCTGGGCAGAAAACGCAGTAGAACTGTTTGCAGAGGACTTTGCACTTCCAAAACCTTAACCAACATTACATCTTTGATTCACCTCAGCCCTGGGAGAAAGAAAGGACGTGTACATTCCTTAAGCACACATTTTGGATCACGTGTCCTCCATGCGCCGCACACTGTGCTGGACCTTGGCTGGTGATACCGGATTGAGTAAAATGCCATCCTTCTTCTCGGGGGGTTTAAGATCTAATAGAGAAAACAGAGGCCATGGTACAATGAGTGTCTGTGTGCGCTCAGTCGCGCAGTTGTATCCGACTCTTTGTGATCCCATGGACTGTAGCCCACCAGGCTCCTCTGTCCATGAGGAAATCAACCCTGAGTATTCGTTGCAAGGACTGATAGTGAAGCTCCAATACTTTGGCCATCTGATTCGAAGAGCCACCTCATGGGAAAAGACCCTGATGGTGGGAAAGTTTGAAGGCAAAAGGAAAAGGGACTGACAGAGGATGAGAAGGTTGGATGGCATCACTGACTCAGTGGACATGAGTTTGAGCAAACTCTGGCAGATGGTGAAGGATGGGTAACAACAAAACACAGGGAAAACAGATGATAGACTCAGAAGCTAAGGGACTTGTTTTGAGAGATCCTCGAAGTTACGGTCCTCTGAATAAGGAATCACTTGAAATAGAAATAGTATTCACACTGCAGACCTGCTGAGTTGAAGTCCTAGGGTTGAAGCCTCATGTAATTCATATGCTGCTCATCAGCTAGTTAATGATCCACTTGAGATGTGAGCCTTCTCTGGCTACATTGCCAGACTCTCCCACTCCATTTTTCTGCCCTCTACTTTTACAGAAGAATTGACATGTGAGGAAGTCAAGTGGGTGGTGGCCCACGGTGGATTAGAGACAGAACTGGGATTATTAGCACCTAAACTTCCCTGATTTCCAAGCCTAGCCCTTTTTTGCAATGTCATTTCAAGTCTTAACTTTGCACTCTGCTTCTGATTGAAACCGCTGCTTTTATTTGATCTGTACCCCTTTCTGCCTCTAAATGTCTTCAGTTATATAAGCCGTTAGTGAGCATTTGTGTTGTATTCGGTCAGCAAGGGTTGTCTGCAAACTGGCCTTATTTCTGTACTATAGGCATGTGCTGTGTTTCCAGTCTCAGACCATAGGGAAAATTCTACCCAGAGGCAGAATCCTTAGAAAGTTAGGGTACCAGGAAGCTGCCTAAAACTCCACCCTGACAGATAAGGGAAGCCAGACCAGTAAGACCAGGTCAGGGTTCAGAGAGTGTGGACTTTATTTAGAACTAAGGTCCTGGCGGGGTAGCTCTTTCCTGATTTACTGTTCCTCACTCTGGGCAGGGATTCAAGATTACTTTGCCCCAAATTGAAAACACATAGGTCAGCCTATGTATAGTGTGCCCTTTATATCTGTCATGTGTTATATCTTTATATACATATATTTATATATGTATTATGTATCTATATCTCATGTATATATCTTGTCACACATATTCGTCTGCACATGTGAGGTGTATGTATGTGTGTTTATACATTGTATGGGGTTCCCTGGTGGCTCAGACAGAGGCTCAGATGGTAAAGCATCTGTATGCATGTGTGCATGTAAAAAGGAAAATAAAACCCAGTAAAAACCAATTGGATCTGCACATGGGCATAGCTTTTTGTTTAGGAACACAGACCTTGCAGTCAGATCAACTTTATGCACATTTTATCTTTGCTCCCTGTTCACTCATCTGAGAGTGGAGATGTCTACCTGCCTCACCAGGCTTTCTATGGTTATTAAATAAGATAATGTATGTCAGATGTTTAGCACAGTACCTGGTAGGTAATAAGAACTTAACTATTATCACAGAACAGGGATATTCTCAGCCTTGTGCTCATTCTCACATTTGTGGTGGGCTGGGGATGAGGATGAAGAGACCAGCAGTCTTCCATCGGAAGGGGGTGGTGCCACGCAGCTTCAGCCAGTTGTCACTGTGTGAGACTCAAGAGCCAGTAGTGCCAGAACTTCGGCCTTTTCGAGAAAAAACAGAAACCTGTATTTTTAAAGATGAAATTGCCTGATTTTTAAAGTGTTTAGCAATTAATTTTAAACATATAGTTCAGTCATTAAGTCACGTTTGATTCTTCTTGACCCAGTGGACTGCAGCATGCCAGTCTCCTCTGTCCTCCACAATTTTCCGGAATTTGCTCAGATTTATGTCCATTGGGTCGGTGATGCTATCTAACCATCTCATTCATCCTGTCAACGCTCCTCCTTTTGCCTTCACTGTTTCCCAGCCACCAGGGTCTTGTCTAGGTGGCCAAAGTATTGGAGCTTCAGTATCAGTCCTTCCAATGAATATTCACGGTTGATTTCCTTTAGTATTGATTGATTTGACTTCTTGCAGTCCAAAGAACTCTCAAGAGTCTTAATTGGAAAGCATCAATTCTTCAGTGCTCAGCCTTCTTTATGGACTAGCTCTCCCATCTATATATGACTACTGGGAAAACCATAGCTTTGACTATATGGACCTTGGTCTGCAAAGTGACGTCTCTGCTTTCTAATATGCTATTTAGGCTTATCATAGCTTTCCTTTCGAGGAGCAAATGTCTTTTAATTTCCTGGCTGTGTCACAGTCCACAGTGATTTTGGAGCCCAAGAAAAAAAAATTCTGTCACTGCTTGCCCTTTTCCCCTTCTATTTGCCATAAAGTAATGGGACTGGATGCCACGATCTTAAATTTTTTTCAGTGTTGAATTTCAAGCCAGGTTTTTCACTCTCCTCTTTCATCCTCATCAAGAGGTTTTTTAGTTCCTCATCATTTTCTGCCATTAGAGTGGTATCATCTGCATATCTGAGGTTGTTGATACTTCTCCTGGCAACCTGGATTCCACCTTGTGAGTCATCCAGCCCGGTGACTTCACATGATGTACTCTGAATGGAAATTAAATAACCAGGGTGACAATATTCAGCCTTGTCGTACTCCTTTCCCAATTTTGAACCAGTCAGTTGTTCCATGTCTGGTTCTACCTGTTGCTTCTTTATCCTTGTACAGGTTTCTCAAGAGTTATGAAAGGTGGTCTAGTACTCCCATCTCTTTAAGAATTTTCCAGTTTATTGGGATCCACACAGTCAAAGGCTTTAGCGGTCAATGAAGCAGAAGAAGATGCTTTTCTGGGACTCCCTCGCTTTCTCCATGATCCAGCGAGTGCTGGCAGTCTGGTCTCTAGTTCCTCTGCCTCCTCAAAGCCCACAGTGCACATCTGTAAGTTCTCAGTCCACATATTGGTGAAGCCTAGCTTGAAGGATTCTAAGCATAACCTTGCTAATATGTGAAACGAGCACAACTGTATGATAGTTTAAACATTCTTTGCCATTGCCCTTCTTTGGGATTGAAATGAAAACTGACATTTTCCGGTCCTGTGGCCACTGCTGTGGTGGTGGTAGTTTGACTCTTTGCAACCCAGTGGAGCCCACCAGGCTCCTCAGTCCATGGGGTTTCCCAGGCAAGAATACTGGATTGGGTTGCCATTTCCTTCTCCAGCGGATCTTTCCAACCCAGGGATCGAGCTCATGTCTCCCGCACTGCAGGAGAATTCTTTGCAGCTGAGTCACCAAAGAAGCCTGGTGGCTACTGCTGAATTTTCTGAATTTGTTGGCATATTGAGTGCAGCACTTTAACAGCATCATCATTTAGGATTTTAAATAGCTCAGCTGTAATTCTGTCACCTCCACCAGCTTTGTTCGTAGCGATGCTTCCTAAGGCCCACTTGACTTTGCACTCTAGGATGTCTGGCTCTAGGTGAGTGATCATACCATCCTGGTTATCCAGGTCATTAAGATCTTTTTTTTCACTTCTCCTCTTTCCTCAGCTATTTGTAAAGCCTTCTCAGACAACCACTTTGCCTTCTTGGATTTCTTTTTCTTTGGGATGGTTTTGGTCACTGCCTACTGTACAGTGTTAGGACTGTCTCTTATACACATCTAGATGTGTATAAGAGACAGCTATGGACACAGGTTTGTGACATTGTACAGGAGGCAGTGATCAAGACCATCCCCAAGGAAAAAAAAATACAAAAAGGCAAAATGGTTGCCTGAGGAGGCCTGACAAGTAGCTGAGAAAGAAAAGACAGGAAAGGCAAAGGAGAAAAGAAAAAATCTACCCATTTCAATACAGAGTTCCAAAGAATAGCAAGAAGAGATAAGAAAGCCTTCATTAGTGATCAATGCAAAGAAATAGAGGAAAACAACAGAATGGGAAAGACTAGAGATCTCTTCAAGAAAATTAGAGATACCAAGGGAACATTTCATGCAATGATGGGCTCAATAAAGGACAGAAATGGTATGGACCTAACAGAAGCAGAAGATATTAAAAAGAGGTGTCAAGATTACACAGAAGAACTGTACAAAAAAGATATTCATGACATAGATAACCATGATGGTGTGATCACTGAACTAGAGCCAGATATCCTGGAATGCGAAGTCAAATGGGCTTTAGGAAGCAAAACTATGAACAAAGCTGGTGGAGGTGATGGAATTCCAGTTGAGCTACTTCAAATCCTAAAAGATGATGCTGTGAAAGTGCTGCACTCAATATGCCAGCAAATTTGGAAAACTCAGCAGTGGCCACAGGACTAGAAAAGGTCAGTTTTCATTCCAATCCCAAAGAATAATCTTAATCAAAGAATTAATATAATTAATCAAATCTTATCAAAGAATATCTTTGGAGTATTTGATCACTTCAATTCAGTTCAGTTGCTCAGTCGTGTCTGACTCTTTGCGACCCCACGAACTGCAGCTTGCCAGGCTTCCCTGTCCATCACCAGCTCCCGGAGTTCACCCAAACTCCTGTCCATTGAGTTGGTGATGCCATCCAACCATCTCAGCCTCTGTTGTCTNTATAAATATAGACTCTTGTGAAAAACTTAGCACCTGTTCTGGGTGATCACCCAGGATCTTCATCATTTTGTCATTTTTATTCACTAACCCTCCTTCAAAAGCAGTTTCCAGAAGAACAGGTATATTATATTATTCTGTCCATTCTTTTCACTTAAATACTAGTGCTTGCAAAAAGACAATGATGGCTTGAATGGCTCAAAGTCTATGCTCAGTTACCTCAAAAGAAGTGCATTTTGGTCATGATGGGGCAAAAGTCCTCCTGCATTTGGTCTTGTGCATCCTGTGGTGTGGCTGTGGAGAAGAGTGTGGAACATCCTTTACCTGCCTATCTTTTGTCCACACAATTTGCTAGGCAACTGTTTGTCCTCAGCTTATTCTGAAAGATCCATCTAACTACTAAATCCACTAAAGCTGATTATTGCCAAAATATTTTCTTCCAATATCTATCTTTGGTGCTATGGTTGTCAGTTTCTTATTATTCTTAAGAGCCAGAGGGTAGATTTTTCTCATCAACATTTTATTCCATATTGCCCACTAAGAGTATAAAGCATAAAGCATTGTGAATTGTCCCTACTACAGCAGACCAAGAAATTCTAAGGGCATTATTGTTTCTGGGAACATTTTAGACTGAAGAGGAATAAGGAAGAGTGTCACAGGTTAGAATATGAGATTTTCACACAGTTTGGATTTTAATTTTTAGAAAATATGAGGGAAGACTCACCACACTCCCCACTCTCACTAGGTATAGATAACTAAGTCTCTGTTTGTTATGAATAACATCACTTATCTATGTTATGGTATATTTTTTATGCCAAAACAATCTGAAAANTTGGATTTTAATTTTTAGAAAATATGAGGGAAGACTCACCACACTCCCCACTCTCACTAGGTATAGATAACTAAGTCTCTGTTTGTTATGAATAACATCACTTATCTATGTTATGGTATATTTTTTATGCCAAAACAATCTGAAAATGACTTGACAATTATATAGCTTTTTAAAAGTGCAAGTAGAAGCCATCTGGCTCATTATATTGATATAATCACTGAACTAGAAGTCAAGTCTCCTAGAGTTCCTCCGATCCTAGTGAGGCATTAGACTCACTTTCTCTCTCTCTCATTTTCTTATCAAGAGCCAAATGAACTATTTGCATCACAGGTTTATGATAGGAATCAAATATGATGATGCATATAAAAGTTTTGTAACTACAATTATAAATACTACCAAATACCATTAAAATATTACTATTAATATTATATCAAAGAATGAAATACAAATTATTTTACTGGCTTATTTTCACGTTGAAGTAAGCTGTAAAGATAAAGCTAAAGGAAGTCCAATTCAGAAATCTGAAAGAAAGAGTCAATAAATACCATAGTGTATAAGCCTCTCGGTTGGCTCAGTGGTAAAAAATGTCTCCCTGCCAATGCAGTAGCCACAGGAGACAGAGGCTCGATCCCTAGGTTGGGAAGATTCCCTGGAGGATAGTATTTTTGCCTGGAAAATCCCATGGACACGGAAGCCTGGTGGGCTACAGTCCATGCACTGCAAGGAGGCAGACACGACTGAAGAGATGGAGCATGCGTGCGCCACAGTGAATAGCTGGGGTAAGGACCAGGGTTAGGCATAACCAGGCCACTCCACTGTATTGGGAAAACCAAGAAGGCTATTTGAACAATTAGTTGAACATTTTTTCNCCCCCCATAGTTCTTCAGGCATTCTCTCTACCACATCTAATCCCTCGAACACAAACACACACATCCACACACAAATACCATAGGCCAGCCCTTCAGCTTTGCTGTCTGGAAGATCACCAGCCCTTTTCTTGCTTCGTCACACACCCTCTAAGCTCAGATGAGGAGGCTGTTTCTCCGAGCACCTGTCCTGTGTCTGCTGCTGGGGAGCATACTGGGAAGAACACCCTGTAACCTTTGCCCTCTGGCAGGGCTAACACACGAGATGCTCGGGAGCAGGGAGGAACATCTGTGTCAGAATGTGGGTTGCATTGTAAAGAAAAGGATGAGGAAATGGAAGATTTCTGGGAACTGATAGGGAGTTTCTTTGAAGGTCTATTAAATGAAAAAAGCAAAGTGTAAAAAGTATAGGATACTACCTGTTGTGGAAACAAGAAAGGAAAATAAGAATATTTATACGTGTTTGTTTAGTTTTTACAAGAAGAAACACAGAAAACCAAAAACAAATGGAAGTGGTTTCCTGGGGAGGAGTGGGATGAAGGGACAAGGACACTTCTGAATGTACCTTTTAAATTGCATTTTGAGTTTTCAACCATGTAAATGTTTGACAGATTTAAAAAATAAATAACGCTGAAAAAGCAAACCCTAAAGTTAGGTACAGATATAAACAGAAACCTAAGGACTTCCCTGACAGTACAGTGGTTAAGGCTCCATGCTTATCCTGCAGGGGATGCAGTTTGGAGCCCTGTTCAGGGAACTAACATCCCACATGCTACACAGCGCAGCAAAAAAGAAAAAGAATGAAACCTAAATGCATTTCAAATTGATAGCATAAAAAATTCATCCAAAGTGACTTACACAGATAGTACTGGCTGTATATACCTAGTAGGATACAGTCTAAGGAGAAAAAGAATCACAAACTCTAACCTCTGCCTAGTTTGCCATTACTGGTGTTACCGGGATAGTATTGATGTATAAATGGAGTAGAGCAGATGATTATATTATAATAAATATATAAATATATTACTGTTGTTTGTGAACAAGGTTCTCACTGTGGGAAAAGAAAGATAAAATATGGAATTGGGGAAGATGAGAAAGAACCCTGTGGTGTTGGAGTCAAACAAGATTTCCTTGTAAACTCACAGTTTCTTAATATGTCCTGGCTCTGTCCATTGAATGGGCTGGGAAGCAGTGGCAGCTTAGCAACAGTGAGCACCTAGCACCCAGTCTTGTTTCTACACACATTTCCTACTAAAAGGAACCAGGGCTCCTTAAAAAATGTTTGAGTCCAAGTCTGACATAAGGAATGTACAAGGTGAGCCTGGAGTGGTGGTGGTGTTTTTTGTACCAGAAAATAAGGCAGATGGTGACACTTTAAAGGACACAGGAGCTGGCTTGTAGAAGCCCCCACCAGCCAAACTGAGACAACTGTAACATTTTTAGAAAAGCAATAATGGATTCTAATGTATTTGCATTGGAGGGAAAAAATTCGTGAGTTCATAGCACTGTTTCAGAAAAGGGATAAAATGACCTTCTTTACAAGATTGCCAGCTAATAGATGCAGACAGAATGATAGACTTAGCAGAGCGCCGTTTTGCAGCCACCAGTGCGGTAAGTGGTTCGGGCGGAGACCTTTTGGACTGTCGCCGCCGGGCTCCTCTGTCCATGGCATTCTCCAGGCAGGTAGACTGGAGTGGGTTGCCATGCCCTCCTCCAGGGAACCTTCCCAAGCCAGGAGTCACACCCGAGTCTCCTGTGTCCCCTGCACTGACAGGCAGGTTCTTCACCCACTGAGGCATCAGTCAGCCCCCAGGGAGCATCAGTCGGCAGTAAAGCTGCTGTGTGGGAAGCTGTTGGACAACAGGATGGTCGTACAGTCTCAAAATAGCACTCCACCCATTTCCCACTAATTTAAGTGGGAAAATGTAGTTTTACCAATGAGAAATCTTAGGAGCACCAGCTTACCTAGGTAATCAAACCTACCCTCACCAGAAATGGGTGAGCTGTGTCACATCAGTTATCTAACACTCTTTTAAAATGTTTAATTTGAACCTAATCCTAAAGAGACAGACAAATCTATTGTAGGCCATTCAGTAAGGCAACCGGCCTGAACTCTTCTGTATGTTGGTGTTAGGAGAGACCAAGAAAAGTAGGTTGGGGTGGGGGAAAGGGGGTGTTATTCTAGATTAATCTAAAAGCTATGAATAAATGCAGTTCTAAGATCTATGACTGGATCCTGTATTGAGGCAGTTGGGAACAACTGTATAAGAGATTAATAAAAGAATTAGGGAAATTTGAATACAGACTATATACTAGATAATACTATATCAAAGTCATACTCATTGGGTGTGCTGTTGGCATTGTGGTTATATAGAATTTTAGGGGTCCTAGGGGATATATGCTGACGTGGGGGTAAAATGTCATGACATCTGCAACTCCCAAATGGGAAAAAGTGTATAATCGTAAAAAGATAAAGCAAGTGTGACAAATGTTAATTTGGTGAATCTAGATGAAGGGTATGTACGTATTCATCATGCTGCTCATTTAACTTTAATATATAGGTTTGAGATTTTTCCCAAAAAATATTGGGGTAAATCAAATGCTAGCTGCAGTGGTCAGGGAAGACTTCATAGAATCAGTGCCATTTGACCAGAGCCTTGAAAAAGGAGAAATGAAGAGAAGGGGTGGAGGCCATGATAAAGCAGAGGCAAGAATGAGTGCAGCTTCTTTTAAGATCCAATAGAGGCAGGACAAAGTGAGCAATAAGAGTGAATTTGAAAAGGTACTTGGATCCACTTGATGAAAAGCCTTTAATAGAAGGGGACACACATATCTGATCATATAGAGAGTAGTAAGGGAAATCCTAGGTTCTTGATCTGAGGGGACCCAAAGAAATAGTGTCTTGGAAAGTTAGTCCATTGTGGTAGAATACTGAAGGAGCTGGAGAGTGAAAACAGGAGCTGGTTTTTTTTTTTCTTCTTCTTCTTCTTCTTATTTATTTATTTTTTTAGTAATTTGAGGCAGTGGACATATGGCTTAAAGTGATGGATAGCAATGATAATGAAAAGGAAGGAGCAATTCTGGGAAAACATGAAAGGACTTAGCAGTCTCTGACTGGATAAATATGAGGCTTAATGAGAAGTTGGATCAGATCTGTCTCAGTGATGCCATTTAGAGGGCCACAGATTTGGGGGAACTTCTCTACTTTCCTGGCCCTCCTGTGTTCCCATCGGCTTTAGGTTGATTGGAGTCTGCTCTCTGCTGCTAAATTTAATGGGAATGTCATCAGGAAGGGGGAGAACCTGCATGATGGTCTTGATCTGCTAATACAAGCATTTCTCCCTCCTCTAATTCAGTGGTGGTTTTTCTTCCCTTAAGCTCTAAAAGAGGAGAAAAAAAAACCCTGCACCTGTTACAATTATGTTGTAATCCCCCTTGTCCTCCACTGTCTCTGCCCTATGCTGTGGGTTTTGTTTTTTGTTTTTTTTTTTTGAGAGGAACTTTCCATGGCTGCTGAAATGATCCTTGTCTTTGCCCCAGCAGTCCTTTACAGCCAGGTCCATAAACCTTGGCCTAGTGTGCCCTTAGTTATGTTGAACAGTTCACAACCCAGCCCAAGTGCAAAANTTTTTTTTTTTTGAGAGGAACTTTCCATGGCTGCTGAAATGATCCTTGTCTTTGCCCCAGCAGTCCTTTACAGCCAGGTCCATAAACCTTGGCCTAGTGTGCCCTTAGTTATGTTGAACAGTTCACAACCCAGCCCAAGTGCAAAACCAAACCAGGTTAAGTTACCAGACCGTTCCTTCTAAGCTTTAATGTGGGCAAAGGAAACCAGTCTCTCACAGAGTCAAGCAGAACAAGGCAAGGAGGAAGCCCAAGCTGTCCTGGGATGGGACGGGTTTCCTCCTGAGGTAGTGAGGAGTTCGGGCCCGTTCTGGGTGACCCAGTGGTGGGATGTGATGGATCTGGCCGAAGACAGCAGCAGACAAGCAGCTGGAATAAAAGACCTTTAAAAGCTTATTCTGCGAATCCCTCGCTGCTGCGGGAAGTAGTTCTGCCCCTCAGCGTTGGTACTGAAGTTCTGTATGTCTGCCTCATCCATCACCTGCAAGTGCCTGTGTCTCATTCATTTTTGTACCCCTAGCACCAGCATAGTATCTAAAGCAGCACTGTCCAATAGAACTTACTTCAGCGAAGGAACTGTTTTATTCTGCACTATTCTATAAGGTAGCCACTAGCTGAAGTACAACTGAGAAACTGAATTGTAAATTTTGTTTTAAATTTACATACCTGTGTGGCTGGTGGCTATTGTATTAAATAACACAGGTTTGGATTCTGAGACTTTCCCTCCCCCGTTTTATTGAGATCTAATTGACATATAGCACTGCCTAATTTTAAGATGGACAGCATAAGGACTTGACGCCCATGTATTGCAAAATAATTGCCACAGGGATCTTCGCTGGTGGTCTGGCAGCTAAGACTCCATGCTCCAAATTCAGGGGGCCTGGGCCCAGCCCTGGTCAGGGAACTAGATCCCGTGCAGCTACTAAGACCACCCCTCCGCACAGCCACAGTTAAATAGAATGATCACCACAGTAAGTTTAGCTATCATTCGTAGCTTCTAGGACATTTACTTAATGATACGCTAAGTTGCATCTTTACCTTGGATGAGGAGGTGGAAGTCAGGGCGGGGCATGATAGACTAGAATAATTTGAAGACACCCAGAAGTGGTAGCTTCTGGAAGTTTTCCTTGTCTGGTTGACAGATGTCGTAATGGGGAGGAGAGAAGAAAGAACCTCTAGGAAGAAGGAGCAGTATGTGCCACACATAACATGAGGCACAGGAGCCAGAAACCATGGCAAGTGAAAGGCCAGGGAAGAGCAGGGACCACACTCAGGGTGGAGCGCTTACTGTGTCAGACATGGGGAGCGCTGACCAGCAAGACCGCCGGGACCTGGTGGGCCTTACGGCCCAGAGACAAACAGACAAGCAGTCCCACTGTTCACACTGCAGTTAGGATGGGCACTGGGAGCCGCGGAGACGGTGGAGGGGCTGGCTAACTAGCACTTCCTCTTTGCTGCTGCGTCTGTGACCTTTCTCCCAGGTGCAGTGGTGAAACTCGAAAAGGTTTCAATCAGCAACAAGCTGCAGGTGAATCTGCAGTTTACCAAGCTGGACCTGCTGTACTGTGGCCAGCTTCCACCCCTAGGTTCTTCTTAGCTTGCTAGTGGTTTTTCTTTTGAACTAGCCGTCTCCAGTGTCTTGTCTGGTTTATGTCTTGTTTTGTTTTCCTTTCTTCCTCTTCTCCTGCGTCACTCTCTCCTGGGCTGGGCCCCACGCTTTCTTCTTCCTTGATGTCCTTCTGTCTCTGATCCAAAGATCAGCCAGTAAAAAGCAGTCTCACCTGTCCAGGTAAGTGGGGTGCCAGGGTGAGGGGGGAGGAACCGCCCCCTTTTATATGTAAAAGTTATGTACTTGTAGTGTGTGTATTAGTTGAATGGTTAATACTTTCACATGACTTAGAGTTTAAACGGTAACAAATGAGAAGATAATGGAAAGATTCCAACTCCATCCCTTTGCCCCGGTAGTTTTCTCCCTCAGAGGCAGCCAGGGATATATGTTTCTTTGTACCCTTCCAGAGATATTTTGCACGTTTTATATATATATGTAAACAAACATATAAGCAAATCATTTTCTTCTCTCCTACCATCTACATAATTCTGCATCATGTTTTTTTCAATCAACGTTTCTTGGAGACCATTTCTTAAATATATAAAGAGACCCCCTCATTCTTTTATAGACTGAAGGCTGTGTCATTATATTGATGTCCTGCAGTTTATTTAACCAGTCACCTACCGTGAACACTTAGATTCTTTGCAGTGTTTTGCCTCTGCACAAGGGCCTCTGTGAAGACCCTTCTACGTAGTCATTTGCTGGATATGGCTAGGAGACGCCCTCTGGAGGGGCAGCAACTATTGATTAGGAACTGGCAGCACAGACACTTTTCTAAAAAGGAGAGGCATAGTAAAGATCTGAGCTTCTCCTGTTCCTGCAGGGCCCTGTTATTAGATCTGGTTTGGTGATCCCTGGTACTTTGAGATTTTAGGGCTGTAGTAGTTTCTAAGCAGGATGCCCTAAGCTGGCTGTAGGAGTGGGATTGGAATACTACCATGAAACAGACCCGATTTCTGTTCTCCATCGTATACACATAATAAATGGAATCTCAGAAGCTTGGGTCATCATTCTACTCTGCCTTTCTAGAAAAGGGCTCAAATTGCCAGTTATCCAACAGGTGAAGTTGCCAGTTACCCAACTAAAGGCCTGGTCACCCTCCTAGAGACACTTGTTTTGGAGAGGGACGAGGAGACGAAGCTAGAGTGAGGACCAGTGTCTCTGCTCCCACCCGCCCCTTCCGTCCTCGGCTGTGCCATGCAGGCCTGTGTGTGTTTTTGACCCTCCCATCCTTGGCTTGCAGTCTCCCCTTCCTCGCAAATCATCGCCTAAAACTAACTAGCTGTTTGTTTTTTCCTATCT
>SJYV01003319.1:2814-12950 GCA_006410875.1 Neotragus pygmaeus
CCCCTTCCCCTGCGTGAGCACTCGTGACAGGGCTCCCGGGGGAGTCTCCGAGAAGCCATAACCTCCCCTGGGGACCTCCAGGCTGGGAGGCGGGTACAGAGAGCCCAGGAGCCAAGGGGGGCCATCAGAGGCCAGGATGGAGGTGGGAGGCCGAGCCAGGTAGGGGGACGCCGCTGAGCAGGGACTGGGGCTGGAGGCGGGACCAGGAAGGGACCGAGGACCAAGAAGCCCCGAGACCAGGAACCAGGACCAGAGTGGCCGCCCAGAGGTCCCCCTCTCACGTGTGATGGCACCCTCACCACCCCTCCCGCTCCGGAACAGGGATCCGAGAATGTGCCAAGAGTCCCGCTGGCCTCGGCCAGGCGGGCCTGTATATAGGGTCCGCGTGCAATAGGGAGGGATGTCTTCTATTTTTTGCAGCCCCCTCCCCGCCCACCGTCTGGGGCAGGGGGAGAAGGTATTTTCGAGACAAAGCACAGGCACCACAAATAAAAGTCGTGAAGTTGCCACTCAGTGACTACGTCCTTGGTTGGGGGCGGGGCTCCGCTTCCTGCTGATGTGCCGCCCAGACCACAGACCGAGCGGGTGGGGTGCTGAAGGGCGGGAAGGGGCTTCAGGAAGAGCGCTCAATTGGAGCAAAGGCTCCCAACCAAGGCTGAGATCGTCAAAAGTTGGCTTGGCACGAAGCAGGCAGAGTCAGTCAGATAAGGGATAGGGGCTGTGATGATTGGGCTGGGGAGTTCGGCTCTTGCCGACACAGTTTTTGAAACAAATCTGCGTCAGTTACCAGCATTTAAAGTTTGGGGAATAGGAATCTAATAGTACAAGCTGTTCAGGTCAGCGTGGCAACAGTTGGCTGGAGCCCAATAGGAGCCATCCTCTAAGGTCGGGCATTCATTCACTCACTCAGTCGATCATTCGGGATCCTGTTCTACTTGCCAGGCCCTGACCTGCCTGTCGATGATGTAGTGAATGAGACAGGTAAAGATCCGATCCATTTTAGAGGAGAGTCAGGAGGCAGCCAGTAACAGGTGTGTTGCAGGTGGCGGTGCTGAAGCGGAGGGCGGGGGCAGCAGGGGTTAGCGAGGCTGGTGTGCACGTGGGTGTGTGGGGACGGGCAGGGCCGGGTTGCACGGGGGATGGGGTTGAGAGAGGAGGTTGGAGAGGCAGGGCCCGAACCACTCAGGACCAAGACGGTGACCGGGAGCCAGAAGAGGGTTTTGAGCGTGGGGCACACTGGGACGCTGGATGTTCGGTCCCTCTGGAGTGAACTCAAGGACAACCTGGAGGCTGGGACACTGGGGCCCCAGGGAGGGGGGGGGGAGGATTCAGAGGAAGAAATCAAGGAGAGTGGGGACACCTCGTGGATTCCTTTACTGTGAGGCTGTAGCTGGTGTTGAGGGGCAGGTTGGTGGCCCCTGATTGCTGGGTAGAGAGAGGACAGCCGTTGACACCGCCTGCTAAGAGGAGGCTGTTTATAGACTGGGCCGCACATCACAATGCACAGGGCTCCCGAACACAAGCACGTCCCCTGAATTGTCTCTAAAGCCAGCTCTCGGCCAATCCGAGAGCACTCGCTCAGGAAACTCCAGCAAGGATCTACCCGGACTGGGTAAGACCACGGCTGGAATAGCTCGGCGATCCCTGGAGGGATCTAATTCCATTGGCGAGGGCAGTCTGCAGAGTCTGATCTCCTGTGGGGCTGCCTCAAAACTTTGAGTGGAGGGGAGGGAAAGGATCAAAATACTTCCGTTTCCACCTCGTTTTCCATTCTCTTCTTTTGCCTCTTCATCACTGCCTCCAGTTCTGACACATTCTCTTTGTCCTAGAGGATGGGGTGGAAATCAGGACCGTAGCATCAGGATCCTCAGCGCCCTCCCCGCCCAGACCTGGGGACGAGGGTTCCGGCTCACCTCCAGCAGCGAGCGCTGCACCGTGATCTGGCTATACACGCGCGCCCCCTCCTCGGGGCTAAGCGTCCGAAACTTCTCCTTTGGCAGCGAGAACAGCTGGGCGCCGCTCAGTTCTCCCAGCGCCGCGATGGTCCTGAACAGGGGCATTGAGGACAGGATCAGGCCTGCCGACCAATCGCAGCTCGAATGTCAGCCCCACCAACCACGTCACGCCCGCCTCCAGGCCTTTGTCCAATCAGCTGCCAAAGGTTCCTGACTCCCGCTCTACCAACCATAGAGCGTCGTAGGAGGTTTCCGTGGTGACCCCAATCAGAGCCTAGGAAAACAGGCCAATCACAGCCTGACATTCATAGTTGGACTCAGACAAGGCCCCCGTCCTGGACCAATCCCAGCCCCCCCGTGGTCTGCCACTCCCACTGGGCCATTGGGAGCGCTTCACCTCTAGCGCGCTTATAACCCGAGCCTCCTAGCCGGCAAACGGCACACTCACCCTGAACTGAAGCCCTTGGCCTGTAGCCAGGCGCAGACCTCCGAGGCGCTGGAGCGCGGGCTGAGCTGCGACTCTGGGGCGCGAGGCCCCGGGGCTGCGCGGCTGGGGCCCGTGAGGCCCTGGGCCAGGCGTGCCTGCAGCTCCTCGTTGATACTGAGCATGAGCATCGGGGAGAATTTCTCTACAGGCGGGAAACCAGGAGGGAGGGACGACTCAGGGGGAAGGGCCTAGAGGGTCAGGGACCTCCAGCGTTCCTGATGGGTGGTCGGGAACCTCCTTTTCTGAGTCTCCTTCTCTCTGTCTGGAAAGCGAGGACAAGGACTGTTCCCTCGAAGGGGTGCCCCCACCACTCACCCTTCTTGCCCGAGTCCGAGTTGTTGAGGTTCTCGCGTTCGCGATTCTGCCCAGCCCTGGCCCCCAGGTCAGGGACTCTGGCGCACGCTATGATCCCGCGGGCCTGCCACTGGCTGATCGCCCAGTGGCCACGGAGAGGGCGTCGTCTGTGCCTATTTACAGTGACCCAGGTTCAGGTCAAGGCTCTCTGCCTCGGAAGAAATCCGTCCAGGGTTCTGTTCTTTGTCTTTCACCAACATGAAGCGGGCTTTGGGGCAGAAGACAAAAGCTTGGCTCTGCCGCCCTCCACTGGCCGGAGGGCAACATTGCCTTCTCCCGAGAAGCAGTGGGCAGACCCGGGCCGGTGTGCGTCTGCAGGACCCACTAAGACAGCCACGGCTCTGTTCCCAGCAGGGGTTGGTTGACACGGACTTTGATTAGGTTAAATTTCTGAGTTTTATATTACGGAATTAGGCATTTTTCCTTCTCGCCTGCCAGAAGCCAGCATGAGGAATCCCGCCCGTGACAAGGTCATGAGGAAGGAAGCCTGACAAAAACGCAAGGACGTGCTCAGGCTTCAGGGGTTCCCCCTGCTATTTCCTGAGCATGTACTCCAAAACCCAAAAATCTGCCGGCCTTTGTACTCTGCTTTTCCAGTCTTCTGATATTCTCTGGAAAAAGTCAACTCAGGGCTTTAGTCTTCTGCATTTGAAAGGGGTGTTTCCGTTAAACCCCCTCTGATAGCTCTCTAGCTTGCCTAACAGGTTCCCCCGGATCTCTTACAGCTTGTGAATTGCTTACAGCCCCCAACCAGGAGAGGCACAAAGCTTAAAAGCATCTTAAAGATACAGAGCCTTTTTTAGAGAGTTAAAAATCATATTGGTGACGGGTTTTCACTGTTGACTCAATGATTGCTGCCAGGCCTCCATATTTTTTTATCTTTTAGGCACCTGGGAGGATGTTAATCAATGTAAATGGGATATGGAAAAAGATATATGGTAGTTTTGATGTTAGTAATACTAGACTTTTGAGTTACTTTTCTTTTGTTGTAAATCACTGTACTTCTTTGTTATAAATTGCTGTATCTTTGCTATGGAAGAATGTAACTTTATTTAGTGCTTCCTGAGAGTGGCACCAGACTTTGGGAAGATCAACACAAATAAGTCTTCTGGTTGACAAACCCTTATCAGAAAAAAGGTTGTAAAATGTTAATTGGCCCTTTTGGCCAGAAGATGATGTAAATTACCTAAGACTTGTGTATACAACTAGGTATGCAGAGAGAAAAGCCTGGTTTTGATAAGAGTCTGGGCTGCTAACACTGCATAATGCTGTATTACCCATTGATCTCTATGTACAATCAAAAAGGTATAAAAGGCCTTTCTAGACAATAGAGACCGGGGCCAGTCACTGGACTGGTTTTCCCCTTGTCTCCTCTTTACTCTAATTTCAGGCTGAATTCCCATCTGGGGCATGGAGGCTCACCAAGTCTACTTACTTGTCCTGGCTTCTAAGACCCGCGCGAAAGGGAGCCTAAGGTGGGGCACCCTTCGATATTCAAGTGGGTGCCAGTGGCCCAACATAGATGGTGCAAATCTCTTGTCCTGAGATTTTATTGCTCTTCCCTGTAAGCCAAGTTATTCAGCATCTTTTCTCCACTTAATTTTCCTACTATACTATTTCTCCCTAATCTTATATTTCAATATTAATAAATAAATAAGTTCTCCTCACCTACGCTGTCCATGCTTCGAATTTCCCTGGATCCACCGGGGCTGGACCCCGGCACTTGCCCTTCAGAGAACTCCAAATGGCTGAGCCATTTTCAAATCAGAAATATGTTCAACAGTGCGGTTAATCTTCGGTCTGCCTATAGGATGGATTATTAGATGTTGACGCAATCTGACTTGCCACACATTGTAACATGAAGTTTTGATACTCAACCTTGCTGAAGGAGTGTGGGGGTATGAAATCTTCCAGGAGAATATTCCACGCTTCAGTGATAAGGATCATACCACCAGGTAAAGTTGCATCGGAATAAGTCATGATGGTCCCCTATTTTCTTTTATAATATTATAAGCGATCTTAAAATAGTCTCACACCTCCTGGCATCACTAAACAAGAGAATAATCCAGGTCTCATTTACTGAGGTGTCTACAGCCAAATATATGGTTCTGGTTGAGACATAGGGAATTTCTTTTAATGAGCTAGTAGTTCCTCTTTCTGCAAAAGATCCTGACCACCAGCCAAGAAAGCGTGGAGCCTAAATTTGGGAGACCTTTTAAGCTTCTGGTTTAAAGGTATTATTGATCGTTGTTAAAGTCAGATTTGCCTCGTCACTGTTTCTCCCGCCCATGTCTGGTTGTTCTTTTCAACGTGATTAAAAGAACACATGTAACGATGCCCACATGGAGCACTGCTTCTCAGGGTGGGGGCACCCATCCCCAGGCTTCAGTAGAGCAGGCAGCCTGGCCGTCTGCTGCATGGGTGCAGGAAGCCAGCCCTGGGGGCTTGCTAAGAATAAAGAAAAGGTGCCAATGACCCACTCCAGTGCTCTTGCTGGAAAATCCCATGGACAGAGGAGCCTGGTGGGCTGCAGTCCATGGGGTCGCTAAGAGTCGGACACGACTTAGTGACTTCACTTTCACTTTTCACTTTCATGCCTTGGAGAAGGAAATGGCAAGCCACTCCAGTGTTCTTGCCTGGAGAATCCCAGAGACAGGGGAGCCTGGTGGGCTGCAGTCTCTGGGGTGGCACAGAGTCGGACACGACTGAAGTGACTTAGCAGCAGCAGCCTGGCCATGTCTATCTGCTCTCTGGAGCCTCTGACACTTGCCAGGCTCCCCGGCCTTTCTCTCCCCGATTCTAGATTGTGTCCCACACAGACTTCTGTTTACGCTGCCTTTGTGCTTAAAACCCTTCCCCGAATCTCTCACGTTGACTGCCCAGGCTCCCTTCTGCAGCTCTGACTTTTCCTCAAGTTCCTTCAGCAGAATCTCACCTCCTGGCCCCAGGGACCCTTTGCAGCCTGTGATCAGGCAGCTCCTTTCCCCTGCACCTCCTGCTCTGTCCTTGGGAAGAAAGAAGACGGGACACAGATGATGGACACAGCCCCCAGGGACCTCCAAAGAGACCTCCCAAACCCCAAGCCTTGTACTCTGATCAGAGGAGATTCCTCTTTTGTTAGTTTTTCCAAGCTGAGCTAAGAAACATTTCTTTAGAGGGAAAAAAAAGTGACGGCAAAAGTTTAAAAGGTTTTTAAAGACACAATGGACAAGATGATCTAATACCCCTAATAGCTAATATTTCTCAGACATTTCAGAATTCCCTTCTCTCCCACCCCTTCTTCAGGGAGGAAGCAATAAGTAACACTGAAGAGACAACATTTTGCACTGGGTGCCAGCTCTCGGCTCTAATGGGTGCTGGGCAGCTGTCCCAGGCCAGATAAGTCACATTAAAGCTGAGAACAAAACCAAAGGGATTGGATTTCTTTTCTAAATTATGAGAAAAAAAAATATGGTCCATGTTCCTGGAAGTTGTTAAGATGCTTTTTAAAAGACATCTTAAATCATCACTCTTATGCTTATCTTAGTTTTTGAAACTTCTTGGGCAGGTTTCTGCTTTGTTTTGGTGGAAAGTGGTTCCAAATAATGGTATGGAATTCACCTACTCTGAGGTCAGGCTGGGGCGTGAGCCGAGGAAGGAGACCCAGTGTTTATCAAGCACGTGCTGAGCCTCAGGGACAGGATGCAGATGAGCTGGGGGATTCTCAGGACCAGCCTGGGTCCCCACCTGTGCCTCAGGGGCTTTGAGAACATCAGGGCTCACGTCCACAGAGCTGGTGAGACAAGAACCCGGCACTCAGAGCAGGTCTGCGTGATGCCTGGATCTGCCATATCCTACAAAGGACACGATGCCTGTGAAGGAAGGCTCTAACTCAGGAAATTCTTCTGANCTAGAGAGGGGAACAAGCGGGAAGCACCTGGATCAGAGAGAGGACTGAGTCACAGTCCTTTCTCCTGGAGGTAAATGTCTGAATCTCCATTCACTTCCTCTTCCAGAGATTTTGACCTCTTAACCCCCACTCCCCTTGTTCTCAGGATCTGACCCCCTACTCTTCCCTCAGGACCCAGGAGTCTGCCCCGGCTCACCAGACTGCGGCTCCCCGGCGGCCCCGGATGGGGTGTCAGGATATTATAGGGTACGTATCCCTCCTGCCCGCTCTGGTTCTGAACCTTCCACCACTTGCGCTGGTCATCTAGGACCTGGAAGAGGGACAGTGGAGGGTTCAGAGGCGGTGTCTGTAGCGAGGGTTGGGTGGACTCCATCCCCTCGCCCCCACCCGTACTCCTCTAACCTCCAGTATGTCCCACTCCTTGACGGACAGCTCGCTGCTGTTGCGCGCCTGGAAGTCATAATTACATAGGACCCACTTTCCTGCTGGCTCCAGCCCCTGGGGCTCAGCTTCTGGTTCCTCTTCTGGGTGACTGAGGAGAAGGGGAAGAGCTGGGGGGTGAGGAGGCCGCCAGCGTCACTGTGCTGGGCCTTAGGGGTTGGTGTGAGCTGGAGTTAAGAGCCAAGCAGGGGGTCAAGGCTGAGGGCAGGGGGCAGGTTAATACTGTTAGCTGAGGTTTGACACTGGAATGCCAGTTTGAATATACTGTGCTCCTTGCATGCTGGGCACCACGCAGTAAGCACATGACAGCATCAGCTCCGCTTTCTAGATGAGAACATTCGGGCTCAGAGAAGTAAAATCACTTTCCCCATATCATACAGCTAGAGACAGCGGCTATTTATTGAGCATCTACTATGTACTGGGCTCATGCATAAATGGTAACTCCTAAGCATAATAACAAGAGTCAACATGCACATAGCACTTACTGTATGCCAGAAACTATTCAAAGTCTGTTACATACACTAGCTGACTTGATACTGAGACAGCCCTTGGTAGAACCATGAGTTTGAACCTCTTAGCTCCTTCCTCCTCCCAGAGACCCAGTTATGATCTCCATTTTACAAGAAGAGAAACCGTGATGTAAAGGTCATAGAGCAAGAAAGAGGTATAATGACACTGGGGACTCGGGCAGGCTGGCCCGAGCTCACGTCCTGAGGAATTCCATTCTATTTGGTCGACCAAACAGTTCGTTCAGGTTTTTCCATACTTTTGGGCGAATGCAGTACTTGCATTCACCTGGGCGTGAACCTGAATGCTCCCATGGCCCTAAGCTAGGACCCTAACTGCTAGCCTGTATAACACCACAGACTTCTCTCTCTTTCAGGGAGGGATTATAGTTATTTCCAGGTCCCCCCACAAAGAACTTAAAGTGCAAAAAAAAAAAAAAAAAAGGTGAGTTAAAAGCTGGGGGTGTCAAGATTCAGAAGCGTAGGGAGAAAGGGATCCGCTTGACCAGGCAGCTGGCGGGAAGGTGAGCAGGCATTTAGCTCTGACACCACAGTTAAAAGCACCTCAGCCCCATGAAGCCTACCTGTGCAAGGGAGAAGGGGATCTTCAGGGCCGAGGCGCCCCCCGTGTGAGGCTGGCAGCTCCCAGCACGCCGTCTCAGCTGAGACTCTCTGCCCCAGCCCTACCCAGACCCGCTTCTGCTCCTCCACACCTGCTGCTTCTCTCTTCACATCTCACATGGCTTCCCTCACACCTGCCCCCGAGTTGCTCAGGGAATCCTGGCTCCTCTAGGCCCTTCTTCCCCGGGGATCCCAAGAGCCTGCACCCCCACTGCTTGTTGGAACTATGGACCTGCACCCTCAGTCCGTTTCCTCCTCTGGAGACCTAGGAGCCCAGATCTCAAGCTTTAATTTCCTAAACTAGTTAGCGTTTAAAAGGTCCCAGTCTGACAGCCAGCAGGAACCAAGACAATTCCTTGAGAGCCTTGGGAAAGCGAGGGTCCAGCCTCCCTGTCTTGATCTCTCTCAGGAGCTCGGNCTCAAGCTTTAATTTCCTAAACTAGTTAGCGTTTAAAAGGTCCCAGTCTGACAGCCAGCAGGAACCAAGACAATTCCTTGAGAGCCTTGGGAAAGCGAGGGTCCAGCCTCCCTGTCTTGATCTCTCTCAGGAGCTCGGAAATAGCGCCACTTCCCAACTCGCGCAGAAACTCGCCCCTTGGCCTCTGAAGTCGCAGGTCTGCTTCCCTGGCTCCCCAAGGTTCCAAGCACCAGACTGAGCTCTTCTTCCAAACCCAAATGTCCAACTTCCCAGCCTGTTCTCTCCAACACCTAGGACTTTGTCGTCATGTCCTTTCCAGGCCCTCGGAAACCAAGCCACCGTCTTCCAGATCTTTGGGGATTCAGGGGTCTCTCAGATTTACCCACTCCCAGCACCCTCCTCCCTTGGACCCAGAAAACTGGGGCCCTCTCCCTCCCTCCCTGATTCCCCCCCCCCTCCCTGCCCCGCTCCCTGCCTCATCACCACCTCACCCNCCAAGCCACCGTCTTCCAGATCTTTGGGGATTCAGGGGTCTCTCAGATTTACCCACTCCCAGCCCCCTCCTCCCTTGGACCCAGAAAACTGGGGCCCTCTCCCTCCCTCCCTGATTCCCCCCCCTCTCCCTGCCCCGCTCCCTGCCTCATCACCACCTCACCCACCTTCGAAGAACCGGGAAGACAAAAAGAAAAAAGGGGGGCGAAGTCAGCACTGGGAGCCTGCAGGACGCACCCCACCTGGACCCCACTGACCCGACTCACCCACTGACACTTACCCATTGACAGCGACCTGGGGAGCGCTTTGCTGCAGGACACGAGAGCAGTAAGTCAGGTGGGACCCGGCTTGCATCCCCGCAATTCCTGGTCACGCCCCCTACCCCCTGTCACCTGGGGGAACTTAAGCTTTAGCCTCACCTGCTGGCGCCGTCGCTCGTGCTGGAGCTGTTTCTCTACTGGGTCCTCCCAGGCACGGCCCTGTGGGTCCATGGCTGGGGGCTCCCAGCCGCTGTAGAACTCAGGTCTGTATGGGGGCCCCTCCTCTGGGGGTAGGTCCACCCTGCAACCAAGGGAGGGCCGAGGGCTCAGGGATCCTGAAGGTTTGACTTCAGACTGTCAGTCACTTCATGAAGTCTTCTCCCTTCCCTTTAGCCTTGTTCTAACCCAACAAATTTAACCTTACCCCTCCCCATTTTTTAAAACAAGACCTCCCCCTGTGAATATCCTGATTACACTCTCTTGAATTTCACCTCTGATTCCAAACTGGGTCTTCCACCCCTTTCCCCTAAGTCCAGCATCTAACTTTGCACCTGCTCCCATGAAGCTGCCAGCCTCCAAAAAGCTGTGCCCCCTTTCCAAATCCACAGACCAAACGTTTCCCAAGTCCGCCTCCTCGCTATAGCCCTGCTGCATTCTTGGAAGTCCTGCCTTTTATTCCCGTTCGAGCTCTGGATCAGTCTTTTTTTTTTTTT
>SJYV01003321.1:5917-17441 GCA_006410875.1 Neotragus pygmaeus
CCTGCATACAGATTTCTCAAGAGGCAGGTTAGGTGGTCTGGTATTCCCATCTCTTTCAGAATTTTCCACAGTTTATTGTGATCCACACAGTCAAAGGCTTTGGCATAGTCAATAAAGCAGAAATAGATGTTTTTCTGGAACTCTCTTGCTTTTTCCATGATCCAGCGGATGTTGGCAATTTGATCTCTGGTTCCTCTGCCTTTTCTAAAGCCAGCTTGTACATCAGGAAGTTCGCGGTTCACTTATTGCTGAAGCCTGGCTTGGAGAATTTTGAGCATTACTTTACTAGTGTGTGAGATGAGTGCAGTTGTGCAGTAGTTTGAGCGTTCTTTGGCATTGCCCTTCTTTATAAATATTATTATATATTATCCATATATATTTAT
This sequence comes from Neotragus pygmaeus, assembly GCA_006410875.1. Lineage (NCBI taxonomy): Eukaryota > Metazoa > Chordata > Mammalia > Artiodactyla > Bovidae > Neotragus > Neotragus pygmaeus. Next base: position 6,301 of record SJYV01003321.1, read on the forward strand.
TATGCATATTATTTTAAAAGATCCAGCTACCTATTTAGCTTTTTTTTTGAGCCCAGGGGCTTCCCTGATAGCTCAGTTGATAAAGAATCTGCCTGTAATGCAGGAGACCCTGGTTCAATTCCTAGGTCGGAAAGATCCCCTGGAGAAGGGATAGGCTACCCACTCCAGTATTCTTGGGTTTCCCTGTGGCTCAGCTGGTAAAGAATCTGCCTGCAATGTAGGAGACCTGGGTTAGGTCTCTGGGTTGGGAAGATCCCCTGGAGAAGGGAAAGGCTACCCACTCCAGTATTCTGGCCTGGAGAATTCCATGGACTATATGCAAAGAGTTGGACACAACTGACCGACTTTCACTTGAACCCAGGACAAATCATTCCTAGTTTACACTGAAAATGGAGGCTATCATGTTCAGAGTGCAGTCGGGGCCTGAGGAGGTGGGGGGTTGAGAGCTTTGAGGCCCCGCCGATAAACCGGTGTATGTCCGATGATGTCGTTCTTCAGCTCACGGAAACGTGCTCCAGTTTGCAGTTGTCCTTTGGGCGTTCCCTGCACAGCCAAGCTTGTGATCACGCCTGTGATCAACACCCTGTGAGTTCTCGGGCCCCTGTGGCCACTTATCTTTCCAAGGAGCTCCATCTCTGCCCAGGATTTGCTGGAGGCCCTGGCTGTTTGGCCCTGCGCCAGTTGTTGAGTTTCTGACATTCTGTTTCCAGCACACCCTTCGGTGCTTCTGCCCTGGAAACCAGCTGTGTTACTTTGGAATAGCTTTGCCCACTGGGGTAGAGACTGGAGACCGGAGGAGGAAGTCAAGACTGGCTGCTTCCTGTTGGTTTCCTTCCTGTGACCTTTAACCCACCAAATACTGGCTGTTGACATCTACTTCCTGCAGAGACAGTGGGATCCTGTTTGTGCTCTTCTTTCAGCACTTACTGCACCCTAAGCAGAGATACAGCACCAGCCAGCGGGTGACCCTCCTCAAGATGTCCAGATCCAGGCCCGTGGAGCCCCTTCTCTGAGCCCAGAGTTACCCTCCTCTGAGACTGAGTTTCAGCTCCACAGGGCTCTTCCTCCAAGCTTGCAAGCTCTAACAAGTCCAGTTTTCTGGGCTGCTTCCTTCGTTTGTACCTACAAGACACCTTAGTGCTTGTCTCTTTTACCTTTTCAGCTACCTAGTTAACAGTCTTAATACCTTATTATTAACTGAACTTATTGTTCAGTTGCTCAGTTGTCTCCAACTCTTTGCCACCCTGTGGACTGCAGCACGCCAGGCTTCTCTGTCCTTCACTGTCTCCCGCAGTGCTCAAATTCATGTCCACTGAGTCAGTGATGCCATCCAACCATCTCATCCTCTGTCATCCCCTTCTCCTGCCTTCAGTCTTTCCCAGCATCAGGGTGTTCATTTTCCAATGAGTTGTCGCTTCACATCAGGTGACCAAAACATTGCAGCTTTAGCTTCAGCATCAGTCTTTCCAATGAATATTCAGGGTTGATTTCCTATGTTGTACAAAACCCCCCCCACAAAACCCTTGATGGTTTCAGTGATTTCATTGAAACCCTTGATGGTTTCAATGGTTTTGTTGAAACCCTTGATGGTTTCAATGGCACTGGACACCGTGTCCATGCCCTCATCAACCCCCTGTAGTGGGGCCAGACCATGTTCTGATTGTTGAGGGTCAAATGACTACAACAGAAGGCAGGTGGGAGATGTCGGTTTCACCCAATCCAAATAGACTAAGGCATGGCCGTGGTTCCTTCCCCATCCTCCACACCCTAAATCTAGGCATTGTGACCCGAAAGTGGGGAAATAGATGCCAGCTGCAAAACAACAGATGCCTCTCGCAGCAGAGGCTCAGGAGGAAGGAGAGAGAAGTGAGCAGGGCCCTTGTGAGGCCCCCCTCAGATCTCCCCTCAAGAGAGGCTGGCCCTGGAAGCATGACGGACGGGCAGCCTCCAGCAGCCGTGTCTGTGGACAAAGGTCCTGCCTTCCTCGCTCTGCTGGGGCTGCTCGCAGCCGGTGACTGAGCACAGGGGAAGCCCTGGACCCGGGCTCAGTGCAGGATTTCTCCATCAGGTCATGTCAGTTCAGTCCATGGGGTCACACAGTCAGGCACGACTAAGTGACTAACTTGCTGGCTCCTAGCACACTCTGCATTTCCATGAACATTTGTAATAAACAGTGTATTTGCTCCTGGTGACATTTTTCTTCTTGAAAATAAATTAGTCAAGATTTCAAGCTGCAAGCTGGAATCTGATCATGGAAACTGACCTACATAGTAAACGAATCGAATAGAACATTTCTCCAAGGAAGATACACAGATGGCCAACAGGCCTGTGAAAAGATAACAAGCAATACTCAGGAAAAAGGCAAATCAAACACACAGTGAGATATCATCACACAGTGGCTAGGATGGCTATTATCAGAAAACCAGAATAGAATGATTGTTGGTGAGAACTGGAGAAATCAGAATCTTTCTGCGCAGTGGGTAGAAATGTGAGATGGTGCAGTCACTGTGAACAACAATACTGAGGTTCCTCGAGAAATGGAAATAGAGCTACCATTCCATCCTGCAACCTCACTTCAGGGTATTTATACAAAATAATTGACATCAGGGTCTCAAAGAAATATCTGCATTCCATGTTCACTGCAGCCTTATTCACAATAACTAAGCTATGGAAACAACCCCAGCGGCCCTCCTTAGATAAGCAGATAACGATAATGTGAAATATACATGTCATGGAGTATTTGCTGTTCTTCAGTCCCTCAGTTGTGTCTGCTTCTTTGCAACCCCATGGACTGCAGCCATGCCAGGTTTCCCTGTCCTTCACCATCTCCCAGAGCTTGCTCAGACTCATGTCCATTGAGTTGGTGATGCCATCCAACCATCTCATCCTCTTTCATCCCCTTCTCCTCTTTCCTTCAATCTTTCCCAGCATCAGGGTCTTTTCAAATGAATTGGCTCTTCCCATCAGGTGGCCAAAGGATTGGAGCTTCAGCTTCAGCATCAGTCCTTTAAATGAATATTGAGGGTTGATTTCCTTTGTGATTGATTAGTTTGATCTCTTTGCTGTCCAAAGGACTCTCAAGAGTCTTCTCCAACACCACAGTTTGAAAGCATCAATTCTTCGGTGCTCAGCCTTCTTTATGGTCTAACTCTTCACAGCTGTACATGACTCCTGGAAAAACCATAGCTTTGACTCTACAAACCTTTGTTGGCAATATTATTCATTCATAAATAATGAAATCCTGTCATATGCAACAACATGAATGAAACTTGTGGACATTTTGTTACATAAAATAAGCCAGTAATAGAAAGGCAAGTGCTACATGATTCAGCTTATCTGAGGAATCTAAAATAGTCAAATGTGTACAAGCAGAGAACAGAACTAGGGTTGCCAGGGTCTGGTGTGGAGGGAAGTGTGTTCAGTGGATATAAACCTTTCCTGGTGGCTCAGATGGTGAAGAATCCGCCTGCAGTGCAGGAGACCTGGGTTCGATCCCTGGGCTGGGAAGACCCCCTGGAGGAGGGCATGGCACCCCACTCCAGTATTCTTGCCTGGGGAATCCCCATGGACAGAGGAGCCTGGTGGGCTATGCATGGGGTTGCAAAGAGCTGGACACGACAAAGTGACCAGGCACACACGCCTAGGAGAAGTTCCAGAACTCTGCAGTGTAACACTATTTCTGTGGTTAACAACACTGTTTGTCTATGTAAACACTTGTTAAGCGGGTAAACCTCATGTGTTCTTACCATAAAAATAATAATAATAAAAGAAATTAAGCAAACCCTGGAGAACTGTTCTGTGAGCCATGGTCTCCATTTTCTCTTAATGGATAAAACTTTAGCTTTCTGTTTGGGATAATTTTTGTCTCGTTCAGTTTAATGAGGCTCAGTCCCTTAGGAAGATCATTGGGGGGGGGGGGTTAAAGACATAAATTCCCACCTGTTCTAAGGGAAGAACTCTGTCCCTAGGCTGAAAGCCTTTCCTAATTAATAAGAAGAATATTTCTCCTCTGTGACCATAAGGCTGTGTCTACTTGAAATACCCAGGGCAATTACAAGTGAAAAATAGAGCATCAGTAATTTGGTAAGAACTCAGAAAACAATTTTCCTTCTGCCCAAACCAGCAAAAGTATTTCTGTTCTTTTTGTCCTTCCCAAGACCAGTTACTCCCAAGGATCCTAGAAAGCTCTAATCCATTTTCATTGGTGAAGTAGATGGAGGGCAAGAATATTTTGTAACAAGTCAAAGAAGTCTGTGGTATTACTTGTCATTTGTCTTCACAAAATGGATAAAATCATAAAAGAATGGCCCAAATGCTGTGTGTGTATTTGTATGTGTCTGTTGGCTAAGTTCTGGCTCAAGTGGACATCAAAGGTGAAATGATTGCTAATATGTACATTTTAACTTAAAACAGCCTAAATTTCATTATGATGTAAAATTATTTCTTTGTATATTAAAAATAAGGTCTTAGAAATTATATTTCTAATGAAAACAAAGACATCTCTCACTGCTAAATTATAGTTGTCTTAAAAAATTCATGTTCTCAATGTATGAATAATAACTTGACTCAATATTTAATCCTGGATTGCTTTATTTTGTTCTTTTGTCACCAGGATAACTTTCAGCTTTCTGGTTAATGATAGTTTTATAATGTCAATATACTGAGTAGAAATAATCTGGAATTAACTTCTTGTCCAAAAATACTTGATTAATTTGGTATTCTTGAGGTTCTTTTATTATTGTCTGTAGAGAACCGGATCATTTTCAAGTATTTATTTTCAATGTTATCCTTCTAAATGCACTGAGACAGTGGTTTGTAATTTTGTGTTTGAAAAATTATGGTCAGTATAACAATGGAGCATCCTTAGTACTGAGTAAAGTTATTGATGGATCTGGAAAGCACACATCAGTCTTTGGTCTTAAATTGCATTGACCTTTTCTGTTGTTTGGTGTGACTTTCCTTCTATGTACAATTTAGTTAGTTAGCTTGGAAGCATAGAATGATTTTTTTCTATTATTGAAATGGAGAAACACAGTTTAATTAGCTTGATTGAGTTTGCTTCCTTCCACATTGGTGTTTTTAGTTCACAAGGGTGTGCTAAATAAAGCAAGCAAATCATCTTCACTTTATTTGTAGTCGTCGGTCAAGACCCGTTTTGCATTTCTGTAGGTCTTTACTGTCAATTTCATAAGAGTGTATTTTCATTACCTGAATTTTATAGGCTGTGATACAAATGCTTGATGACTCAAAACTGAGCCCATTGCTTGAGGTTTGGTTGAATGAACGCGTGGACACCTTAGTTTGAGACTCAGTGAGATGTATTTGAGTTAGGAATGTAAACTGTCAGCTTCCTTCAATTTTTATTGAAGTAGTACATATGCATGTTGAAAAGGTTTACTATTAGAAAAAGGTGCAAAGCAAAACCATGCCCTCTATTTCACTGTTCCCCGTCTTGGAGTCTTCTTTCCTGGAGAGAACCACTTTTTCCTTCAGGCTGTTTCTTCTGACATTTGGTCTTTCTTTCTGTTGCTTTAGCTCAGTGGTAAAGAATCTGCCTGCAATGCAGGAGATATGGGTTCTATCCCTGGGTTGGGAAGATCCCCTGGAGAAGAAAATGGCAACCCCTTCCAGTATTTTTGCCTAGAAAATTCCATGGACAGAAGAGGCTGGCAGGCTACAGGCCATGGGGTCATAAGCGAGTCAGATACAACTTATCTACTAAACAACAAACCTGTTGCTTGAACTTCTAGTTACATGAATTTCTTTTAACTTCATACTACCATGAAGATTTAACACTCTTTTACCCACCGCCAACATATAGCCACTTTCCCAATCCTCTGGACATAGGTATATTTTTAACCAATATTTTTTTGGTTAAAGAAATATTCAGAGATAGCATTATCATGTCTGCATGAGTGCTGTCTATGACTGAGCTACAGAATATGCTAGGATTGGACCTTCTGCTGGACAACTTTTTGCTTCTGGTGTTAATCATGCCATATTTTTAATTTGTTTAGCTTTCTATATATCAGAAGCTGTGCATGTGTGCATGCTAAGTTGCTGGTCATGTCCAACTCCTTGTGACCCCGTGGACTGTATAACCCACAGAGCGCCTCTGTTCATGGAATTCTTCAGAATGCTGGAGTGGGTTGCCATTTCCTTCTCCAGGGGATCGAATCTGTGTCTGTTACATCTCCTGCATTCACAGGCGTGTTCTTTACCAGTAGCACCATCTGGGAAGCCCCATATCACAGGTTCAGTTCAGTTCAGTCGCTCAGTCGTGTCCAACTCTTTGCGACCCCATGAATCGCAGCATGCCAGGCCTCCCTGTTCATTACCATCTCTCGGAGTTCACTCAGACTCACATCCATTGAGTCCGTGATGCCATCCAGCCAGCTCATCCTCTGTTGTCCCCTTCTCCTCCTGCCCTCAATCCCTCCCAGCATCAGAGTCTTTTCCAAATGAGTCAACTCTTCGCATGAGGTGGCCAAAGTACTGGAGTTTCAGCTTTAGCATCATTCCTTTCAAAGAAATCCCAGGGTTGATCTCCTTCAGAATGGACTGGTTGGATGTCCTTGCAGTCCAAGGGACTCTCAAGAGTCTTCTCCAACAAAACAGTTCAAAAGCATCAATTCTTCAGCAGTCAGTTTTCTTCACAGTCCAACTCTCACATCCATACATGACCACTGGAAAAACCATAGCCTCGACTAGACTGACCTTTCTTGGCAAAGTAATGTCTCTACTTTTGAATATGCTATCTAGGTTGGTCATAACTTTCCTTCCAAAGAGTAAGCGTCTTCTAATTTCATGGCTGCAGTCACCATCTGCAGTGATTTTGGAGCTCATCCCATATCAAACTCTCCATCACACTGGGGACCTATCCATCATATTTCATTTCTTTTCTCTAGAGTTTTCCATCTTCCTCCACCATTCTGGAGATTTCTAGACCCTGCAGAGCTGGTTTTCTGAGGATCCACTTTAATGAAACCCTGGGACTTTCACTGTCTCTCTTTCTTTGTTGGATCCATTATCTCTCAGGCTCCATGTTTTGCTCTTTCTTAGTAAATTCATGTGGTGAAGTGTATGCCTGGTGTCTTCCTTGCTGAGGAGCCAGGAAATAAATACTTAAAGCCTTTGCATATCTGATGATTTTTTCTCTGGGTATAGAATCCTGATTCCGTCATGACTTTCCCTTTTACATTCGAAGGTTCTGTTCAATTATCCAGCTTTCAGTCTCCTTATTGAGATGCCTAATGCCACTGGGATCCTTCATCCTCTTCTTTCAGTTTTTGAGACCTCCAGTGTTTTGGACTTTCACAGTTAAGTGTATTGGTGTGAGCAAAATCCCTGGATTGGACATTTTGTGGGTACTTTCAATCTGGGAAGTCATGCTTTTCAATTCTGAGGAACTATATTACATAGTTCACATGATAATTCCATCCTTTCTTCTATCGCCTTTCAGAAATTCTATGATTTAGATGCTAAGCTTATCAAATTGACCTTATTTTCTGATATTGTCCTCCTGCTTTCCATTTATCATTTTTTTCCTACTTTTTTCAGCCTCAGAAATTTTTTGACCCTTTTCCAAGCTATTCTGATCTCTTCTGATTCCCTCTTAACTCCTGCACCCAGCACCCTTGATACGTGTGATCATCTTTAAAAAACTCTTTGTTAGTTCTCTGATTCTTGGCAATTAGTCTTTTGAAGAAATACCATCCCGTTTTTTTAAATTGATGCAATTCATGAAAATGAGATCATTTTCTAGCACCACCTGCAAGCCCCATTGTTGTCAGGGCCAAGTGACCCAGGCGTGTGCACTTCAGGCAGCAGCTGTGAGAGCTGGGGTGCAGACGTGTGTGCAAGCTCCCTTCAGGGAGATGCTGGTAACTCGGGTCAAGCTAGAGGGAGGTGGCAAGAGAGGCGTCCACCAGCTTGCCTGTCTCTGGAGAGACGTGGCCAGCCTCCACCAGAAACCTGACCCCCAGGCCTCAGCTTCTGAGTTGGGCAGAAGGACCCCTTCCGGGGAGGGACTGGGAGCTGGACGTGTCTGCCTGAGCCCAGGTGGGTCACTGCAGTGTCTACTCGCAGCCCAGTAATCACTGCTTCCTGGTTTGCTAGAGTCTCATGGACCATGTGGATGCAAGCCTCACTGGCTTTCAGAGTTAGGTGTTTGGGGCCCATTCCTCAGGTGGGAGTTGTAAAGTTGGGGTGCTAAATGTGAGGTGCAAACCTTCTGCTCTTCAAAAAGAAGCTAGGAATTAGGAGTTCCTGCAATGGCACCCTAGTCCAGTACTCTTGCCTGGAAAATCCCATGGATGGAGGAGCCTGGTAGGCTGCCGTCCATGGGGTCGCTAGGAGTCGGACATAAATGAGCAGCTTCACTTTCACTTTTCACTTCATGCGTTGGAGAAGGAAATGGCAACCCACTCCAGTATTCTTGCCTGGAGAATCCCAGGGATGGGGGAGCCTGGTGGTCTGCCATCTATGGGGTCGCACAGAGTCGGACACGATTGAAGTGACTTAGCAGCAGCAGCAGCAGCTTCCTTTTATGGCACTGTGCCAGGGGCAGGGGTTTAGGGAGAGAGTGCATTTCAGCCTCCCTACCTGTTAGAGGTCAGTGGTTTCTCACTCACCTCATGGGTGAGTGACTGGTAGTTTCTGGATTTCTTGCAGAGGGAATTACTCTGTGTGTAGCTATACATGGGCTTCCCGAGTGGTGCTAGTGATAAAGAACCTGCTTGCCTATGCAGGGGGAATAAGAGATGCAGGTTCGATCCCTATGTTGGGAAGATCCCCTGGAGGAAGGCATGGCAACCCACTCCAGTGTTCTTGCCTAGAGAATCCCATCAACAGAGAAGCCTGGTGGGCTACAGGCTATAGGGTCACAAAGAGTTGGACAGGACTAAAGTGACTTCGTGTGCACATCTCTGTACATTTGGTGTGTCCACGGGAACAGGAGATCCTTTGAAACTTCTCTTTAAAAAGATGGTAAAGAGGGGAGAGCCATTCCATTTGTTTTATGTTCTTACACATTAAGCCTTGTGGTGCTATTTGACTGTTAAACTATGCGCAGCTTGTAACTCTGATGAAAACGAAAATTAAATTTATTTAACTTAAAAAAGAGCTAAACCCTTTCTTCTGGCCATAAGTTGGAAGTTCTTCGAACGAGATGTGTCCAGGGTCCTAGAAAGAATGGCCTTGTTGTCGTGCTCATCATTCACGCGTTCCATCACACACTGAGCGGGCGCTCTGAAGGTCTGCTCAGTGACGGGATTTATGGAGGTAACTTGTTCTTGGTTTATGCTGAATACCTTTGCCGACAAACTATTGTTCCTAATAGTCTCATTTCCTTGCTGACAGCCAGACCTGGATGGGGTGACTAACCCCCCTGGGACTCAGGTGCGCCTTCCCAACCGGGCCAAGAACAGGCTGCCCTGTCACCCTTGTGAGTGAGTCTGCTCCCTGTCCCCCAACAGGCAAGCCATCACCGTGCAGTGATGGCTTAACGGTGCAGGAGCTTCCTTGTCAAACACCCGCTGAGATTTCCACACAAACAAGTGAAATGAACTAAAGTAGGTACAAGTGGTGGGGCTATTTCTTTGACTTGCTTGGGTTCTTGGACCTTTTTTAAAAAAAGATTAGTTGACGCGGCTGCATCAGGCCTTAGCCACACCATGCGGAGTCTTCCTTTGTGGTACGAGGGCTCTCTCTAGTTGCAGTGTGTGGGTTCAGTAGTTGCAGTATTTGAGCTTAGTCCTGTAGCTTGTGGGATCTTAGTTCCGCCACCACGGGTTGAACCCCACACCCCCTACATTGCAGGGTGGATTCTTAACCACTGAACCATCAGGGAAGTCCCATGGGTTCTTGAGCCTTTTAACAAACCTTTTAATTATGTGTCTGTTAACCATCAATGTGGGCTTAACTGACCAATAGGTGCTATGAGATGAACTGGCCAACTCTGACCTTGTCACACACAGTTTTTTTTTTTTTTTTCTTAGTTCTGCAGTTATTTCCCCATTAATAAGACCTCTTAGGAGTTTTGAGGAATATTTCAGTGAGATGACAAGTCATGTGACTCTTTCCAGTTATGCCATCTGTGAAAAGGCCCTGATGCTGGGAAGACTGAAGGCAGGAGGAGAAGGGGACAACAGAAGATGGGATGGTTGGATGGCATCACTAACTCGATGGACATGAGTTTGAGCACGCTCCGGGAGCTGAGGATGGACAGGGAAGCCTGGCGTGCTGCAGTCCACGGGTTCACAGAATCGAACGTGACAGCAACAACAGCAATCCTAAATGATGGTCTGAAAGTCTCTGTGGTCTCATTCCTTGTCAGATTGTGACATGGTTGAGAGAAGGATGGATATCAATTGAGGGTTTTTTATGTCCAGTTCGTTGGCCCAGATTTGCCACTTCCCATTAAAGAGAGCTATTAGCTGTGTTTACTGATCCCAAACAGCTGGGATGTCTGGCTTTGGATGGGCGCTTTGGACCTTGTGTGGACTGGACTCCTACTCCCCAAGTTAGTGTCTTAGTGAGTGTTAGTGAGTTGTTTCTAACTTCAAGATGCCAGCCCAGTGATGGCAGACTCCGGGCTTGCCCTCCCCCTTAGCTGATCAGTCACTGGAAGTGAACAGCCAGCCGGCGCTGGGCTTCAGCTTGCGTCTGTGTGTGCGCGTGCCAGCAGCCCCGAACTCTCCCTCAGGGCCTTTCCTGCCACTGACAGCAGACTGTTCCTGTCTCGTCAAAGATCTAGGATTTATTTCTAGTCCCATCCAGAGCACTAAAGCACAACGAATATCAGCTGAGACGATGTATTTAACTGCAACTTCTGAAAAATTGCTGGCAGAGTAAAAGACAATAGCTTCTATTGTATCTAGAAAGGGAACTCAATAGTGAGAAAAATGACCACGTGCTAAAAATGTCTGCCAGACAAAAGATCAAAGGAGTGTCGTCACGAAAACATAGCATGAATTCTACTTAATTGACTCATACTTGTTAGAGTGAGTAGATAAAATTAACACTAGATTATTTATCTATCTACCTCAGTTCAGTTCAGTTGCTCAGTCATTTCTGACTCTTTGTGGCCTCATGGACTGCGACACTCCAGGCCCCCCTGTCCATTACTAGTTCCTGGAGTT
>SJYV01003324.1:0-10711 GCA_006410875.1 Neotragus pygmaeus
GGAGTCACAGAAGAGAGCCCTTCGTCCAGCTGCTCAGGACCCCGCTCTGTTTTTCACTGGGGACTCTCCGGCACATTCAGTCAGTTCTAAAGCGTGCCGTCACCTGCCCCTCGCCTCCTTTCCTTTCCTGGCTCATGCTGCTGTGAACTTTGGGTTTTCCTCCCAGAATCTCCCTGAGTTATACCCAACCTCCCTGTAGAATCTGTTTGTGAGTCACTTCCCAGAGCACTCACCCCCTTGACCTTGGCACAGCTCCTGCCAAAGCCATCTCCTGACCTGCCCACTTCTGGGCCATTAGAGGACTAGGCTCCCAAGGAATGGCAACCCCATATCCTCTTCAGTCTGGTGATAATAAGCCTGGAAGCATAGGTAAAACAGTCAACTTCCAGAGGTCTTCCTTGCGTTGCATTCCAAACGGTCTATACATGTCTTACCCTGGTCCCAGACTCCTTGCGCCTGGCACCTGCTCAGAGGGAGGATGACCAGTCCCCTCTCATAACCTCTGTAGGCCCTTACTTATCCCCTAAAAATGAAGGTTGTCCCTGAGTCATCACCTTGGTTCATAGGAGGACCACATGAAATGATTTAAGAGGCAGAACTTCCAAAGGCGGGAAGCCCCTAAACAGCTGGAGAGCTGGTAGAAAAGTGGTCCAGCTTGTCTGTGTCCACACACCACAGGCTTCAGGAAAAATAACTCATCAACTGCATCTTAGTGTTGTCTTTATAGTCACAGAGCATTCTTACTTCAAGGAGGCATATTCCAGGTGACCCTTGTGTAGAAGCTACTTGAACTGTATCATACAGCCAGTGTGTGAGAGGTTAATCAGAATCCTCTGCAATGTAAGAAGGTCCGCAGTGTATCAGAGGAAGCAATGACAGTCAGTTCTCCAGGGGAGGAGGAGCAGAGGAGTCGGTGGTTCTCTGACCTGTCAGAGCAGAGCCCTTGCTGGGCTTTCTGACACTCACTCTAGCATAGCTCGTGGGACTGGCTGACTGGCTCTGACAGCTCCCTGTAAAGAATCCGCCTGCCATGCAGGAGACCTGGGTTTGATCCGTGGGTCAGGAAGATCCTCTGGAGGAGGAAATGGCAACTCACTCCAGTATTCTTGCCTGGAGAATTCTATAGACAGAGGAGCCTGGTGGGCTGCAGTCCATGGGGTCGCAAGGAGTCGGATAGGACTGAGCAACTAACACTTTCACTTTCTTTGATGTGTAAATTAACAGGCTGTTCTGCCGGATCTGCCGGCATTAAAAATTAAAGTGTTTCTGAATTTGAGGGAGATAAAAGAGGAGCTTTAATTCCACAAAAGAACTGCTAACAAGATGTCTTTCTGAGGTTTGCCTTTTACCTCTCTGCCCAGCCTCTGGATGGAGGGAGAAGTGCAGGAAGAAGGGGATTGGGCCAGAGGACTGGCGGGACAGGCAGGGGGNGAACAGTAGCTGCTCACTTGAACATCTTCGTGGCAAAGCTTCATCCACTTAGCAGCCGTCCAGGCACCTAACCTTGCGGAAAAGATGGTATTTTGGTAGGATTTGTTGTACAGAATTGTATTTTTTCTGAAGTATGATCAGTTTCTCGTGTTGTGTTAGTTTCAGGCATGATTCAGGTATATATCCGCTCTTTTTCAGATTCTTTTCCGTTATAGGTTACTACAAGATACTGACTAGTTCCTTGTTGTTTATCTGTTCTATATATTAGTAGTTTGTATGTTAATCCCAAACTCCTAATTTATCCCTCCCCCCCAATTCCCCTTTGGGAACCGTAAGTTTGTTTTCTAAGTCTGTGAGTCCATTTCTGTTTGTTGTGTGTTTTTGTAAATAAGTCCATTGTATCGTTTCTTAGATTCCACATGTAACTGATACATGATATTTGTCTCTGTCTGACTTACCCGCTGAGTGTGATCATCTCTCCATCCATCCTGAATTGTATTTCTGAGCCTAGAACCCTAGTGCATTGGAGTTGCCCAGTGACCATGTGTGGGACTGAATGGCTGGCTGGCTGCGTGCCTCCACCTGGTTGTGTATTCAGAGGGTGATCTGGGGGCTTTGTGGGCCAGGGGAGGTGGATTTTGGCTGAGAACTTCATGAATCAGCCAGCCAGTGACCCCTCTGGCATAGAGAGTGAAGGCAGCGTCTCATCTTCCCCACAGTGGCCCTTTTGTTGTTGCCTTGATTATTTAAAACCTCCAGCCCTTGGCTGGGTGGGTGAGGTTGGGAGCTGCCCTGGTGCCTCCCCCAGGAATATTTAGACCAGCCCAGCTCTCCAATAGATCAACAACCCTGAAGCGCCCCCCCCCGGCACCCCCAGATCCTTCTGGAAGAGCCCAGCTCTCTGGGTCAAGCTTAGAAGTCACAGGTCTTGCTGACGTTGTGTGACCTCATTTCTCAATGGTTTTCATTTCCCCTGCCTCTTGCAGATTCCTCAGACTGGCCAGAACACCCTTCCAGTTTCTTCCAGCCACTTCCTAACTTCAGATCACGGAGCCTGTCTTAGCTAAGGGTCCAAGCACTGTACAGCCACACACTCCTCTCATTCCCACGATGACCCCGAGAGGTGGTGGTGTCCCCATTTTAAGGACGAGGAAACCGAGGGGGCGCTGGGAGAGGAGGCAGCCCAGGCAGTCTGGCCGCTGAGCCTGAGCTCCTGGTTGTGACCCAGACCCTCATCCCAGGGAATTCCCTGGCAGTCCAGTGGTTAGGACTCAGCATTTTCATGGCTGGGGCCCGGGTTCAATCCCTGGCCGGGGAACTGAGATCCTGTAAGCTGAGTGGCACCGTTGGGGAAAAAAACAAAAAGACCCTCATCCCATATCCACCAGCCCAACTCTGCCTCGGGCACTGAGTGAGGGAGGAGGGAGAGGCGTGCATGATTCGCCCTGTTGCTCTTGCCCGCTCATCTCCCCTCCTCCCCTCCGGATGCGGTTGGGCTGGGTGCACCCCACTGCACCCGCCAGTCCCCCTACTGTCTATATCCATCTGGCACTCGGTCTCCCTTCTGGCCCGGCCACTGCGGCCTCTCCCTTTATTCAGCTTCTGCCTGCTCCCCACTCTCCTGCCCCCGTTCTGGTCCTTCCTGCTCCCAGAGGAAGCCTTCTGTATCAGTGATCAGTGGCTTTTGTTGCGGAACAAACCAGCTCAGAGCTTAGTGGTCTAATACAGCAGGCATGATCGCGTGGGCCTGCAGCGCGGGGCCGGCTCCCTGGGGCTGAGTGGCCTGGGGACTGGCAAGGCATTTCCTGTGGGCGCCCCCATTCTCCTCCTTGGGACCGGTCCAGTGGGTGGCAGGAGGATTCCCAGTGGTGAGAGAGAGCAAGCCCCAGTGTGCAAGTGTTCAAAAGCATGTTTTTTTCTTTAAAGAAAGTCATCACTTTATTTGGAGTATAGTTGAAGTTCACCAAGCTGCCTCTATTTAAAATGTGTGTTTTGATCAGTTTTGACATATTATGCATCTCTTCAGCAGTCAGTACATCAAAATAACAATATTCTTTTTTAAAAAAATATGTATTTATTTAACTGCACCAAGTCTTCACTGTGGCATGTGGGGACTAGTTCTCTGACCAGGGATTGAACCAGCACCCTCTGCATTGGGAATTCAGTCTTAACCACTAGACCATAAGGGAAGTCCCCGAGTAACAGTCTTTACCCCCAGAAGTTTCCTTGTGCCCTGGTGATCCCTTCCTGCAGCTACAGGTGGCTTTCTGTCCATCTCAATGGCACATTATTCTAGGATTTTATGTACATGGGATCCTATAGCCTGGACACTCTTCAACTGGCTGCCTGTCCGTGGCTTAATGATTTAGCGATCCATCCACGTGGGCTTCTGTGCATATCCAGCGTTCATTCCTTTTTACTGCTGAGGAATTGTAACTGTTAAATTACAGGTAGTCACCAACTACAAATTACAGATGGTTCAATGGTCTAATTTCCGACTTGACAGTCATGTGAAGGTGATGTGCATTTGGTAGAAACCGGACTTTGCGTTTTGAGTTCCGGTCGCCGCCGCCCTGGCAGCCTGCAGTCTGCTCCTCCGTCACAACGCTGGGCAGTGGCAGGGCCGTGGCGTCCTGTCACCTGCTGAACCACGAGGGTACGTTGTAGCCATTCTGTACCCACTCAGCCATTCTATTTTTCACTTTCACTCGAGTGTTCAGTAAGTGACAGGAGATACTCATGCACTTGATTGTCAAATGGGCTTTGTGTTGGACGGTTTTGCCCAACTGTCGGCTGTTGTAAGTGTTCTGAGCAGATTTAAAGCAGGCTGGCCTAAGACTATGATGTTCTGGAGGTCAGTGTACTAAATACATTCCCCCCCCCCGCAAATGCATGGTTTGTGGGGTCTTAGTTCCTCGACCAGAGATAGAACCCATATCCTTGTGAGTGAAAGTGCAGAATCCAAATCACTGGACCACCAGGGAATTTCCCTAAATGCATTTTTGACTTAACAATATTTCCAACCTTTGATGGGTTTATCAGGATACAAACCGCATTGTGAGTCGAGGAAGATCTGTACTCTCAACACTTGGGTGTTTTTTTAAATATAATTTTATTTTTGCATGTGTTTTTCGGCTGCAGGGGGCCGTCCTGCTAGGAGGGCTTCTCCCTGGCTGCAGAGAGCACGGGCTGCTCCTTGCCGCGGCGCGCAGGCTCCTCACTGCTCTGCCCTCTGTGGCAGGGCAGCGGCTCTGGGGTGCGTGGGCTTCAGTAGCTGCGGCCCCCAGGCTCTAGAGCACAGACCGGCTCCGTAGTTGTGCACGGGCGGCATGTGGGATCTTCCCAGACAAGGGACTGAACCTGTGTCCTCTGCATTGGCAGGTGGATTCCTATCCACTGTGCCACCAGGGAAGTCCCCAGCACTTAAAGAAGCCTTTTTTAAGAACCCATATTTATTACCGTGCAGCCTGGGGTGGCTGGGTGGGGTGCCTGTGTCTTGACTGTCTCCTGAGGTTGTAGGTAAGTCATCAGCTAGGATACAGTCACCCCAAGGCTCGGCAGAGGCTGGAGGGCTGCCTGCAAACCCACTGACCTCACTGTCCTCAGGTTTTGGCGCCTCCTGGGTGGTTGGCTGGTGGACGAGGGCCTTGGCATCCTGCCCTGTCACGTGGGCCTCTCCTATCACGGCTCATGTCCTCTGGAGTCACCAGAGACACACAGCAACTGACAAGAAGGCAGGAACTTCTTAAACCTAATCTCGGAAGCAGCCGCACACCTGCCACCTTAGTCTCTCCACTGCAAATCACGCAGGGGCTTCCCAGGCACCACTAGTGGTAGAGAACCCACCTGCCACTGCAGGAGATGGAAGAGAGGGCGGCTTCTGTCCCTGCGTCAGGAAGATCCCCTGAAGAAGGAAATGGCAAACCGCTCCAGGGTTCCTGCCTGGAGAATCCCCATGGACAGAGCAGCCTGTGGGCTACAGTCCACGGGATCGAAAAGAGTCGGACACGACTGAAGGGACTGAGCATGCTTTCGGAAACTTCCGTGATGGTCCAGTGGTTAAGAGTCTGCCTCGCTATGTGGGAGACACGGGTTTGATCCCTGGTGGGGAAACTAAGATCTCACGTGCAACTACTGAGCCTGCGTGCTCTGGAGCCACACCAAAAGAACGCCCATGAGGCAACTGAGACCCAATGCATCAGATAAATGAATCAGTGTATGTATATGTATATATGTATTTTTAAGTCGCTCGGTGTGGTGGACACCCAAGGGGAGAGAATTTTGTGTTGGGGGTCAGGGGTCGTAGAGGGTGCCTCCTGCAGACGCAGTCCAGCGTATGGACAGGGCACAGTTGCTTTATCCACTCATCGGCTGTGGGCTGTTTCCAGTTTGGGTCTATTGCAAACAGAGTTTTCTGTGAACATTTGTGTGGTCATACGTTGTTTGCATTTCTCTTGTAAATTCCTAGGAGTGGAATAGCTGGATCTTAATGGCGTATGTACGTTTGACTTTTTAAGAAATTGTCAAACTGTGTCGCAAAGTGGTGGTTACTGTCTTATTTTCCTATCTGCAGCCTTTGAAAGTTTCCATTCAGTTCAGTTCAGTCGCTCAGTTGTGTCCGACTCTTTGCGACCCCGTGAACGGCAGCACGCCAGGCCTCCCTGTCCATCACCAACTCCCGGAGTTCACTCAGACTCATGCCCATCGAGTCCGTGATGCCATCCTACATATTCGCTACAGCTTGCTAAGGTCAAGTTGGTTGGTTCTGTTTTTTTAATTTTAGCTATCCTCACGGGTGGTGATAGCTCGTGGCTTTAATTGGCGTTTCTAATTTGTAAAATAATTTCACTCACGTGGCTGTGCTGGGCCTTCGTTGCTGCGCGGCTTTCCCCTAGCTGCGTCGAGCGGGGGCTCTCTCCAGCCGTGGCGTGCGGGCTCCTCATGGGGGTGGCTTCTCGTCGCAGAGCACGGGCTCTGGGCGCTTGGGCTTCAGTATCTGTGGCTCTGGGCTCAGTACTTGCAGCTCCCAGGCTCGGAGGCACAGACTCAGTAGTTGTAGCTTAGTTGCTCCGTGGCATTTGGGATCTTCCCAGATCAGGGACTGAAACTTTGTCTCCCGCATTCTTAACCGGTGAGCCACCAGGGAAAGTGGCATTTCTAATTTTGATGGCATTTCTGATGACTAAGGACACGGAACATCTTTTTATGTGCTTATCGGGCATTTGAATGTCTGCTTGGAAGTCTTTACAAGTATTTTGTCTACTTTCTTATCGGGATATTTGCCTTATTATTGAGTTTGAGTTCTTTATACAGTGTTGATACAACCCTTTGTCTAATAGATGTGTTAAATTTTTTTCCACTCAGTGACTTGCCTTTGTAATTCTTCAATTGCTCAGTCGTGTCCGACTCTTTGTGACCCCATGGACTGCAGCACGCCTGGCCTCCCTGTCCATCACCAATTCCCAGAGTTCGTTCAAACTCATGTCCATTGAGTCGGTGGTGCCATCCAACCATCTCATCCTCTGTTGCCCTCTTCTCCTCCTGCCTTCAATCTTTCCCAGCATCAGGGTCTTTTCAAATGAGTCAGCTCTTTGCATCAGGTGGCCAAAGTGTTGTAGTTCTTAGTGATGTCTTTTAAAGAGATATTTATCCGGCTGCATGTGGTCTTGGTTGGGGCCTGCGGGATCTTGCGCTGTGGCACACGGACTTTCTAGGTGTGGCTTATGGGATCTTAGTTTCCCCGACCAGGGATGAAATCTGTATCCCCCGCACTGCAGGGTGGATTCTTAACCATTGACCCCCAGGGACATCTCTGCATCTCATGCCTTGATGTGTTCTTTCTTCGCGGTCACCCAGTTCAGAATCACTTTTCCATGTACCTCGTGACTGTATTTTTGGTCCATGAATTCTTTAAGCTGTATTATTTAATTTTCAGATAGTTGATATTTTCCTGGATACATCCTTAGCATTGGTTTCTAATTCTCCTGTGGTCAGTGAATGCAGTTGGGATGATTTCAGTTCCTTTAACACTGATTTGCTTTATGGCCCAGGACGTGGTCTGTCTTGGTAAATAAATGTTGTGTTCTGGAGAAGAACGGCATCTGCATTGCTGGGCACAGTATTTTGTAAACATCTGTGGGATCAAGATGCTTTCGAGTGTTGTTCAAATTGTCCGCGTGCTCACCGATGCTTTGTCTGGTTCTGTCAGCTGGTGGATGATGGTATTAATGTCTTCTATAATTGTGCATCTTGCGTGTTTCTAACTCTACCAACTTCCGTTTCGTGTAAATTGGAGCTCTGCTATTAGGTACACGTGCGTTTATAATTGTTAACGTCCTCCTGGTAACTTATTCTTTTTATTATTGGTGTTTCTCTTTGTTGCTGGTAATACATTTTTGTTTGTTTTGGCCACGCCTTGCAGCTTGTGAGATTTTAGCTCCCCAACCGGGGATTGAACCCAGGCTCAGGGCAGTGACAACACCAAGTCCTAACCATGAGACCACCAGAGAGCTACCTGGTGTTATTCTTAGTCTGTTTTATCTGATCAAAAGAGCCCATTGCGGCCTTTTTGCTTAGTTTGTATGGCCTATCTTTTCCTTCGCATTTATCACTTCTGTGTATTCTACGTGTGGCCTATTGTCACTTGCTTGTGGGTCTTGGTTTTTATTTGTTATGTTACTCTCTGATTTTTAATTGGAAAGTTGAGATCAGCGTTTATTGTAATTATTGATGTGTTTTTAAATTATTGATACAATGTGTGTTAGTCGCTCGATCGTGCCCAACTCTTTGAGACCGGGTGGACTGTAGCCCCCCCAGGCCCCTCTGTCCGTGGAATTCTCCAGGCCAGAATACTGGCGTGGGTTGCCATTCCCTTCTCCAGGGGATCTTCCTGACCCAGGGATCAAACTCAGGTCTCCCGCATCGCAGGTGGAGTCTTTCCCTTCTGAGCCACCAGGGGAGCCCATCGATACGATATTGAAGGCCGGTTTTATTTTCACTTTGTCGCCTCCCTTGTGTTCCTCTGGTTTCCACCCCCTTCACTCCTGTGCTGTGCCCACTTCCCACTTTGTTGGGTATTAATTTGAATATTTTTTTAGTATTCCATTTTCATTTCTCTCTTGGTGTTTTTGCTGCATCGTTTCTGGTTATTTTTTTTAGTGGTTGTGCTGTTCCAACAGGGTTCTTGGCCTCCTTCGTCAGTGAAATTGATCAGAGGTCAGACACAAAATTCAGGCGAGGCTTTATTGAGGGCCCTGCTGCGGCAGGGGTGGGGGAGTGAGAGCAAGTAACAGGTTCCCTTGCTTGCTCACTTGCTGAAGAGGTGCAGCAAGCTGCTTCCTTATATGGGATGAGGATGGGGTGTCCAGGGGTCCGGCTGGAGGGGTGGATTAAGTGTCTTGCCTACTCCTTAGGTGGTCGTGTGTACAGAGGGCATGCACAGGACCATGCTTCTGCTCCCAACCCTGCTCCCCAGGCCCTTCGAAACTGGCGGTTGGGTTGTTTGTTTTTAATCTCTTTGTATCTTTTTGTCCAGAATTTGCCCTAACTGCACACGCATGCAGTTATTTTTAGTCCCATCTTGACTCTTTGTATTTTGTTGTTGGAGGAGAGGTGTGTCCAAGGGCAAGCCCTGAAGGAAGGGTCCCAGGTTCCAAACCTGCCTCAGGTCTAAGGATTAAAACGCGTACCTAACTTCTCTTAGGCGCCTTAGAATTAGTATTGTATCACTTTCAGTAAGGTGTAGAAGCTTGTAAATTTATAGATCTCTTTACCTTCATCCCCATGCGTTAAGCTTTTATAACTTTTCCAGGCAAGAGTACTGGAGTGAGTTGCCGTATCCTTCTCCAGAGGCTCTTCCCAACCCAGGGATGGAACCTGGGTCTCCCGCATTGTAGGCAGATGCTTTACTATCTGAGCCACCAGGGAAGACTTTATAACTTTAATAAGTGTTATAGTTTTCATGTGTACACATTGCAAACTCATCATAATATGTTATAATTTTGGCTTTCAACAGTCATACATTAGAGGAAAAAATTAAGAGGAAAAAATTATCTTTTATATTNAGGGAAGACTTTATAACTTTAATAAGTGTTATAGTTTTCATGTGTACACATTGCAAACTCATCATAATATGTTATAATTTTGGCTTTCAACAGTCATACATTAGAGGAAAAAATTAAGAGGAAAAAATTATCTTTTATATTCACCCCAATTATTACACGTCTATAGTTCTGCCTTTATTTCTCAAGTTCCAAGTTCACCTCTGGTATTATTTCCTTTCAACCCAAAGAACTTTTTTTAACCTCTCTGTTACGGAAGGTCTCTGATAAGGAATCCTCTGAGTTTTCTTCCATCTGAGAATGCCTTACTTGTGGTAGGCAGAACTCTAAAGGTGGTGCCCACGTCCCCTTCCCTAGTTATTCTGCCAAACACGAGTATAGGTACTGCTGTGAAGGGAATTTTGCAGATGGAATTAAAGTCCCAAGTCAGTTGCTCTTAAAATACAAATTTTTCTGGATGGGTCTGACCCAATCAAATGAGCCCTTTAAACGCAGAGATTTCTCTCTACCCGGTAGCGGAAGGGAAGACAGGGAGTTCTGAAGCATGAGAAGGCTCTGATGTGCATTCCTGGCTTTAAAAATCGAGATGGTCATCTGGGAAGGGTGGTGAGCAGCCTCCAGGAACAGAGCCTCAGAGCCACGGAGCTAGAATTTGCCAACAACTGGAATGAACTTGGAGGCGGATTCTTCCTTCGAGGCCCATTCCACTTAACACCCTGATGAAGACCCTGAGTGAAGTCAGCCTGCGCTTCTGACCTACAGACTGTGAGCCAGGACATGAGTGTCTGGTCGTTTTTCCCCATCTAAAATAGCCGTAAAATGCACATATCATAAAATGTATCATCCTAACAATTTTTCAGTGTACAGTTGAGTGGTACTAAATTTCTTTACATTGTTTTTTAACCGTTACCACCATCCACCTTCGTATTTTCTTTCGTCTTTCCAAACTGAAACTCTGTCCCCATTAAGTAGTGACTCCCCTCCTCGCCCCCCTTCCCCGGCTCCTGGTGACCACCACTCCCCTTTCTGAGTCTGGTCAGAAAACGAAGATCGTGGCATCCGGTCCCATCACTTCATGAGAAATAGATGGGGAAACAGTGGAAACAGTGTCAGACTTTATTTTTTTGGGCTCCATAATCACTGCAGATGGTGATTGCAGCCATGAAATTAAAAGACACTTACTCCTTGGAAAGAAAGTTATGACCAACCTAGACAGCATA
>SJYV01003327.1:0-35678 GCA_006410875.1 Neotragus pygmaeus
TCACCCCTGGGGGCTGCCGCGGCCTCCCCTCCCCCGCCCGGGCCGAGGCTTCTCAGGCCAACTGGGACCAACCCCGGCCGGTCTCACTCCGGGCTGACCTCTGCTGCGAAGGGCTCTCCGTCCCACATCACCCCCAGAGAGTCTAGTCTCTAGGGGGGACGGAGAGCCCCCTCCCGGTCCAGTTTGCCTTCCTGCCTGTCTGAGGTCAGGGGAAGCCCCCATTCCACCCCAGGTCTACTTCTGCCCTCTGAGGAGAAAGAGGGAACTTCCACCAGCCTTCCTAGGGACCTTGTGCACTCTAGAAGCTGCAGTCCGCAACTCTACTCCCGGAGTGACCTGCGTTGGAAATTTGGGGGAATCTGGACATTGAACCACAGCTCACCTCCCTCCCTGCTGAGGATGACAGTTCAATGCCAGCCAGTCCTCCAGTCCTGCACTTTGAGGGGCACGAGGACCCCCAATGGACCCCAGGGTCCCCCTACTCTGCATGCCCAACCCTTCAGGAGGGGCAGAAGCCAGGCCAGACACCTAAGGTCCCCAGAGGCTGCTCAGGGGAACAGGCCACTCCAATGGTTTAGGGAGGGCAAGGTGGCAGTTGGTCCCTGGACTTGTCAGGTGTGTGTGCACACCCACGCATGCACACAGGAGCACATGCACACGTGTGTATACACACACACCCCCACGGAATGGTCGAGGGAGACCAGGAGGCTGGGGATGCTCACACGGACCGCCACACAGCTCTCCCCTCGTCCCCATGGGGGAGGGGTGATAAATATTTAAGGGGCTTTTAGCTCTGAAGGGGCCGAAGCTGGGGGAGGGAGGGGGATCCACGATGCCTGATTAATGGGGTTACGGGCTCGGATCAATCCATCCGCCCGCCGTCTCCCTCCCCCTCCTCTTCCCTCCCTCTGCCTAATGCGCTTTATCAGGAGACGCTTTTCTGACTTGGCAGCGTCGGGTGTTTTAAATAGACCCATTTAGAGCAGGGGTTGGGGGAGAAAGGAGCGGGGGAAGGGAGACAGAGATTGAGACAGGCTGGGAGACAGAGACGAATCAGAAGAGAGACAGACAAGCCCGGAAGAGAGAGACTGGGAGCGGAGAGACAGAAGGAGATGCAGAGACACGGAAATAAGAGGCTGAGGATGACACTCCCGGCAGAGGCTGAATGGGGGGGTGAGGGGACGGTGATGGGAGGCCAAGGGGAAGCTGGGGGGCTGAAGAGCAGAAACAAACAAAAAAGAGAGAGAGACAGACGCAGAGAGGAAAGGAGCCACCAATAGCAAGGAGAAACGGAGAGAGGTTCTCTGCAAGGGCTGAGTGCTAGCCTGGGAGACAGCAGATTTCCTTTATTTCCAAAAACAGTTTTTCATCCACTTTGTTAAATTAAAAAGCTGTTTTTAAAGCGGTGCTGAAGGTGCTGCTGGGGGAGGGTGGACAGAACTGCCAAGTCCTCCCTCACAGCCTCCTCCTCTGCCCCCACAGAAGCCGCCTCAGCCTCCCCCCCTTCGGGGGTGTTCTCCAGCTCCCCTGCTCTCTGCGCTCCTCAGGGATCCCCAGGGACAGGGTCAGGGCATCTGAGCTACTGTTCATTGGCAGAAAGTCCTTCCTGCTGTCTGGCCTCAGTCCCTCCTGCTCCAGAGAGCCCATTCTCTTGCCTGATCGCTAGCCTGTTCTCCGACCCCAGTTCCGGCTCCCTAAGGTGTCCCCAGTGTGTGGGGGGTGATTAGCACAGCTCAACAGCTCAGTTTCCCAACCAGCCACCAAGCTCCTCCCAGGTGCAAATCTGAACTTCTGATAGATACCCCAATCCAAGTCTTCAGGTCCTCTGGGAACAAGGAGACTGAAGCGTAAGTAACCCTCTCCAGCCTTCTAAAGTCCCTTTTCTACTCTTCAGAACCCCAGCTCCATTTTAACTCCCTTTTATGGCATGATGTTGTCAGCCTGGGATACACTCGGCTTGGACCCCACCCTCGACAACACCCCACTGCTAGTTCTGAAGGGTCAGTCCCCCACACCCCCATCCCACTTCCAGGCCAGGAAAATGGCCAGTCTGTTTGGGAGCTGAGATGAAAAGCCCTGCCGGCCTTTGTGGGCCTCTGGCGGGTTTTCGACAATAGGCCCTTCCGTTCCGCTCCAGCGCCTCGATTTCTTGAGCACCCCCACCCTGGGGCTGCCAATCCAGGGGCCTTGCCTGGCCTGAATGAAAGGCGGGGAGAGTCAGGCCCAACCCCCAAGGCTGGCCTCAGAAGATTTTGGACTTTCTGACCCTCCATCCCATCTCCTCCAAGCTCAGCGGCTCCCCACCAGTTAAGCCAGAGAGATGCTTTGGGCAGAGAAGGAGCCTGACAATGAGATAGAAACATGCTCCCATATCCGGGATTCAGCCCCAGCAGTGCAGAACTGAGTTTTCTGACCTGGCTTTGCCCTTGCCTGTGTGTTGGTGAGTAAGTCTCCTCCCCTTTATAGGCCCATCATGGGGGCATGAAAAGCCTCAGGAGGAAGGAGGGGGGAAGAACAGGAAGGGATCTCAGACCCTCCTTCACTCACATCCCCAGACCTTCGGCCCCCATGGCACCTGCCAGCTGCCCTGAAACTGACCTGCCTCCCCCCAGCTCCCAGCACATACCTCTTCACCAACCGCTGCACAACGAGCACATCAATGTCCTCCTCTTCCTCCAGACCAGGCTCTTCCAGAGACTTCTGAAACCAAGGGGGCAGGATGATGTGACAAGGCTGGGTTCTAGAAGGGCAAAGGGCACAAATCAGAGGCCACAGAGGAGCCGCAGACCTTAGTCAAACTCAGAGCTCATTTCACACTCACAACCCCACTGTGAGAAGGGGAGACTGAGGCAGGCAGCAGGTCAGGGTCCAGAGGAGAAAAAATTGGGAGTGGTCCAGACTCCCTGAAGCACCCTTTGCAGACATTAGGTTCTGAACCGCAGGGACAAGGAGAGGCCAGAAGCCTGACACCACACATAGATGCAAACCCACAGACCATCTGAAATCCCCACACAACCAGTTCACAGACACAAGTACCTCCATGTCACACACATCCTCCCATGCACATTCACACAGGGACACATGGCCCCCAGCAGGCAGAAACACACACCATCATGCTGTCTTCTCCTCATCACCACTATGATTTATTGAGCATCTGTTATGTGCCAGGAACTGTGTTAGGCACTTATATACATGATCTCATTTAATCTTCATGACTTTTCCATGAGGTAGGTTCTATTATTATTCCCATTTGACAGCTGAAAAAACAGATTCTGGGAGGTTAACTTGCCCAAGATCACACAGCTGATCAATTCCAGAGCAGAGATTTGAGTGCAAATCTCCTTCTGGAGCTCTTCTACTAGTGCAGCTTCCCTCTGCAGATCTCTCCCCCGCCAGCACAGTGCCTTTCCCAATAATAACGGGAACAGCTAACACTTGCTCAGGGCCCTTGATGAGCCAAACACCATGATGAAGACCTATCATACAGTTTTGCACCAGATCACCAAAACAACCTTTGAAGGTAATCTTGTTCCCATTTTGAAGATGAGAAAACTGAGGCTCAGAAAACAAAAGCACTTTACCTTGCCCAACGTCACATGGTCACATGACTGGTGCTGAAGAAAGCTATTCTGAAAGTCATTGTTGCTTCTAGGACTCCAGTTATTTGGACAGAGCCCTTGACTTCTACAAGACCCTGGAAGATTCTCAGGATCCAACTGCTCCATTCCCCACCACAACAGGTCCCAGCTGTGTCTGCCAAAGGCACGATAAGGTGCCTAAACACATACGCATGAGAAAGGAACTCCAAGTCATCTAAATCTGCCCGGAGAGGCAGAGGTACCACCAACCAGGGAGAGATGACCGGAAACTCAAACAAGGTGTTAGGGACAGGCTGACTGGTGGTAAGAGATACAGACACACCGACAGGCCCACAGAGACGGAGACATAGAGGAAGACAGACAGACACACAGGAATGAGGGACGACAGAGACGGTGGGGAAAGGAGACAACAGAGGGAGAGGAGGATGCAGGCTGACAGGGAAAAACAGACAGATATACACTGACATACACAGGCAGACTTATAGAGAGTCATCCAACATTCAGGAAAAGAAACCCGAAAGCAAAACAGGACTCCTGTATAAGTGAATGTGTAGGTGAGTATGCATTCGAGTGTGCCTACGTTGGGGGCATGCAGAGTCTGTATCACTACACACATTACACCAGCTGCTTCTAGCAGTTTCATCTGATTAATAATAAATGCCCAATAATTACAGCCGCTCCCCCCAGCCCTTCTTCCTGTTTTTTTTTTTTTGTCAGCTGCCGCCAGGCCAGCCCCCTAAAGACCCCAGGGCCCTCTCCATCCTCACCTGCTGCCTTATAGGGGGCTGAGAGGACATGAGCTAGGGAAGGAGGCCAGACTCCCAATCTGAAGGGGAATACCCGTTTCTCTATGTTGGATTAATGCCCCATGCCTCTAAGAAAAAGGTCATGCCGTTTAGATCTCACTCAGAACCCTCCCCCAGCTCCTCTGCTCCCCTGGTATAACCTCTGAGCCCTAATATGGCCGAGGGGCCCAGGTCTGGGATGCAGAGAGATGAACTCTTGATTACTCGCTGGCTGAAAGAAGTCTCCATTCACCAAGTTACCTCAGTCTCAGAACCCCACAGGCTCAAACAAGGAAGGGAACAGGACGCCCCCCCCCAACCCCCACCTCATCGTTCCCACCCTGGCAGCCTCAGAGTCTCNGGAGAGCCTGGTGGGCTGCCATCTATGGGGTCGCACAGAGTTGGACACGACTGAAGCGACTTAGCAGCACCACATCCCATGTCAGTATCTCCAAGATGCCTGTGAGGTTATATTTCTAGTCATCAGTATGCCCTCTTAGCTTCCTCCTTCCACTTTGTTGCTCCAGGATTGTGGGCAAAATCTGTGGGCATCCAACCAAAAAGAGCTACATCATCCAGGAGGTTCAGCTTCCACCATTCCTTCTTCGGAGAAGACAAGGACAATGACTGACCAACCCAAGGGTCTGAAACACCGCCCCTTTTCCTGGAGAGGGGCCCAGCTCTGTGATGCAGCGCATGCTCTGAAGCTCCCTACGAGATCAGGTCCAAGTCGGCCCCCAGGCCACGTCCATGCGGCATCCCCTCCTCCTTCCCCACTCTTGTCCTCTTACGCCCCTTCTGTGGGGAGCACTCCCTCAAAATATCACAGTCACAACTCCCCCTGCCTCAGGCTCTGCTTCTGAGGACCCAGCCTAACCCAGATGGGTTTAGCAAACATTTTCCAGAAGGGGACTGAGAACCCAACACAGACCCAGGACTCAGATCTGTGTGTTCCTTGCTGTGTTGCTAAGCCAAGGATCCCCAGAAGGAAGAGGCGCAGAGTAGAGAACCTCCTTCTTTCTGCAGGATGATGAGACAAAACCACAACTACCTTCATGGCTGCAGAGATTTTTATTTTGTTTTCTCTTAACTGCCTCCAAGGAAGCAGATGAGCTCAGGAAGGAGAGGCCAGCAAATCCTCAATGTAGGAACCTCCCAGAGTTTGACACTCGTATTAAGGAGTTTCTAGGACCTCTCTGGTGGTCCAGTGATGTCTAAGACTCTGCACTCCAAATGCAGGGGGCCCGGGTTCGACCCCTAGTCACGGAACCAGACCCCATATTGCCACAACTAAAGATCCAGCGTGTCGCAACAAAGATCGAAGATCCAGCGTGCAGCAACCAAGATCCAGCACAGCCAAATTAACAAACAAATAAACACGTCCTTGAAAAAGAAAAGTGCTGGAGAAGCATAAAGATGGTGTGGCCATCACATTATTTAGCTCCTATAAATCTGCCCTTCACCGGGCTCATTCTTCTCATTGTCTTTGACAACCACTTTTTTGCACAGAATAAAGCACGCTCTCCTCCATTTTGGTAGGGACTGTGACTACTGCTGGGAAAAGGGATGCGGGATGGTGTGAGCGAAGGTGGAAGGTGGTCTGATCCCAGGAAATCCTGTGGGCACCGAGATGCACAGGGAGGGCACGGCTTTCCCCTCCACTGGGCCAGGTAACCCAGAGTGCACACATATTCTCACTGCCGCAACCACATAGAGGGAATGACATATTGCCAGGAGACTGCAGGAAAGACAGCAGTCCACATGACACGGTGATGAGGAGGGGAAAGTCGGCAAAGAGTTCACGGAGCTCAGGACATCTAATCTGTGCCTGAAGGTTGAGATGTGGATATTAACCAAGGGAGGAAAGGCGAAAGAAGGCAAGCCCAGCTGAGAGCCCCGTGGGGCAGAGAGGTGACTGCAGGTGGCAGGGGAAGGTCCAGAGAGTCCTGCAGGGCTGCGGCGGGAGATGAGACCAGGAAGAGGTCTTGGACGCTGCTTGAGAAGGTCTGCAGGATTGTGCAAGCAGTTGCCACAGGAAGCAGTCTGCCCAGCCTGGGGGGAATGGATTAGAGAGAAACAGAGAAGGCAGCGAAACCTGTCAGGAGGCTCCTGAAGTGATCTCTAGTGCTCACTGTGTACTTAAGACATGCCAGGTGCTGGCCAAGCATTTTCCACATTTAATTTCACTTAATCCTCACAAGGGTTGAATGTGACGAACCCTGTCAGGCATCTCAAACGGCAGGAGGAAACTGGGACGTGGACGCCTAGGTAAGCGGTCCAGGGAGTCAAGGCTGCTAAGCACGGAAGTGCCGTCAGCCTGCGAGTCAGGACCTCCCTGGTGCCCAGTGGTTAAGACTCCGAGCTTCCCATGCAGGGGGCATGGGTTTGATCCCTGCTTAGGGAACTAAAATCCCACATGATGCCCTGCAGAGCCAAAAGCAAACAAAAAACCTGGGATTCCCGTTCCAGAGTCGGCAGGCTTTTCTGCTCGACTCCAGGGGATAAACGTTGAGGTTCTGTCTAGGGCAGTAAGAAGTGGAAGAGAGAAGTGTGGAAGTGTTAGTTGCTCAGTCGTGTCCAACTCTTTGCGACCCCATGGACTGTAGCCCGCCAGGCTTCTCCGTCCATGGGATTCTCCAGGCACGAATACTGGAGGGGGTTGCCATTCGCTTCTGCAGGGGATCTTCCCGATTCAAGCATCAGACCCAGGTCTCCTGTATTGCAGGCAGATTCTTTACCATCTGAGCCACCAGGGAACAGAGAAGGGACAAAACAAATGACATTTGCCGGGTGAAGAAGTGAGACAGAGATCAGCACAGATTACTGAGGTTTCCAGTGAACCAAGGCAAGGGTATTCAAATTAATAAGATGGGGAACAGCACCGTCAGGGGTTAAAGTCTACCTGTGTGTGAGATGTGAAGGTTGCAGGCACTGTGGGTCTTACCCCTCTCCCCACCTCCCATCTTCCCACCTGGCACAGTCACACTCGCTCTGACCTTTGCTCTATCGAAACGTCTTCTCAAGGAAGTGCCTGGGACACTGGGACAGATGCCATCAACACACTGAGGCCAGTAAGTGCTCTCCGGCTGGACAGCTCTGATCGTAAATGTCAGGCTTATTCCTGTAGAAGGAGTCAGGAAAAGTCAGGGAATGTGCTGGAGAGGAGGCTTCCCAGCACCACGGAAACCCTGACCTGCTTAAGTAGATGACTGTCAGTCCCACCCTCAAGGACAAATTCAAACTTCAAACAGCAGTTGTTCTTGTTATTGTTGTTCAGTGACTAAGTTGAGTTCAGCTCTTGGTCGCCCCAAGGACTACCAGGCCCCTCTGTCCTTCACTATCTCGTAGAGCTTGCTCAAATTCATGTCCACTGAGTCAGTGATACCATCCACCCATCTCATCCTCTGTCATCCCCTTCTCCTCCTGTCTTCAATCCTTCCCAGCATCAGGGTCTTTTCCCTGATGAGTCAGTTTTTCGTATCAGGTGACCAAATTATTGGAGCTTCAGCTTCAGCATCAGTCCTTCCAATGAATATTCAGGGTTGATTTCCTTTAGGATGGACTGGTTGGATCTCCTTGCTGTCCAAGGAACATATTGGACCCCTTCAGACATGGTGGGGCTCATCTTCCAGTGTCCTATATTTTTGTGTTTTCATACTGTTCATGGGGTTCACACAGCAAGAATTCTGGAGTGGTTTGCCGTTCCCTCCTCCAGTGGAACATGTTTTGTCAGAACTCCACCATGACCCTTCCATTGTGGGTGGCCCTGCATGGAATGGCTCCTAGCTTCATTGAGTTACACAAGCCCTTTGACCCCAACAAGGCTGTGATCCATGAAGGGGAAACTGATCAGAGTCCCCCATTAATTCTCTGCCTGTGGACGGATTGGGGTAGTTCTCAGGGTTCTTTCCCAAGACACAAAAGCCACTGGAAAGATAAAGTGCTTTGGAATGCCAGCTGATTCCCAAGGGCATATGGGGGCTTCTTGCAAAAATGTTCTAGTTCTAAGCACCATCTTTTTACACACTCAAGCATCTCTCTCTTTACCTCTCCATCTATTCCTCCCTCCTGCCCTACTATCCACTCTCCTAGTGGTTTTACCTAAAGGAAGTCACTGACAAAGGGAGAAGGCTCTTTATTCATTGTGTCATAATTTATACTAGCTGAGCACTGGACACAATCCAAACCTCCATCCATAGAGGACTTATAAACTATGATGTTGTTACTGCTGCTGTTGTTCAGTCACTCAGTTGTGTCTGACTCTTTGTGACTCTAAAGACTATAGCCTGCCAGGCTCCTCTGTCCATGAGATTTCCCAGGCAAGAGTACCGGAGTGGTTTGCCATTTCCTCCTCCCGGGATCTTCCCATCCCAGGGATAGAACTCACATACCCTCTGTCTCCTGCATTGCAGGAGCCCTCTCTTTACCACTGAGCCACCTCGGAAGCCCATAAACTATGATACATTCTCATAATTCTATATATTCAGCCTTGAAGAAAAACAAGGTCAATGGCATATGTACCAATATGGAAGCTGAGATAAATGATGTGCAAAAAAGCAAGGTGCAACCCGACAAGTCACATGCCGTGTTTCCTATATATATTCTTATATTCGCAGAAAGAAACAGTAGAAGGCTATTTGCAGCCACAGCTTGAGTTACCTGCAGACTGCAGAGGCAAGAGGGGTACAGAGCACAGGAGGGAGGCCACGGGGCCCCGAGGATGGCTCTCTCCTCTTGACTGTGCTGCTGCTGCTGCTGCTAAGTCACTTCAGTCGTGTCCGACTCTGTGCGACCCCATAGACGGCAGCCCATGAGGCTCCCCCGTCCCTGGGATTCTCCAGGCAAGAACACTGGAGTGGGTTGCCATTTCCTTCTCCACCTCTTGACTTTGGAATCACACAATTCTTATGTTCTAAGAGTAAAACTTAATGTAAAAAAAAATCTNAGCTGTGCCTCATCTTTCACCGAGACATCCTAGCTGAAGTTAAACCTGTTTTTCCCTTATGCTTCTGGAAAACTCCCAGGAAAGCACATGGACCAAGTCAGCAGAGTTCTCTATCAAAAGATGCCAGTGTGTGGACAGCGAGAGCAGTGCTTTCAGTGGGATCCCAGGCTGCCAGTACTTGTTGGGGTTGAATAGAAAGATTCCTCTGTTCTTTTACAAAAGTAAGTTAAAAAAGAATAATATTGGTAACTCAGCTGTGTCTGACTCTTTCCACCCCATGGACTGTAGCCCACCAGGGTCTTCCGTCCATAGAATTCTCCAGGCAAGAATACTAGAGTTGGGTTGCCATCCCTTCCTCCATCCCTGGAGGAAGTGGCAAGAAAAGTAGACACAGCATTTTTCCTTGATCTCAAGTTCTCCTTCCCAAAGTAAAAGAGATTCTTTTGCTAGCTCTGCAGCCTGTCACATAGCTGGGTTTTTAAAAAAATAAGCTTTCATTGGAGTATAGTTCCTTTACAGAGTTGTGTTAGATTCTGCTATACAACAAAGTGAATCAGCCGTACATATACACATATTATCTCCCTTTTGGACTTTTTCAGGTGACCACAGTGCATTAAGTAGAGTTCCCTGTGCTATATAATAGGTTCTCATTAGTTATCTGTTTTAATTATAGCATCAATAGTGTATATATGTTAATCCCAGTCTCCCAATTTATTCCCCCCAATATTGATTCCATTATTTGGAGAGTCATTGACGTCAGGGACCTGGATGGGTGCCAAAACCGCGTTCTCTCAGGGCCCGAGCCAGGGCCCAGCCCCCATCCCGCGATTTCACGGAGGGGCCCAGAAAGGTCAGCTCATGGGCCAAGGTCACATGACATCTGTCCTCAGAGGCTGGGCTCATCTTACCTTTCGGGGACCACTGTGAGTCCCTTTCTCCTGTGGGAGAGGGGCTCCACAGAGGCCTGGGGGTCAGAAGTGGGGTGGGGACAAATAACACCGGGTGTGGAAGAAACTCACTGGGACTTGGGCTGCAAGGAAGAGCTCTAGGAGAAGGGATAGGGTCAGTGGCTCAGAAAAGGCTACCTGGGGAAGATATTTTCCTTGGTCACACACCATTTTAGAACATCCTGAAGCTGGACTTGAAATGGTTACCACTGACTCCTTGATTTTTATGTCTGTTATCAGTTGTATCTCCAGGCTCTCTCTGAGAAGGAAATTCTTGGTGGCACAAGATAACAGATTACCCTAAATGTTGCCATAATGTGACTAACAGGCACCACTCTTTCAGAAACCTTTGTTCCCTACAAAGCGAAGGCTCTTTCTCCTGTTTAACTCCTGGCCCGTGCTGCCTGCCTCAGTTTCCCTGCACTCTCTCCTGCCTCTGTGCCTATCCCATCAAGATGCAGCCACTGCTACCCCAGCACCTCCAAGGCTCTGGCTGCACAGGGTATTTTTAGGATCTGAACTCTGTGTTCTCAGACAGACATTAATAACCAATACAGACAGTCCATGGTGCCCACATCAGCTAAACCTCAGAAGTGAAGTGAAAGTCGCTCAGTCGTGTTCGACTCTTTGCGACCCCAAGGACTATACAGTCCATGGAATTTTCCAGGCCAGAGTATTTGAGTGGGTAGCTGTTCCCTTCTCCAGGGGATTGTCCCAACTCAGGGATTGAACCCAGGTCTCCTGCATTGCAGGTGGATTCTTTACCAGCTGAGCCACCAGGGAAGCCCATCCTCAAAGGCTCAGACTTGGGGTCCACTGCTTTAGCTAGAGTCCAAGAAAACGAGATTTAGAGAAAGCAAGAGACATGCTCATGTCCACATGGGGGAAAAAAGGATTTTCCCATCTTCTGAAAAATCCTGAAGCTGGGGAGAGGACAGAAGTGAGCTCTGATCTCTGCCACAGACCTTTTCAAGGAAGAAGATGCCCATCCTTTGCACTCCTTCCCTGAATACAAGGAAGTCCTTCCTTTAATCTTGCTTGCAAATCACTTAGGGGTGGTTCAAACCAAAAAACAGGGTTAGGCCACAGAGGCTGTTGAGTCTCAAGCCACAAACCACAGACAGTCCCCTCTCCCCACGGTTTGTCCCACTCAGTGTTCATTCCTCAACATTTCTTGAGCACCTAATCCTTGCCGGCCAGGGAATTAGGGACATGGCCCTGCCCACCAACACCACTGTCTGGTTGGAAAGATTGTTTACTCCACACTGGCCTTCCACTGCATACCTTATCTATACCAGAGGCAGGGTAGGTGGGGGCTGAGGCTTGTGGACCCCTGCCCCTAAGTCCCAGATTTCACAGGCAGTTAGTCACTCTGCAGCCTTGCTGAGCACTGCAAAGAGGAAGTAGAGGCAGTGTAGAGTGGGGCATTCTGACCTCCCTCAGGACTAAGGATACTTCAGTCCATTCCTGAACCCCAGGAGTCACCACCCTAGTCTATTAATAACTTTGGCCCCTTCGGACTGGTGTTCCAGACCCAGCTTCGAGAAGCTGGTTCCCCACAGCTGCAGGGTCCAACTCTTCCCCACATCTGCCCAGCTCTTCCTCTCACCTCCTTGGCTCTGGTGACCCCCAACCCAGCATGGCTCTATGCTTTGGGGGCCCTCTTTGCCCTCTGCAGAGGTAAAGAGGGGCGATGACCTCAGTGCCCTCAGCCCACTGGGACCATAGGCTTCCCCAACCCCTCCCCACAGGAAGCTAGGGTCTGGGGTGGGTGTGGTCACCCAGGGCCACTGGAGTTTACACAGCTGAGGTATTCCCCCCCACACACCCCCAATCCCTTGGTGGGTCTGGAGGAGGGGTCAGCTCTCTTTTCAGCCTCCTAGTTCTCTGGGACCCCCCCTCCCAACCGGGCACACATGGTCCCCCCCACAACCCATCTGCATTTCAAAGAAAATATGCTCCATCTGTTTCCGATTCATTTACACTTCAACTCACCATGGGGGGGCAGAGCAGGGCGCCTTGCCTTCAAGCCCTTCACCCCCACAGGGGGGCTGGAGAGCACGTGTCCTGCTCTGGGACAAGGAGCAGTTACAGCCTAGCCATCTGAGCCTGAGAGCCAGATCCCTACTTCGTGGGGTGCTGGTACACTGGCCTCCACAAAAAGAAGGGGGTAAAGCCCCGGGCAGTGTCTTCAAGGCAGGTGGAGTCCTAAGACTGATTGCAACCTGACCAAATTACCACCCCATCCCACCCCCGCAGAGCTACTGCTCTTTTGCGGGGCAGAGTGGAGAACCCCAGGCAGATGCTGGAGACAAGATAAGGACTCAGACATTCCAGGAGACACTGGGAGATATAATGAAATGTGGCCCAACCCCGTTCCAGCCAGGGAAAAGGAGAGAGAAGAGGGTGCGTTCCACTTCAGTCTTCTCCTCCAGCCACCTTCTCACCACAGATCTGGGGCTACAATCTCCCATAGAATCAGAGATTCGCCATCTAGGAGAGGTCAAAGAAGCCAGATGTCTATCCCCCTCAAGTCAACCTTCATGTTGCTCCCATCTGAAGGATGACTGGGATGGGGGAAATGTCTTGGGAAGACATGAGTCTTATTTCCCCATACCTGACCCTTTCTGTCACATGAGAGGTACCCAAAACTATTGAACAAAACTGTGCATGTACATGGTTCATAGGGAACCCTAAGGGTACATGTCACCCTTGAACCAAAAAGCCACTCAGCTGTCCTGAGAATGATTGAGAGCCTAGTCTCCTCTGGAAGAACAGGCAGAAAGGTTTAACTGGGTGTCTCCCACCACTCTCCACCAGCCCACGACCCAAGTAATGGACATATCTCTTCCACTCTCCACCTCTGGAGAACACAGATCTTGTAATAGTCTCTGTTCCCATCCCCAGCTGCCCTGAGACATACCATAAACCAGTGAAAGCATGGGTGAGTTGAACTGTGAGTTCTAAGTTCCCCTGAGAGTGTGAACATAATCCTAATGTGGGTTTGAGTGTCCCAGAATGGAAAGCTAACTTGGTGTGATTCTAAGTGTGAATCCCAGGGTTTCCATGTGAATATGAAAGCCTCAGGGTGCAAGCACCAGTCTGAGTGTGAGCACTGGGGCCTTAGTGTGACTCTGAATCTAAGCCCCAAGATGGAAACAAGTTTAATGTAACTACCAGCGATGTCAGTCTGAGTGTGAACACCAAGATGGAAGTTTAAGTTTGAGTGTGGATCCTGGTCTCACTGTGCATATGACTATAAGCCCCAGGGCTGAAATGGAAGTCTAACTGTGAGCCCCAGGATTCCCAAACAAGTCAATACAGGCAAGAGTCCTAGTGTTCATGTGAGCCCCTGGTCTTCAGGGCTTTCTGAGTGTTAGCTAAGGTTTCCCACGTGAGTCTGAGTATGAGCACTGGGGTCCCTTTATAAGTATGGGTCCCTAAGTGATCCCAGGATGAAAGTGAGTATCTTGCGTGTCCTAATGTGAATCTGAGTGTGAACTCCAAGATGTGAGCATGCATGTATGAACCCCAATGTCCTATGTGAGTCCTTGAGCTCAAATGAATCCCTGGTTCCCCAGGTGAGTCTGGGTGTGAGCCGCAGAATGTGTGAATCTGAGAAAGCTCCAGGGTATAAGTGTGAGTCCCAGTGTGAGCCTTAGGACCTCAGGGAGTTCTGAGCTTGGGCTCTAGGTCTCAGTATTAGCCTATGAGCCTCAGGACAGAAATGTGAATCTAAGTGTGAGCCTAGAGTCCCAATGTGAGTATGAGTGTAAACTCCAGGACTGAAATGTATCACTGGATATGATCAGAATATAAGTGTGAATCTGAGTGGAAGTCCATTGTCCTGTGGTAATTCTGAGTGTGAGTCCATATGAGTTTACGTGTCCCAGTATGAAGCTGAGTATAAATTCCAGAGCCTCTAGAAGTCTTGCATGTGAACTTTAAACTCCTACTTTTCACATAAGGCTCAGGGTCCCAGTCGGAGTATTAACCGTGATGGAGTGTGAGTGACTGCACTCCTGGGCTGCATGTCACCAATCCCGACCAGGAGCCCTAAGAACCAGCCCAGAGGATCTGTGTGGATTTTGGCAGTGGAGCAGGTATGCAGAATTTATGGAGACACAGTCCCCTCCACCTACCAAGCTCTGGCTAGCCATAGAGCCATAGAAACATCTAATTGTTCAAGCTCCATCATCCCCACATATGCATTGGTACACAACCATACCCAGAGTTAGACACACAAAAATGCACTGTGTTTCAGACCCCCCGACAAACAGCAATTACAGATGCACAAACACACCCAGCATTTCATACACCCACCACCTCCGTGATTACAGCCACAGGAATACCCCCAGTGATACAGACACAATTGCAAGTACTACAGGCAAAGCAATAGTGTTGCAGACACACTTCTCCAGCGGCATGCACACACACACCCAGTGTTGCAGACACAACACTGCCAGCCACACAGACGCT
This sequence comes from Neotragus pygmaeus, assembly GCA_006410875.1. Taxonomy (NCBI): domain Eukaryota; kingdom Metazoa; phylum Chordata; class Mammalia; order Artiodactyla; family Bovidae; genus Neotragus; species Neotragus pygmaeus. The sequence goes on from SJYV01003327.1 coordinate 14,756, forward strand.
TCTCAAAAGAGAGACTAGACGGAAAGAGAAAGAAAATCCTGAATTTTCAACAAGGCGTGAAATAGTCCTGCCCGCCTGAAGCTACTGACGGGGGGAGGGGGCCAAGGGAGCGGGCGAGCGCGAGATCTAGCGCTGCAAGAGAGGCTCGGGAGAGGAGAGGCTCGGAGCCGAGGAGGAGAGCTGTCCGTCTGGTGACCTCCCCGCGGCCCAGCCCCCACACACCGGGCGGTACACTACTCCGAGCAGCACAGGGACACCCAGGCTGGCTCCAGCAAAGCCGCACTAGGGGAAGACACACACCGGCAGACTCACAAAGAGGCTGGGATACACCGCCGTTGGACTCACACAGACACACAACACGGGAGCACTTACAAAGAGATTCTGGAGGAGACCCACTAAACGGAGTTACATCCAGACGGACTCACAAGGAAACCACAGGCAGGCTCGCGCCGACACACACACAAGCGGATTCACATGGACACCCATATACTGGCGGACGCGCAACCGTCCGTTCACACCCCTGGGCGCTTTCAAATCCAGATTTCTGCTGGAGAAGGAAGCCGCCTCTGCGCGCGCGGGGGTCACTACGACCCCCCAGCTCCGGAATTTTCCCAGACCCTGCGCGCGACGCTGAGAGGTGAGGGAGAACCCGGTGCTAGGGTAATCGATTCCTGCCACCTCCCGCCGGCCGACTGTCCGCCCCACCACCACCACGCCCAACCCCCGGCGCGCCCGGACGTGGGGGGCTCCTTCTCCTGCGCCCCCGCCCCCGAGTTTACGGGCNGGAATCACACACTTACACACCGCACCACACACAGACACAGTCACCCACACAACCATGTACTCAGTCATACCACGTGGCACACACGCAGAGTCACACACGTTCTCAATCACACAAAGTCCCACACTGGGGTTTGGCAGGTCGGGGCGGGCTCCCAGAGGCAGTTACGTAAACGCCCTCGCAGCCCTCCCTTGCTCCCCCTCACCCCCCTCCTGCTTCCTCACACAGTGCCAGCGCCCGGGGCGGCTTGGCCGGGGCCCGGGAACAGCTCGGCCTCGCGGAGGCTCCAGGCGCCGAGAAACCCGATCCGACATAGCCCCAGGCCGAGCCAAGGAGGGGGGCCTGGAGCACCACCACCCCCAGCACGCTTAGGGTCCAGCTCAGCCCCCCAGAGATGACTCACCCAACACCCTGGGACAGCACCTAGGGCCCATTTACAATACCCCCTGCAGACCACCCGCTTCTGGAATCTGGATCGCGACCTGAGTGTACCCTGACCCCTTCACTCTCTGGCACCGGAAAAGAGCAAATTCCCTAAAGGTAGAGAAGGGGTTAGGGCTGAAGCCATAATGGTGGTACTTAAGTATTCAGCCGGGAATTGCCCCCAGTTCTCTGGAACCATCTCCTCTTCGTCCTCCTCTAAAGCCATTGTGAGAAAAAGATGCTTTTGCTGTTGCCCCGGGCCCCCTCACATTCACTGCCTGCGGTTCCCAACATATTCTATCACAATTCTAAGTTATTCAAATAGATCCAAGGCTCCCCCATCGCCTTTGGTATGCTTCCTTCCTTCCTCCTTAGTTGGAAGTTCTAACTCCAGTCTAACCCCAGTTCCTCCTGTTTTGCTAAGAAGGAAGTTTGAGGGCAACCTGAGACCTTGGGACTGGGGAATGAAATCCCCGAAAGGAGGAAGGATTAAGGCTTAGGAAACTGCTGACAGTTAGGAGTCTAAGAGGAGAGGAGAGACTGTCTGTGTCCCCCCGCCCCCACTGCCACCCAACCTGCAGCTCAGGCTCAATTTTTCACAATAGCTTTTGAGTATCTGCCTGGGCTGCCCAGGCCCAGGCAGAAAGGGAATTTCCCCCTATGTTCTCTCTTAATGAACAAAACATTTCATGTTGAAATTCCTCCTCTGCCCCCAGCCCAGTGTCTCCAGGACCCCCCAGCCTGACCAAGCAGGGGCACCGTTAAGAGGGGAGTAACAGAGTAGAGGGAAGCCCCCTGGGGAAGTGTCATTTACATTGAAGGGGGCATCTTTTTTCATCAACAATTAGGGTGACTTTTTTTTCACTTTTGGCTAAAATCACCCACTCCTATGGCAGCTTCCCAGAAAGGGCGGCCCGAGAGCGGCAGGCGCTGTCCCGAGGCCCAGGACATGGCCCCCCTCCCCTGGGCGAGAAGCCTTCCCTGAGTTGTTTTCCTGGTCTCTTCCTCTTGGATGTTTTTTTGATTATTAATCACATTTTCCATCCGCAGGCTCAGTCCAGACCCCCTCCCCCTGGGGTCAGGGCTGGACACAGGGAGGAGGAGCAGTATCCAGGACAGGATGGGCAGTGACCTGGTCTTGGCTGACCTAAAAGAGGTCAACAGCAGCATGTTACAGATCTCACCTCCGCCACCCCAGGAGATAGTAGGATGTCAATCAATAGGAGCAGAGTAAACGAATGAACAGGTGTCCAGCTTTCACAACATGCAGCTCGTACTGAAGGCAAAGTCTTCTCTGTTGATGGCACAGACAGGGAATCAGCTCAGAGAGGGAGAGTCACCTGCCCAGAGTCACACAGCAAGTTAGTACCAGAGCCAGAACAGGACCCCAGTAGTGCTGATAGTTCCTCCATCCATAAGGCAGTCAATAAATATGTATTGAGCACTTAGTATATGCCAGGCATTGACTTAAGTGACAAGTAGTGAACCAACCAGATGAAAATCTTTTCCCTCTCAAGGCTATGGAGCAACTAAAACTCCGCACACTGCTGGTGGGTATATAAGTTGGTTCAACCACTTTGGAACACTGTTTGGCAGGATCTTCTAAGCTAAACATATTTATATCCCATGACCCAGCAATCCCACTCCTAGATGTATAGCTAAAGGAAATTATTGTGCATATTTACCAAGAATGTTCTCAGCAGTTTATTCATTATAGCCTCAAACTGGAAACCACTAAGTGAATGAACAGATTGTGATAGAGTTCCAACAATGGAAAAGGACCAACTATAGCTACACACAAACACGGATAAAGCTCACAACCAAAACATTGAGCAAGGGGCGGGGGAAATAAGAACCAAACAGAAAAGAATATGTATTGAATGATTTCATTTCTATAAAGCTCAAGGCAAAGCTGATTCACAGTGAGAGAAGCCAGAATCGCAGTTACCTTTGCTGGGAGTGGAGGGGGCTAGGGAGGTAAGGGAGGTTTCCAAGTAAGTTGTGATCTTAAGATGTGTGCGCTTTATTGTTTACTTTTTGCCTTTAAAAATAAAAATAAAAAAGATGTTTAAAAATCTCCTGCCCTCATGAGAGTCACATTCTAGTCAGGGAAGATGAATACCAAGAGTGCTGAGTCTGACTCCATAGGCCCCTCGGGGAAGGAATGACAGCCTACATGTCACCTAAAAGAAGTCTGGATAAGCCCCTCTGCCCTTGCCCAGGGTGCCACACTCTTTTCCCTTACAGTAGTGAGCGTGATGCTCCACTACCTAGCTACTTGGATGGCACCTGTGAGCTCCATGAGGGTAGCCCTATGGCCGCCATCTCCTGGCACCTAGAGCCGGGTCTGGCGTAGAACAGATGCTCTTACCATGGAAAGCAGAGCTAAGTAAATGTCGAATGAGTGAGTGAACGACTGATGCCAGCAAGAACTGGGGAAGTAGAGTCCCAGGACACAGGGGAGAGAGCCTGTCTGGATGGGTCACAACCTCCAGGGATGGGAAACAGATTTTGGTATTCAGTAGGGGGTTAAGCAGAGACCTCGAAGGCAGAATGAGGTTTCCTGAGTGGTTCGGAGACCACATCCTGAAGCATCTCTGGTGCCAAGGCCACACAGGCCTGAAAAGGCATAAAGTAGGTGAGGAACAGACCCAGATTTGCCTTCCAGTGGGAAGGTTGAGCCTGCCAGGAAGAGGATGGCGAGAAAGGCTGAGACAAGGTGGGGCAGCCGAGGAGGTGTTAGCAGGGACCAGTGGGAGAGAGACCTCCATCCTGATTAGGGGCAGGGCCATGGGGTGGAAGAGAGAATACGGGGCTTTGGAGAAAGCAGGGAGCATGGCACTCAGATTCATCTTCTTCATCTGCTCCCGTTACCACTGGAGGGAACCCTCCCTACTACCTGTTGCCCTATACACAGAGAGCAGGATCCCCAGATACTCAGTGTCCAGGGTCTCCTCTCCTGAGGTCCTGAGGCCCAGGTGATCCCAGGCTCCAGGCTATCTGGAAAGAGAAGCAGATGGTCAGGGATGGAGGAGATGATCCAGAGCTGGTCAGGAGAGAGGGACAGAAGAGGACAGGGCAACTAGGGGTTAGCTGCTCTGTGTGCTGGAAGGTGGGAGCAAGAGCAACAGGCTTGCACAGTCACAGCTGCAGATTTCCCTCTTGTGTTGCAAAAAATGCCCATGAAACTAATTCCCTGCTCAGAAACACCCATGGGCCCTGATCCCCCTCCCCTCCCTTCCTTCATAGGGGAGGCACACATCTTTAAGCACTGTCCCCCTGGAGCGCCAGCCCAGAGTCTGCCCTTGATCTCTGCTGCTGTAGAGCTGCCTCCAAGAAAGAGGGCCGAGATTTCCAAACCAGACTGAGAGCCATGTGGCCCCAAGACTGGCTCCCTCCCTTCATCTCCCGAAGCTCCATTCCTGGACAGCCTGTGATTCCCTGGGGCAGAGAGAAAGGGGAGAAAAGAAGCCCCACTTTCCCCCCAGAAACTCAACTGTGGTGATTCAGAAGATAGAACAGGGTTAGAGATTTGGAGACTGAATGCCAGAGACACCAAATCTCAGGGAAACAGACAGAGGCAGCAGAGGAGCTCAAGAGAGAAAACTGAATTAAATTCACCTCAACAGACATTTATTAGCACCTACTGTGTGCCAAGCCCAGAGGGAACATTTGTGTACGGAAGCACAGAGGACTCCCAGGTTTTTGGTATGTGGCTGGGAGATGATGTTGTTTTCCACAGGGCTGGAGNGAAAGAGGAGAGTAAAAAAGTTGGCTTAAAGTTCAACATTCAGAAAACTAAAATCATGGCATCCAGTCCTATTACTTCATGGCAAATACATGGGGACACAGTGGCTGACTTTATTCTTCTGGGCTCCAAAATCACTACAGATGGTGACTGCAGCCATGAAACTGAAAGACACTTACTCCTTGGAAGAACAGTTGTGACCAACCTAGACAGTGTATTAAAAAGCAGAGACATCACTTTGCCGACAAAGGTCCATCTAGTCAAGGCTTTTGTTTTTCTAGCAGTCATGTATGGATGTGAGAGTTGGACTATAAAGAAAGCAGAGCACCGAAGAACTGATGCTTTTGATGCTTTTGTACTGTGGTCGTGGAGAAGACTCTTGAGAGTCCCTTGGACTGCAAGGAGATCCAACCAGTCTATCATAAAGGAAATCAGTCCTGAGTNTGAGAGTTGGACTATAAAGAAAGCAGAGCACCGAAGAACTGATGCTTTTGATGCTTTTGTACTGTGGTCGTGGAGAAGACTCTTGAGAGTCCCTTGGACTGCAAGGAGATCCAACCAGTCTATCATAAAGGAAATCAGTCCTGAGTAGTCATTGGAAGGACTGATGCTGAAGCTGAAACTCCAATACTTTGGCCACCTGATGTGAAGAACTGACTCATTTGAAAAGACCCTGATGCTGGGAAAGACTGAAGGCAGGAGGAGAAGGGGACAAAAGAGGATGACATTGCTGGATGGCATCACCGACTCAATGGACATGAGTTTGAGTAAACTCAGGGAGTTGGTGATGGACAGGGAAGCCTGGCAAACTGAAGTCCATTGGGTCACAAAGAGTTGGACACAACTGAGCGACTGAACTGAACTGCCCTTTCTACTTCATACCTGTGTCCTGGGTCTGAGTCAGTCTGCTTAGAATGAGCTCCTATCTAAACCCCAAGACAGTTTCTAAAGAGAATATAAACTCAAAGCACACCAGTTTCCATCTGCAGCTTTCAGATCAGATCAGAAGAGTATTTATACATATTCACATATAAGCGCTTAGTCACTCAGTCACGTCCAACTCTTTGCAACCCCCTGGACTGTACCCCTCCAGGCTTCTCTGTCCATGAGGATTCTCCAGGCAAGAATACTGAAGTGGACTGCCATGCCCTCCTCCAAGGGATCTTCCCAACCCAAGGATTGAACCCAGGTCTCCTGCATTACAGGCAGGTTTTTTACCATCTGCGCTACCAGGAAGCCCTTCATATACCTAACCATCCATACATCTATTTAGATTTGGTTTTGGAATGGTCTAAGATTTTGAAGGATGTACATATCCATAGCAAACTGATAACAGTCACCTCTTTCTAAAACATAAGTTCTCCCGTTTCTGATGCCTTTCTCATCCCGAGAGGGACAGGCTGAGGCTGTGGCAGCTTTTTAGTTGGGGCTTAGTCCCTTTAAGGAACAACCTGTCTCAGAGCACACACACCATATTTGTTGGAGGGGCAACTGGTTACCACTTGATTGCTTGGGTTGACAGAGGTAGGCCTCATTCTGGGGCCCATGTTTCCACAAAGAGGAAGTTGTGAGAAGAAAGGGGTTTTTCTTACAATGATTGGATACACTTTGCACATCATGGCAGGGGATTTCTTTCTTTCTCCTTTTTATTATCTCGCCTGGAAAATGAAAGCCATTTAGGGAAGTGAATGCCATGTGCTTTGCTTGCTTGGGCCACGTAAACAACATGTTTCATGGTGCTGATTCAAAATCAGACCAAATCTGGGTTTCCCTTTCTCTCTCAGACTGACTTTGAAGTCTCTAGGTCTTTGTTCTTTGTGGCAAGCATGGCTCAGCCCCCAGGGGAGGCCAATAGGGTTTGGATCAGACACGATCGCAGCATCCTGCCATACAACCACTGCCTTGGCAAGGCCCATTAGCGACATGCTGGGCACGTGCTCATCAGCACTGAGCTCCTGGGCATGCCCTTTAGAGTTCTGAACCCAAAACTGGCCGTGGCACTCCCCTTGCCAGGCAGGGCCTTGATGAGAGTCATGTCCCACAGTCCTCCAGCTTTCAGCTTCTGAGCTGTTATCAGAGATGTGCCCCAACCCTGGGCTCTCACCCTGCCCTGATCTCTCCACTGGATGCACGCTAATGCCTTACATCCTTCTTGTTCACCTCTTTCCGCCATTGGACTCCAGACACGAGGGGTAGAAATAGCCTCTACCATGCAAGTCACTGTTTCCAGCATCTGGTACAGTGCCAGGCACATAGCAGGTACTTAATAAATACTTATTGGATGACAGCATCTATATGAAAATGAGTTATCAAGTAGCTTGCCCAGGTCAAGGTTGGTTCCACACCATCACGGCCAGCTTCAAACCAGGCACCATGTACACTGCTGGCTTCTCCTGGGCTACGTAGTTAGCCAAGTGTGTGTGCATGCTGAGTCGTTTTAGTGTCTTAGCATACCCAACTCTTATCAACCCTATGGACTGTAGCCAACTAGGCTCCTCTGTCCATGGGATTCTCCAGGCAAGAATACTGGAGTGGGTTGCCATGCCCTCCTCCAGGGGATCTTCCCGACCCAGGGATCGAAACTGCATCTCCAGCAACTCCTGCACTGCAGGTGAATTCTTTACCATTGAGCCACCGGGGAAGCCCCTTAGATAGCCATACCAAGACTTAATTTTCCACTCTGTAAAATGGGGATAATAGCTACCTCACAGGATTACTGTGAGATAAAAATCAGATACACAGACCATATCTTATTTTGGCAGACTCTATTATTATTCCCAGTTATTTTCTGCCTTCCTAGTAAGAGGATTATATATCTTCACACATGACCAACAGGGCAGACAGACTGAAAACCACAGTCACAGAAAACTAACCAATCTGATCACATGGACCACAGCCTTGTCTAGCTCAATGAAACTATGAGCCATGCCATGTGGGGCAGCTCACGGTGTAGAGTTCTGACAAAATGTGGCCCACTGAAGAAGGGAATGGCAAACCACTTCAACATTCTTCCCTTGAGAACCTCATGAACAGTATGAAAAGGCAAAAAGATAGGACACTGAAAGATGAACTCCCCAGGCCAGTTGGCGCCCAATTTGCTACTGGAGATCACTGGAGAAATAACTCCAGAAAGAATGAAGAGATGGAGCCAAAGCAAAAACAAGACCCAATTGTGGATGTGACTGGTGATGGAAGCAAGGTCTGATGTTGTAAAGAGCAATATTGCACAGGAACCTGGAATGTTAGGTCCATGAATCAAGGCAAACTGAAAGTGGTCAAACAGGAGAGGGCAATAACGAACATCAACATTTTAGGAATCAGCGTACTAAAATGAACTGGAATGGGTGAATTTAACTCAGATGACCATTATATCTACTACTGTGGGGAATAATCCCTTAGAAGAAATGGAGTAGCCATCATGGTCAACAAAAGAGTCCAAACTGCAGTACTTGGATGCAATCTCAAAAATGACAAAATGATCTCTGTTCGTTTTCAAGACAAACCATTCAATATCACGGTAATCCAAGTCTATGCCCCGNCCCCACCTCCAGACTGCCATCCCTGTGCCCCTGGACTTCCCAGGAGGGTCCTGAGCCCGCCTTGAGCTCAGGAGCCCGAAGCAGTCTGGGACCCCTGGGGACCCTGGGGGTAATTAAAACCAGGGCTAAGACATTAGAAACCATAACGCCGACTCCCCGGCTCCCCCAGGCTGGCTCCTGGTTTTCTTCTTGCCAGATCCTCTCTGTTGCTGACAGCTTGGCTCTCTAGGCCCCCACCAGCTGGGCTGATGACCCNCCAGGGCTAAGACATTAGAAACCATAACGCCGACTCCCCGGCTCCCCCAGGCTGGCTCCTGGTTTTCTTCTTGCCAGATCCTCTCTGTTGCTGACAGCTTGGCTCTCTAGGCCCCCACCAGCTGGGCTGATGACCCTCCTCCTCAAACCAGGGGCCTCTAACCAGAAGGCCCTCAAAGTCACCCTGCAGGGACCTCCTTTCTGTGCTCAGACAGCCTCAGTGTATACTAGGCTGACCCCCATATCAAAACATCCCCCAATTCAAATCTGGGTCCCTTACTGCAGAAGTTATCCTAGGGTGCTGAAGGAAGACCATGGGAAGGGTTTCTTGATAGAGAGAGGAAAGAGAGGAAGAGATGCAGGTCAGAAGTGCCTCTCAGCTAGCAGGTGATCTACAAGGGTGTGGGAAAGAAAGAATGAGTCTTCCAACCTGGGCCCCACCAAAGCCGGGTGTCAGCTGGGCCGAATTTGAAGCAGGGCAAGGACACGCTGCACCCCAGGGTGGCAGGAAGGAGGGAGGTCTACTCCATTCTGTGGAGTTCCCCTTTCCCCTCTCTCCCTGCCCTCGTGTCTCTGACAACAAGGTCAGGAAGCCACATGTTTGCTGGTCTGATGGGAAGGGCCCTCCTCCTACACAGCTGTCTGGCAATTTCAGGATTCCCAAATTCCCTGGGAGTGCTGCCGTGGGAATATGTCTCCCCCTGTCTCTAAGTCTGTCTCGCTCCTTGGCTTTTCCGGAGACCAAAGGGATCAAACACCTTGTTGTTTTTGTTTTAGTCACTGAGTTGTGTCCAACTCTTTTGCGACCCCATGGACTGATGCCCACCAGGCTTCTCTGTCCATGGGATTCTCCAGGCAAAAATACTGGAGTGGGTAGCCATTTCCTTCCCCACGGGTATCTTTCAACCCAGGGATCGAACCTGTGTCTCCTGCATTGGCCGGCGGATTATTTACTGCTGAGCCATCAGGAAAGCCCCATCACATACCTACTCCATCACTTACTGGCCTTGTGGCCTCAGGCAAGTGACTTACTGTCTTGGTGTCTCAATTACCCAGGGAGTGAAATGGGATCAGAATCACGCCTAACACCTAGGACTGTTGTGAAGATTCAGTGAAATGAGATAATCTAGTCTAGTGATCAGCACCAACCTGGTGGGTACTAGAGCCCCGTCTGGCTTGGGCTTTCTCCCCATCCATGTCTCCTCCTCTGTCTGTAGGTCTTTCTTTCCATCTGGCCATCTATATCACTCTATTTCTCTCAGTCTTTGTCCACCTTTCTCTCTCTTGTCCTCTCCCCATATCCAGCTCTGTCCAGACAGCCCTGGTTGACTCTGCTCCAACCCATGTTGATACAACCAGCCCAGGCCGACGGAGGTGGGGTGTCCGGGGAGGTTTGTAATTCAAACACGGAATTCCCAGCAGCAGGATCACGCCTGGGCCTGAACATGGGTGAATCACAGTTGGTGGGAAGAGCGATTACGTCTGTATCCTTTCTGGAGGGGCAGGATTGGGGGCTCAGTCTGGCAGCCTCTTGGAGGAGAGGGGACTTGCCCTGACTGCGCTGGCCACCCCCACACCTGGGCTCAAGCCAGATCCCCCGTATTTAGAGCCTATGTGGAGGTAAGGCAACCTGCCCAGAGCCCAGGACTGAAATGGGGAGCCCTCCACTTCAACGTGGAGGTGGTTTGTGCATGTTTAGTCTCTAAGTCGTGTCTTGACTCTTTGCGACCCCGTGGACTGTAGCCTGCCAGGCTCCTCTGTCCATGAGATTTCTCAGGCAAGAATACTGGAGTGGGTTGCCACTTCCTTCTCCACGGGGTGGTCTACCTGCCCTCAAAACACTCTCGTCGACCCTCACCCCCAAGTCTTGTTCTTAGCTTCCCATACCCTATCCAGAATCCTGTATAGAGGCATGTCTGTCTCAACCTTGATCCATGACTTCTGCACCCCCAAACTGAGGCTACCAAGGATAGGAAACTGTGGGGGTTGAAGAGTCTAGGTTCTTCACTTGGACCAAAGAGTTCTTTCTTGGGAGGGTAGGGGGAGACAAAAAGTCTGGATGTCCCTTTTGATCACTGTGGACCTGTGAAGTCAGAAGACATGCGTAAAATAGGTGCTTTAGAAACACAAACCAGATGGAGGAGGGGGATACAAAGGACCCCAAACAGGGAACTGGATGGCTAAGGCTGCAGCAGGCAGAACCATGGGTAGGCTGTGGAAAGGCCACTGTTTGATTCTGTGGCTCAGCAAGGAATCTTCTCTGGGGGCNAAACACAAACCAGATGGAGGAGGGGGATACAAAGGACCCCAAACAGGGAACTGGATGGCTAAGGCTGCAGCAGGCAGAACCATGGGTAGGCTGTGGAAAGGCCACTGTTTGATTCTGTGGCTCAGCAAGGAATCTTCTCTGGGGGCCAGGACTGGTCTCAACTAGTCCCAGATGCCCCCATATCTGGGTCCCCGCCAGGCCCCTCACGTCAACCCTTGGGAAGAGGGCCAGGGTTGAAGTCAATTCCCTATTCCCAGTGCAGCATTGTCTCAAGGTGCCCGCCAGCTTCGTGGAATGGGAGCTGGAGCTACAGATCCAGAGAGGGAGACACACCAGGCAGGGTCACACAGCAGGCAGAGGCTGGGAGCCCTGATGTCCTGGCAGCCAGCCTGGGTCTGTCATGGGGATCCTGTGCCAACACTGTGACAGGGACCAGACCAAAACCAGGCATTTATGTGGGGCGAGAGCCGAGGAATCCTTGAACATGTTGGCAGCTGGGCCAGGGCTGGAGCATCCCATCAGGCAAGGACAGATGTGCAGTTTCCTGTCTTTCCCATCAAATGGAGACAAGCACTGGGATAAGGGGTTCCGAGAGGCAGAGCACAAGAGAAGAGAGAGAGAACCTTGGGAGAGAGACCAAGAAACAGATACAATCAGAGTCAGACACAAAAATAGAGATGTGGAGAAATAAGATGTGAGTCAGAGACACAGAGATAGGGAGATGCAGAAGGAGGGAGAGCTAGGGAATTAAAGACACAGAGACCAAGATCAGGCGAGACACAGAGTCAGAGAACTGTCTTTGAGTCTCAGAGGAACCGTGACACAGCGTCAACAATATACAGACATAGACACTCAGAGACTAGGAGATGGAAAAGAAAAACAGGAGGGAGAAGTAGAAATGAAGATGATGGGGAGAGAGAAAGAAAGATCCAGAGAGGCAGAGCGATGGAGAGAGGACAAGGCAAATGGGGACAAAGACAGAATGAGGCAGAGAGTGAAGTCAACAGCAGGATTGGGGAAAGCAGGTTACAGAGGAGACTCTCCCGGTCTCCAGTCTTTCCAGTCTGGTCTCTCCAGGGTTTGGACCCCCCATCCCCTTGCTATTCTCTGGTTTCCATAGAAACAGGGAGGGCAGCGCTAAATTTGCATATGCATCTACATCTTTTCTATCTGCATAATTCAACAGGTTTCCGTGCATATTCATGAGACCATGAATGAAGGTGACTCTCCCAGTCCCTGCTCAAAACGTGGCTGTGATGCCCCCTGGCTTGCAGTTCACAGGCATGGCTCCAGGCCCAATCTCACAGGCCCTGACTTGTCCCCGCTCACCCAAACATTCCTCCGTACTTTCCTACCTCCAAACCTTTCCTCAGGTGAGGCCCCTCTGCTTTCCAGGGACGCTGACGTCCTTTTCTCAGCATCAGTCCTGCTGGCAGTACATGCATCCAGGCACTTACGCACACACTCACTTGCGTGTGCACACATGAACTCTGGTGGAGGGGGCATGACAGCGAGGGAGCAGTGCTCACCTTGGTTCCCTGCTGGAGGAGACCCCTCAGTCATACTCCCATCTGGAGTCAGAGAAGAGAGTGCACAAAGGGATCACCTTCCAGAGGCTGAGGTCTAAGCAGAGCCGAAGGCCGCAGATACACCAACAAAGAGGGACCAAGGACATTGTGGCCTCCAAGTGGAAACTGAGAGACCTGGGGTTCTGGCAAGAATACTCTAAGGAGCTAGAACAGAGCCCGAAGGAGTCTCCAGAACAGAAGGACTGAGGTGGCTCAGATGGTGGGGGAGAGGCTGCCTAGGGACAAGAACCCTTTCAAAGTGCCAAGCCTTGAATGCTCTTGCAACCTGGGCAGGGCTTCTCCAGGGCCTTCTCCAGCCATAATTTTGGCTTCACCGTCTCCCCTGGATCCCTGCAGCACCCTTCTCACTGCTCACCCTGCCCAGTGCCCTCAGTCCACTTTCCACCCAGCGACAGCCAGAGCTCTCTCTGAAACAGCAATCAAATATCCCTCAACACTCCCTCTTCCTCACCTTCAGAAACTCTTCATCACTCTCAAGAAAGCGTGCAAGCTCCTCAGCCAGGCACTTGGGCCTTTCCAGTCTGGCTCGCACCCATCTCTGAGCCTCATTCCTCATACTCCCTGCTTTGAATTTCACAGTCCAGTGATCATTTCCATGCTCTTCTCACTTCTATGCCTTAGCTTATTCCTGCCGTTTACACAGAATGTCCTTTCCACTTTTCTTCCAGCTTTTTTGGGGGGCCATGCATCATGCCATACAGGATCTCAGTTCCCCAACCAGGGATCGAACCTTCATCCTGTGCACTGGCAGCATGGAGTCCTAACCACTGGACTCTCAGGATAGTCATAGTTCTTATTCGAGATCCTACATAGGCACTACCTCCTTCTCTTTGAAGCTTTGCCTGTTCCTAAAGACTGGATGAGGGACTCTGAACTCCTGAAGTCTAATGAACTTGCTTAATTTCTGTACTCATCACACTAATAATGAAATCACTGATATATATGACTTATGGCTCTCATGGGGCTGGAGCTTCCAAGCTCAGTGACTATATTTGTCACATTATAGGTGATAATTAGCTATTTGTTGAATAACTGTGAAGTCACTAAGCCTGTGCTAGGTCGCTTCAGTCGTGTCTGACTCTTTGCGACCTTATGGACTGTAGCCCACCAGACTCCTCTGGGGATGTCCATGGGGATTCTCCAGGCAAGAATACTGGAGTGGATTGCCATGCCCTCCTCCAGGAGATCTTCCTGACCCAGGGATCAAACGCAAGTTTCTTATGTCTTCTGCATTGACAAGCGGATTCTTTACCACTAGTGCCACCTGGGAAGCCCTGAGAGGTCACTAAGCCTATGGAAGGCCAAATTTCAAGCCTTGACTACCCTCTCTTTGTCCTAACTGCACAGATCCTGCAAAGGGAAGGAATGCGCTATTCGTTCGCAAATGATGCCATCTTGTGGACAAACTCAAAAGTGCAGCCAGACATTATCTGGGAGTAGTTCAGTTCACTTCAGTCGCTCAGTCGTGTCTGACTCTTTGCCACCCCATGAATCACAGCACACCCGGCCTCCCTGTCCATCACCAACTCCCGGAGTTCACTCAAACTCACGTCCATCGAGTCAGTGATGCCATCCAGCCATCTCATCCTCTGTCGTCCCCTTCTCCTCCTGCCCCCAATCCCTCCCAGCATCAGGGTCTTTTCCAATGAGTCAACTCTTTTCATGAGGTGGCCAAAGTACTGGAGTTTCAGCTTTAGCATCATTCCTTCCAAAGAACACCCAGGACTGATCTCCTTTAGAATGGAATGGTTGGGAGTGGTTATGTTCTGTCAAACCGGGGCTGATCCTGGAGCTCCAGGCAAATGGTGGGGAGTGAGGAGCTAGGCTCTGAACAGGGAGTGCTACTGGTGTCTTTGAAAAATCTTGATGAGCTCTAAGCAGAAAGAATGGCAACACCAAAGGTTCAGAAGCAGAAAAATCTCATGACAAGTGGGAAGAGTAGGGAGTTAGTGTGGCCAGAGCCCAGGGTTGAAGGGGACTGAGTCAAAGACGGACTGTGCCGTGGAAGTAAGAAGAAAAAAGGCAGAATAAGGGAGATCAGAGGTGCTTGACTGCAGTTTTAAATGGGAGCGGTCAAAACAGGCCTCATTGAGGTGATATTTGAGCAAAGCCTTAAAGGAGGCAGGGAGATAGCCATGCAGGTATCTGGCAGGGCATTCCAAACAAAGGGAGCAGCCAGTTCCCTGACTGTTGGAGAACTCAGAGGGGAGTGAAGCAGGGAGACCAGCAAGGAGACTGCTGTAAGACAACGATGGCACAAATCACCAGAGTCTGTGGGAATGGAAAGACCTAGCAAGCAAAATTGCCAGGACTTGGCGTCTGCTTGCATTTGGGAGGTGTATAGCTCCTCCAGTCATATTGTTCTGAAGTCCCCACTTCAAGGTACTCACTGTGCATGCCATCTCTAAGGCAGATAGTGAGAATGCTCAGCACATTCTATCCTGGATGCTCCCACCTCCTCAACATACCCATGGTTGCCCTCCCCAGCCTCTTAAATTCCTCAGCCTCACCTTCAGTGACTTTCCCTCTAGACCACCAGGTATCTACTCTTATGCCCACTATCAAGTCCTGCCAGTTCCTAAAACTCTCAAACTCACTGATTTAATTTCATCCTTTGGCTACTATGAAGTGTTGAATTGCATCCCTCCATAAATATGTTGGAGTCCTAACCCTTAGTTCCTCACAATGTGACCTTATCTGAAAATAGGATCTTTACAGAGGTAAGTTAAAATGAGGCCATTGGGATGGGCCCTAGTCAAGTATAAAAGGACTGGTGTCCTTATAAGAAGGAGAAATTTGGAGACAGAAACAGACACAAAGGAAGACGGATGTGAAGACGAATGACTGGAGTAAAGCAGCCAAAAGCCAAGACCAAAGGCTGCTGGCACACCGGAAGCTAGGAAGCATTAAGGAAGGATTCCCAGGCAGGTTTCAGAGGGAAATGGCTCTGACACCTTGATTTGGGGCTTCTAGTCTCCAAAACTGTGAGACGGAACAGTTCTGTTGTTCTAAGCCACCCAGTTAGTGGTTCTTTGTTATGGGTGCCCTAGAAACTGGTACCACTATGATGAAAGTGAAAGTGAAGTCTCTCAGTTGTGTCCAACTCTTTTCAGCCCTGTGGTCTGTAGTCTACCAGGCTCCTCTGTCCATGGGATTCTCCAGGCAAGAATAATGGAGTGGGTTGCCATTTCCTTCTCCAGGGATCTTCCTGACACAGGTATTGAGCCTGGGTCTCCTGCATTGCAGGCAGATGCTTTACCCTCTGAGCCACCAGGGNCTCTGTCCATGGGATTCTCCAGGCAAGAATAATGGAGTGGGTTGCCATTTCCTTCTCCAGGGATCTTCCTGACACAGGTATTGAGCCTGGGTCTCCTGCATTGCAGGCAGATGCTTTACCCTCTGAGCCACCAGGGAAGAGTACAATACTCTGTCCCACTTGTCTCACACACTCTACCTCACTCCACCCCATTTTTACAAGGACCTCTAGGCCACTGACCCCTGCCCCTTTCTAGCTTCACTTCTTTCCTGACCTAGGTTGGATTCCTTGGACCTTCTTCACATACACTCTCTTGCCAGTCTCACTATTCCTGCTTCCCCTGAGTCTTCACTTGACCTGTGGGTGCTGCTGGAGTGCACTCTGACTGATGATACTGTAAGTTCATGGTCACCAACCTCAACTGAGCTTCTAGCTCTGCCTGGTCATCCTCCTATACCTCACTAGCTGTCTTCCCCAGTTGAAACAACTCTCTGCCAGCCTTCTTACTCCACTCTCAGCAGCAGACCTGGACTTCTGCTTTGAGATTAGAAGCCTCTGAACTCTGAATTCCGTGTCTCACCTTTACCTCTATACCCACCTGCATGCATAGCCATCCTCAACTCTGTCCCTCCTGCTACAGGCAGACATCTCTCCTCTGCCTTTTGTGAGGCCCGTGCCTCCCCGCTCTAAGACCCATTCCCTTTCATCGCCTCCAGGAGTCTCATTCTGAGTTAGCCACAATCTCCTGCATCTCCATGCCTTTCCCTACTGGCTTCTCCCATCAGCCTACAAACTAGTCTGCTAATTTATTAAAAATAAACAAAAAAACCTCTCTGTATTCCAGAATCATCTCTCTCCTCCCATCACAATAGTTTGTTGAAAAAGCTATCTCCACTTCCCTACCTTTTGTGCCAAGGTATTACCTTTTCTAAGAGATTATGGAGAAAGATACTCGGAGTTGGTGATGGACAGGGAGGCCTGGCATGCTGCAATTCATGGGGTCGCAAAGAGTCGGACACGACTGAGCGACTGAACTGAAGGAGAAAGTGAGAAGAAATTGAATTAGCAAATGTACATAGTACTTATGCTCCCTCCCTCCTAAGNGGAGGCCTGGCATGCTGCAATTCATGGGGTCGCAAAGAGTCGGACACGACTGAGCGACTGAACTGAAGGAGAAAGTGAGAAGAAATTGAATTAGCAAATGTACATAGTACTTATGCTCCCTCCCTCCTAAGCTTGGTCAGGCTTTCTGATTCTGAACGCCTCACTCTGGCTCCCTCCCTGACATTCCTCTGGTAGGACTCACTTGGGTCTCCAAAATGGCCAAGGAGGGAAAAGGCCCCAGATTCACTAGCCGTTGCTCTCCCGGCCTGTGTCCTTTCTCCTGATTCTTCGAGTAGTGGCAGATCCTGTTCTTCTTAAGGGATTTTGACTGCAGCTGTTTCCCTCCACATTCCCCCTGCCATCATCAAGACCCCCGGTGGTGCCTTAATGAGGAGCTGCCCATTGGGGTGTCCATCCTTCTAGTCCCAGAGCCTATGATGCTGCCTAACCGAATCGCTCCCTCAACATAGGCACCATGCTTAGTTCACATGCTCTTTCCACCCTGGCTGCCACACACTGGATCAAGATGGGATGCTGAGCCAAAGATCAATAGTCTGCAAGAAGCCTGGTCCCAAATCTCTGGGGACCAATGATACACAGGGGGCTGTTGATGGTAAAGGATATGCAAGTAGAGATATTCAGAGAAATGGCAGTATGCAGAAGCTGAGCAGGAGCAAAAAACATGAATTAGACACAGAGAGTAAGTCAGGCAGTTGCTGGTACCCAGACACTGAGTCAGGACCACAGCCATTAGGACGGTATTAGATGCTTCATGACCTTCTGCAGTTGAGAGGCCCAGCTGGGAAGCAGCAGAGAGTTTTTCTGTCTTACCTAGTATGCCCTGAATCTCTCACCCCTCCACTCCAGGCAAGAAAAAGATGCAGCATTCCAAGTTTTGACCCAGCCTGCTGGTCCTGTGGTCCCCTCATGCCTGCTCTAAGCCCTTATTGAGGCCTCCAGTCCCCTAACTCCCATCTCTCCCAATATTTCAACCCCACCTGCCTGGACCCTCAGCCAGACATCACTTCAACACCCTCCAACTGCTGTGCCCACCCTGCTACATGGTCCCAGAAGAGTCCGCACTTTGTGCTTTCCTAGTGATTCGACACCCGAGCTGTGGACACAATGAACATAAAACCCAGTGGAAGACCCAATTTGCTCAACTCTTCACTGAGTCCACTACTGCCCACGATCCTGCTCTGGTTCCTGTAGCTTCCTGGCTACCACTGCAGTCTTCACCTTTCCTTATGCTCCTGACTTGTCCATGGTGAACCTGAGCCTACAGCCAAGGTGAGACAGAAGAGGAACCGCTATGGGTAAAAACGGTGAGAATTGAAGGGGGAAGGTAGAATTGAGCTTATGTTTTTAAGGAAAAAGCATGTTTGTAAGCTGACTCACTCATGAGGGCAATGAACATCTACAGTCATCCCTTGGTTTCCTTAGGGAACTGGCTCTAGGAGCCCCCATGGATTTTTTATTTTTTTTTTACCAAAATACTCAAGTCCCTTAAACAAAAAGGTGGAGTACAATCAGCTGTTTGTATCCACGAGTTCCTACATCCACAGATATGGAGAGCTGAGGGTATACAGGCCCAGGTGATATCTAAGAATCATATGTATATTTCTACATTTAATCTTCATAACAATCCTTCGAGGCAAGCACTGCATCTTGTTCTATGGATGATAAGAACACTAAAGCACAGAGCAGTAACTTCCTAGTTAGTGGCAGAACCAGGATTCAAATCCAGACAGCTTGGTGACCAATGCCATGATCTCAACCACTATATTGTAACACAGGCATACTTCAGAGACATTTTGGGTGCAGCTCCAGGCCACCTCAATAAAAGGTAGATCTCTATAGTGCAAGTCACAGAAGTTTATTAGTTTCCCAGTGCTTAAAAAAGTTATGTTTACTGTAAGAACTGAAGTGAAGTTGCTCAGTCGTGTCTGACTCTTTGTGACCCCATGGACTATAGCCTACCAGGCTTCTCCATCCATGGGATTCTCCAGGCAAGAATAGTGGAGTGGGTTACCATTTCCTTCTCTAGGGGATCTTCCCGACCCAGGGATCGAACCCAGGTCTCCCACATTGGAGGCAGAAACTTTAACCTCTGAGCTACCAGGGAAGCCCTATACTGTAGTCTATTATGAATGTGACAGAATTATGGCTAAAAAACAATCTACATACATACCTTAATTTTAAAATATTTTATTGCTAAAAAATGCTAACCATCATTTGAGTTTTCACTAAGTTACAGTAGTAACATCATAGATCACTATAACAAATATAATAATAATTAAAGTTTGAGATATTTTGAGAATTACCAAAATGTGCCAGAGACACGAAATGAACACTGTTGGAAAAATGGTGTTGCCAGACTTGTTCAGTGCAGGCTTGCCACAGAACTTCACTTCTTATGTAAGAAATGTAGTATCTGCTTGCAACAAAATGAGGTATGTCTCTATGCTGGAGGTGGAGAAAAATGCAGAGTCCTTCAACCAGCCCCAAACAGGAAGCAGATAGCTACCCAGGGATCTAGACAGTCAGGTTACTGCTTGAGACTGCATCTTCAGTTCAGATCCTCCCAGCACCCATCTGAACCTACTTTTCCTGTCTCCAGACTGGCAGCTCCTGGGGGTCAAGGGCAGGGACTCCCACTCCCTTAATCCCACTTCCACACAGCAGGCCAAGCAGAGGTTCATCAGACAAATAGACAGCCTTTATTTCCTAACTCACTCCTTGGATCTCTGTCAGAAGACAGATGAGAGGCACTGTATGTAGAAGGCAAAGTAACCCTTCTTCTTTCTCTACATAATATTGTATTTTATTTATGCTGTGGCAAGTTGACCTACACACTGACTTAGGATGTTGCTTCTTAAGCAATCTAGAACCCGGCAGAGACTCCACACCTGTCACTCTTCACAAAAGTCCCTTTCCAGGAGCCAGAGGGAAGGGGAAGGGGAAGCAGGACAGGGAGGCCCACTTTCGTAAACTCAAGTTTTGTTGGAGACCTTGAGCAGTTAGAGGCTTCTCAAAGGTACAGCCATCCTAGACAGTCTAGACAACAGCTTGCCCACAGGTCCTCAGAACCGGGTATCTCGAGCCCTTCTTCTAGGTTGAGGGCCACAGCTGGAGGTAGGTGTGGGCCCCAGGTCAGGGGGTGCCCCAGGGGGCTGGTAGCCATACTCATTGGGGTCCAGGGGGTCTCGGCTCAGCAGCACCCACACTGCAGGCACGTGGCTGCGGACCGTGAGGGGATCCAGGCCCGTGTCAGGTGAGGTAGGCACCCAGCTGTCCTCGGTCTGCAGGAAGCGCAGCTTGGTAAGCTGGTACAAGCCTGGTACCCGCCGTTTGACGATCTCAGCACAGCTGACAGCTTTGCCTGCAGCGCGGCCAGAGCCTGAGAATACCACGTGGCGAGCACTGCCGCCCTCCAGCCGCTCCAGCGCCAAGCCCAAGAGGTTGCGGATCTTGCTGCCGGCTCTGACCCGCATCTCCAGGGTACCAGGAGGCAGCTGGGGCATCGGGGAAGGTGCGGGGAGTTCCACAGAGCCAGCTTTCCGGTAGTGCTCCATCCAGCCTGCTGTGGTGTCCGCCTCGCTGCCCTGCTGCAGGAAGTCAGAGGATGGTGGGCACTGTGTCCCAGGCCACCCCCACCCTAGGGTGCTGCTCCGCCCAGATTTCCCAGAAATGGGACCTTAAACCCCTCATCCCCAGGACAAGGAGTCATGCCTGCCTCCCCCTAGGGGCATGTACCCCAGTCCTCTGGACAGGGCCATAACCCTCCACCGACCCTGAACACCGGCCAAGCCCCTCCATCTCTAGCTCCCTGGCACTGGGAATGAACCTTTCTCATCTGGGGCTCCTGGGGACTGGGTCCAGGCCCTCACCCGAGACTCCCTAAGCACAAGACTGAGTGCTCCTCACCCTGGGCTCCCCACGGGGCGACAGGGCAAAAG
>SJYV01003327.1:37199-55538 GCA_006410875.1 Neotragus pygmaeus
AAGAGCCCTCATCCAAAAGCTCCTCAAAGACAGAAACGATCCCCTCCCCAACTCCTGGACTCCGAAGACAGGGTCGGGCACCCCTCTCTCATCCAGAGATTCCAGGGTCGATCCCCTCAACCTAGGATCCCTCAGACACTGGGAAGCAGAGGCTTGACGCCGACGACTGCTCGGGCCACCCCTGGCGTCGGGGCCGCGAGAGGCCGGGCTCCGCGGTCCCCACGGCCACGGGCCACCGCAGAGGCCCAGCACCCGGCCTGCCCTCTCCTCCTCGCACCTCCAGGCGCCCCTGCCCCGCAGGGCTCCGGCTCTCACCGCCGCGGCCGCGCACTCCCTACGCTCAATCTGAAGCCAAGATGGCGCGGGCCGAGAGCGCGCCGAGGTCGCGTGGCCGCGCACGCCGGACGGGGCGGGGCCTGAGGGGCCAGGTTCGCAAACCGAGAGGTTCCGAACGCCGGGGAGTGAGCTGGCCCCGGACGCGAGGATCCGCTGCACGCCGGGTGTCTTTGCTGTTCTGCCCCAGGCATGCATGGAGCATTCCTTTGCGAGCGGAGAGAGCGCTGCGGGGGAGAGGAGCGGCCAGCAGAGGAGTCCCGCGTCCGAAGTCCGCGTCGGAAGGATGCGGAGGATTTGGCCCTTAGAAGATGCAGGGCGGGCGTTACCCGCTGAGCACACCGCAGTAGCAGAGGCAGAGTGGCGGGTTTCTCTTTGGTCCGGAGCTACAGGTGCCGGGTGATGTGGCCGCTGCGGGGCCGAGAGCCTTGATCACTGACTTCTGAACTTTAACCTCACCCTGTGGGCACTGGCGAACCACAGGGGGCTTTCACCAAGGCGCAAGTCAAACTTGTTCGTGTGCGCAGCTCTCGGGCCTCCCTCTGGTGACTCCTGGCCGCACGTCCCAGGGGCATGTCCGCGGTGCTTCGTAAGTTGCCCCGCCTATAATAAGTGCTCGAATATTTGTTAAAGCATTTGTTGAAAGAATGAGCCAGAGAAACAACAGTGGGAATGGGGAAAAGTAAATTAATTTGGAAGATACTACGAGGTGAGTTTGGCGACTCTTCGGATGGAGGAGGGAAGAGTCTAGGATGGCTCAGTTTCAGACGTGTTGGATTTGAGATGCCAATGAGACCGCGCCGGTACGGTGGCGGGCAGGTCGACGTGCAGCAGTTCCGGAGACCACAGGGGACAGCAAACACTTGGTGGAGTGAGGTGCCGTCGGTTTCTTTGCTCTTTAATATGCCAAGTCTCCCTCCTTTCCGGCCACAGCACAGCCCCGCCCCGCCCCCGCCCAAAAGCTCTCTGCATTCTCTTTTAGGCTCCCCTTCTCTTCTTAGAAGAGATTTAGTTGATCAGTCATGTCTGACTCTTTGCAACCCCATGGACTGTAGCCGTCAGGATCCCCTGTCCATGGGATTCTCTAGGCAAGATTCCTGGAGTGGATTGCCATTCCTTTCTCCAGAGAATCTTCTTGACTCAGGGATTGAACCCAGGTCTTCGGCATTGCAGGCAGATTCTTTACCGTTTGAGCTACAGGGATGAGCTTCCCTGATGGCTCCAGCACTCTTGCCTGGAAAATCCCACCTGATAGGCTACAGTCCATGGGGTCGCAAAGAGTCGGACACGACTGAGCGACTTCACTTCACTTCTCTTCTTATAGCATCAGGAGAGCAACATAGAGGCTCCCCTCTCCTTTGCACATGCTGCTCCCTTTGTTCTCAAAGACCCTGCATATCACTCTCCAGAGCTACCTGCCACATCCTTTTTTCTTCTGTGCCCCCAAAGAACCCTTCTGCCACATGGTTCCCTCTCGGTTTCCATGACTGTTTCCCCTGCTATCCTTATCCTGTTCAGGGCAGGGATCAGGTGGACCCTACCTGTGACCTCCCCACCTGGTATGGCATCTGGCATTTAGAGTGTACTTGGTAAATGTGGGATAGATAGATACAAAACCAAATGTTCCACTCACATCAAGCAAATGAGAGCATTCATCCTGAGAGCTCTATATCTCCCAGAAAGCTAGACTAGGATGAGTATAGCTGGTGGTCCAACTCCTAGGAAGATGGACAACTTGCCTCCACCACCCTCATCCCCACCACCATACCCATCCAAGACCAGGAAGCTAACAAAACTCCTGCAGTGATCTCTACAGTTTTATTGTCACTGGAACAGGACACTGATGAGGGGAGGAGGTGCAAAGAGCAAATCTCAAGTAACCAGACCTCGGACCTCAGAGCCCCACCTGAGTGAAGCCAGGTAGGTCTCGAATCCAATAAATGCAGAGCCACCTCTTTTCTGCTCTGTTAAAAGGGCAGGCTGGCACAGGTCCTGGAGCCTGGCTGCCCCAGCCCACCCTGGGATGGGAAGTGCCATTCACTCTTCCACAGGCTTCACTTGCTTGGCAGCTTCTAGCTGGCAGAGAAGTTCATCCCACTGCACAAACTGCCTGGAGAGAAGCATTGTCTGGTCATAAGTCAAGGTGAGAATGAGAATCTGAGAGAGGGAGAAGAAAGATGTTTGCCTCTGCCTAAAGGCAGGGGGAGCTGGGGAACAGACAGACTGGTTGGGATGGGGTGAGAGACAGAACTAGGAATGGAATAAAAGGCCAGGCTCCACACAGCACTCCAGGGGCCCAGCTGAGTGGAAAGGATACAGTCTTGTTGTATTCCTCCAGGAGCGCCTTGGACTCCTCAGTGATCTCCACACACTGGTCCTGTGGGGCCAAGGTGGGGCCAAGAAAGGCGTTAGACAGAGCCTACACTCCCCACTGCCTGCCTCATCAGGGACCCTTGCTCCTCAGAAAAGGTAATGTTTAACCTCAGAGCTAAAAGGAGCAAATTTCTAAAGAGGCACTTTCAGTCTCCGCTATGGGTAGCCTAACTGCAGTCCTGAGGCTGATGGAAGAGGGAGCGAACCACACATTTAAAGACCTATTCCTACCAGTATATCCCTCCTTCTCCCCTGAACCCTCTCTGAACTTCACACTTGAACCTGGCAATAGTGAAAAAACAGCTCCTCTACCTATGGTCAAGGATACATCATCCCCAGGAATTCCTGGGCACCTCCCAACAGCAATCCTCTGGTGTCTCAGGACAGCCCTAATCTGGAGGCAGGAGGCCTAGATTTTACCCTAGGCAAGTCCCTTTCCCTCTGGAAGGTGCATGCAAGACAAAGGAGAAACCCTAACTTTCCCCTGAAGCTGACATCAGCTCCTGAGGCTACTTCCCCAGGAGACAGGGGTGAGGACAAGGAGCCTCACCACCTCTACTTTCCTACCTGGCCTCTCCCCTCCGTACCTGCTGCTGGATGTGGATCTGGGCCAAGCGCTGCAGGCGGGCGGCATGCTCAGGAACGGCTGTAAAACGCAACGCACACTGCCCAATGATGCTTGTGCCTTCCCCCGGGACTGCTCAATAGTCTATTAGGTCTTCGGCAGGATTAGAATATTGAGTGGAGAAGCTAAACAAACGCCAGCTTCATCGACCACTGCAGCCGGAGGTGGTGGTGGTGGGGCTCCCTGCCCACCCCAGTCCTACTCTAGGACCCAAAGGGGAGAGGCAATACAGGCCCCTAGAAGACAAAACCTTGGGGTTTCCAGAAGTGCCCCATATACCCACCCCCGTGCTGTGAGCAGGGCAGGTAAAGAAATTTTGATTATTATAGGATCTGTTCCTTTGCTCTCAGCCAAGCAGGACCAGAGCTCCCTGGCCCAGGGAACAGGGAGCCTGCAGGTGGGCTGAGGACAAATGCAAGGTCCCTAAGCTGGTCACCTGGAACCCAACACCCAGAGCCTCAGCCACCATGCAGGGCCCACAGCTTAACGCTGTCAGATGCTCAGCAGGAAATTGGTCAGAGGTAGGGAGGGGGAGCTGGGATAAATACATCCAGAGACAGACAAGATGGATATCTGGATTCAATTAAAGTCACTGTCTGCTTGTCAAAATCCCGGCCCATGGCAGTGCAGCAGGAAGAATTCACACACATTCACACACACATCCCCCGCAGGGACTCTTACAGTAAAACCTGGCCTCTGCAACACCCTGAAGGACAGATGCTGAGGGGTGGGGTAGAAAACAGAAAGAATCCTAGAGTGGGAGGCCACTGGGCTTACCTGAGTGTCCTTAGGGCCAATCTGCCTGAGTTCTGAAGCTGAGCTCTATGCCCTGGCAATTTTAATTCCAGTGCAGGTGGCCAGTACCCCCCAGGTGAGGGTAAAGACAAGGAGCAGAGCCAGTCTGATCCCAGGGAAGTCCTGCCCATCCTACCTCCCCACGTAGAGCAGAGGAGATGCAACCTCAGAAGGTACCTTTGATGTGAGTGCTGTCCAGCATGGGCACCAGAGCCTCCACCTGCTCCAGAAGTGCAACCTGCGAGAGAATGAACTGCTCCTCTGCGGCAAGAACAGACAGAGAGTAGCAGTGAGGCGGGCCCAGGTGCGGCCACTCCCGGGCGAGGAGCTGGGGACCAGGCCAGGGAGAGGACTGAGTCCTGGAGCCAGGGGCAGCCACTCTGCCCACTGCCCCCTTCTTTCTGTGCACACTCCCCCAGTCTGCCTCCACCTCTCCTGGATGCCACTGGTCTGACCTATCTTGAGCTCTATCTCTAAGTGCCTCCAAATCCAACCTTTCTCCAGGTTTTAACTCTGAGGCCTCTCCCCCTAGCCTCCTATCCACAAATTCAGAGAGCCCCTCCTAGGCCACAGGAGACAAAGTACTTCAGACCTGAAGTATCCAAGGGCTCCTGGGAAGTCTGAAAGACGGGACTTGTGGAAGATACCTGGCAGGTAGTGCTCAGTGGATCAGAGAGGCACAATTACAAGTTCCTGGAGAGCTGGGACAGTAACAGGAGAGTCCAGTGACAAGCGCAGCAAGATTGGGATGGCCCTGTGCACAGGAGGTTTCAATGACTGCAGAGTGGGAAGGGCATTCAAGAAGGGAGGACTGTTAGGTCAGTCATCTGATGCCAAGAATGCATGTCAATCAGTAGAGGAAAAAGAATTCAATTGGCTGAACTGGAGCAAGGAGAGCACAGGAAACAGCTAGATGGGAGGGGAGATCTGGCAGTCTATATGGAGCTTTGAATGGTAGGCTAAGGAATTAGGAATTTATCCTAGGAGGAAGAGAAAGATACAGACATGCTGAGGTTCCAAAGTAAACACTGTGGCATGCTGGAAATGTGTTTTGGGAAGATGATAGTGAGCCACATGCAAGAAGTGGGAAACTAGGGTCAAGAAGAGGACTTAGGAATAGCAAAGGGAAAAAAAAAAAGGAAGAAGAAAATAAATAAATAAGAAGAGGACTTAGGAAACTGTTCAAGTGCCAGGGGATGAACACCAAGATAGTGCCACAGGGAGGGGTGGAGAGGCTGGACTCAAGAATCGGTGCAGAAGAAGACCTGCTGAACTTGATTGTCTAAGCCACAGCAGTGGTTCAGGGATGTTCTGGTTCACCACTGTATACCTCACACCTAGGATGTCCAGATCTCAGCAGATGAGCACTTGAATGTATGAACAAACACAGGTGATGGCAAACCATACCTTGTGGAGTAGCTAACTAACTGATAAGCAAACATAGCTAAGACAATAGTTCCTGCCTAGAACTCTGAAATCTCAGCACTTTCCCACCTGCAAGATGCTGAAACTCATGCTTATATCCTCATCTCTCCCATGGCAATGCTCTCTGCCCCCGCCCTTTCCTAGAAGCTCTATGTCTACTGAGCAGAAGTAAGGAAGGTTCTGAAGGAAAATCCTAGAGGCATGCCATAGATAGAACGCTGGAGTCGCTTCCACAGTGGCTGGCACTCTGGTCTGCAGCTGGCTCCAGGGTCTACTGTACCCAGTGCCTACAAGAGGACCACAAGTCCACCTCCAGCCTCAGTCCAGATTCCAGAGAGCAGCTTCCCAGGCTGCATCCAGGAGAGGACTGAGAGGGAGGCCATCTCTGTGCCCAACGTACCCCAGATGCATGTGCACATCCTATCCAGCACTACCTGCCAAGATGAACTGCAGCTTGGAGGCATCAGGTAAGGCAATGCGGTCAATGTACTCGGGATCCAGGTATTTGATCAAGTCTTCAACTAGAAAAGTAACAAGATGGAAAATGGAATAAGGCTGAGGAGTAGGGATCAGTCTTGTGAAGGAAGTATATCAGGGGAAGGGTCAGCCCTGGGGAGAGCCTTGAGTGAGGAACTGATACCCACAAGGTCCAGCAGGCCCCCATCCCCACTTCCCTGTCGCTTTCCTCTGATCACCTGCTATTCAGTCATTAAGTCATGTCCGACTCTTTGGACCCTGTGAACTGCAGCATGCCAGGCTTCCCTGTCCCTCACTATCTCTGGGAGTTTGCTCAGATTCATGTCCATTGAGTCAGTGATGCTATCTAACCATCCTGCTGGCCAGAGTCAAACTTTACAGCTGGGAACACAATTGCCTCCAATACCCTGGGGCCCTCAGCATTTTCACTGATCTATCTTCAAGGGTAGAAGTTACCTTGCCCCTCTATGCCACCAAGATGTGCCAGAACTTTATCTGATTTCTAGTTACTGAACAGGTTGCTAGCTCTGACATAATCAAAAAGGCCTGGCTGAGCCAAGGCTGGGGCTCTCAAGGTGCCTGCTTTCTTTCCTGATCCTGAACCTTGCCTCTGGAAATTCCATACTCCTCCTCTCTCCTTCCCCAGTGGACTTTCAGGAAGAGCTCTTATCTCATAACTTAGGACATTGCCATGGGCTCGGGGTTTAACCACAAAGTAGAAAGCATATCCCAATTCACTATTTCATCAGGAAAATGTCTTCACCTGCTATCCCCAGAGGGAAACTCAAGTGACCTATTGGGCTTAAGGGCCTGTGCAGGGAACCAGGAAGCATAGGCTTGAGGAGGGAAGGCAGGCACCTCATGGAAACACTTACTTTTTTTGTACAGAACCTTCACCCTCTCCCTCTTGCTGGCGATGTTCCCCAAAGCCACCTGCACCTTGACCAGGCCATCAGCCACCTGTAAGGGGAGTGGAAGTTAATTCCAAGATTTACCACTTGGCTCAAGGCTTGGAAGAGATAAAGAATCTTCATTTCCTCAGACTCCAAACATCCTTGTCCCTACAATCACCCCCTTGTATTAAGAGATCCAACTCTATTTTCTGGGAATCCTCAGTATGAAGGGGTAGATAATCATGTACTCCTCAGGGAGTTTCATGTGTGATTGGGGAAGTAATGAACTACTTTAGGGTTTATGCGGCACTAGCACACACTATCAGAGAAGGCAATGGCATCCCACTCCAGTACTCTTGCCTGGAAAATCCCATGGACAGAAGAGCCTGGTAGGCTGCAGTTCATGGGGTCGCTAAGAGTCAGACATGACTGAGCGACTTCACTTCAACCATTATTTAATACCATCCATTTTTATCACCCCAAAAGATGCACCATAGTCATTAACCATCACTGCCCATTCCCCCTCATCCTAGCCCATAGTAAACACTAATCTATTTTCTGTCTCTGTGGATTTGCCTTTTCTGGACATTCACATGAATGGAATGATACAATATGTAGTTTTTTGTGTCTGACTTCTTTCACTTAGCATAATGCTTTCAAGATTCACCCACCTTGTAGCAGGGTATCAGTACTTCATTTCTTTTTATGGGTGAATAATATTTCTTTCTACAGATATGCTACATTTATTAATCTACTCATTGTATAGCCTCTCTTCCTCTGGGCTACACGTCTTTACCATGTGCTTTTACAGCCCCCACCCAGTGTTTCCCAACCCCATCATAGGTCACTTAATATAGTAAATGCAGGCCTACGTGCCAGTCTGCATGCCTTCTTCCACTATGAAGTAGTGTTAGTCACTCTGGAGAAGGCGATGGCACCCCACTCCAGTACCCTTGCCTTGAAAATACCATGGACTGAGGAGCCTGGTAGGCTGCAGTCCTTGGGGTCGCGAAGAGTTGGACATGACTGAGCGACTTCCCTTTCACTTTTCACTTTCATGCATTGGAGAAGGAAATGGCACCCCACTCCAGTGTTCTTGCCTGGAGAATCCCAGGGACGGGGGAGCCTGGTGGGCTGCTGTCTATGGGGTCGCACAGAGTTGGACATGACTGAAGTGACTTAGCAGCAGCAGCACATACTATGTATTTGCTGATCCCTTCCTCTTGGCTGAATTGATCTAGGCTTTAAGGGTAGAGGGTGAGGAATTCCAGTATTAAAAGGGTTGAATAGAAGGAAAGACTATGAAAGTGAATGATCTCACACAGGTTTTAGGTTAGAGGCTAAGGAATGCTGATATTCAAGGATCAAATTATGAGGAGGTGAATCAGTTCAGTCACTCAGTCGTGTCCGACCCTTTGCGACCCCATGAACTGCAGCACTCTCAGGCCTCCCTGTCCATCACCAACTCCCAGAGTCCACCCAAACCCATGTCCATTCAGTTGGTGATGCCATCCAACTATCTCATCCCCTGTCATCTCCTTCTCCTCCTGCCATCAATCTTTCCCAGCATCAGGGTCTTTTCCAGTGAGTCAGCTCTTTGCATCAGGTGGCCAAAGTATTGGAGTTTCAGCTTCAACATTAGTCCTTCCAATGAACACCCAGGACTGATCTCCTTTAGGATGGACTGATTGGATCTCCTTGCAGTCCAAGAGACTCTCAAGAGTCTTCTCCAACACCACAGTTCAAAAGCATCAATTCTTCGGCGCACAGCTTTCTTCACAGTCCAACTCTCACATCCATACATGACCTGCCCTCAAAAAGCCCTTAGAAAACTCAATTTCTCTATGAACTATTTCAGGTTCAGATAACAGTCTGTGAATAGACTGATTATGTAACTAATACTATTGCCCCAAATTTAAATTCAAANATGACCATGGGAAAAACCATAGCCTTGACTAGATGGACCTTTGTTGGCAAAGTAATGTCTCTGCTTTTGAATATGCTATCTAGGTTGGTCATAACTTTCCAAGGAGTAAGCATCTTTTAATTTCATGGCTGCAATCACAATCTGCAGTGATTTTGGAACCCAGAAAAATAGAGTCAACCACTGTTTCCACTGTTTCCCCATCTATTTGCCATGAAGTGATGGGACCGGATGCCATGATCTTCATTTTCTGAATGTTGAGTTTTAAGCCAACTTTTTCACTCTCCTCTTTAACTTTCACCAAGAGGCTCTTTAGTTCGTCTTCACTTTCTGCCATAAGGATAGTGTCATCTGCATATCTGAGGTTATTGATATTTCTCCCAGCAATCTTACTGAGTAAAAGCAGCCAGAGAGACAGGAGGCAAATCAGGAGGATTTGCATTATAGATGTCAAAGGGAAAAAATGTTTTGAGAAGTCAGTTCTCAAATGGGACACAATCTGGTGACAACTAATACGATAAGCAGTGTACGCATGGACGTCATTACCTCTGAGGCACTTAAACTCCAGGGTATGCCCGATACAGCCACATTCAGTGAAAAGTCTTTCCATAATTAAAAACAGGGATGGACGGGAAGTGAGCTCTCAAAATTCAGCCACTAGAGGGAAGGGCTGTCAGTCCATATCTGAACACTCAGTATTCAATCCTTTCCCCTCCTAATCCTGGCCCTCTCATACCTCATCCCTAACTCCCTGGAGCCTTCCTTATCCATCTTTGGTCTGCCTCTTTTGGGGTCCCAAGGACCTCTCTTTGCACAATTCACTTAGCAATTAGGCAAGGCTCCACAACGTCCCTTTCACTGTGACTTAAGCTCTTACTGAAAGCTCTTACTCATTAGTCAGTTTCTCGAGTGTGTCAGGTCTCCCCAACTATCCCGCGAGGGTAAAGACGGAGTCTCCTCTTTGAGCCCACTTCAAGCCCACAGTTCTCTCCATGGGAATGGATCCCGAGGGTCCGATATGCTCTGAGACGTCTCGGACCTTTGCTATTTCAATGGCCTAGTTGCGAACCATCCAACGGGGCTGGAGCTGCAGCATCCATCTCCAGGACCAGGCCAATAGGCCACTCCTCTTTGCCCCAGAGAGAGACCACTAGACCCAAGATCGCTCACCTTCCGCGAGCCGCGAGACCCGCCTGGTCCGTATACCCAGCGCTCCAGCTCCTCCACCCGGGCCTGTAGCCGCTGAACATCGGTGACAGCCGCCATGGCTCCCGCTGTCCCGCCTCAGCCAGGAATAGCCAGAGGGCAGGACATCCGTCCAAATAGAGAAGACTGGCCAATCCGAGTAGACGGGAGCCCTTGCATACAGGAAGTGACGTAACGATTAGGCCCTTCGATGCGGAAGTGGCAGGCAGGGCCAAAGAAAAGCTGCCTTGTAACCTAGGCAACGGCTACCTGTCAGGCGCTGATTTCCAGCCACTGCTTGTCAAGACGAACTTTGCCTCTCTTCTTCCAATTCCAGGGTACCAGACAGATTTCTCCTGCCCTTTCTCCGAGGTTGCACATATAAATATACCCATTATTGTAAGATTGGTCCATTCCCATAGAATAATAGGAAGTTCCGTCAGATACTTTCGGAATCTTCTAAGAGATTTTATTTTTTTAGGCTCCAAAATCACTGCAGATGGTGGCTGCAGCCATGAAATTAAAAGACACTCCTTGGAAAGAAAGTTATGACCAACCTAGATAGCATATTAAAAAGCAGAGTCATTACTTTGCCAACAAATGTCCTCCGTCTAGTCAAGGCCATGGTTTTTCCAGTAGTCATGTATGGATGTGAAGTTGGACTGTGAAGAAAGCTGTGCGCCGAAGAATTGATGCTTTTGAACTGTGGAGTTGGAGAAGACTCTTGAGAGTCCCTTGGACTGCCAGAAGATCCAACCAGACCATTCTAAAGAAGATAGTCCTGGGTGTTCTTTGGAAGGGCTGATGCCAAAGCTGAAACTCCAGTACTTTGGCCGCCTTGTGAGAAGAGTTGACTCATGGAAAAGACTCTGATGCTGGGAGGGATTGGGGGCAGGAGGAGAAGGGGACAACAGAGGATGAGAGGGCTGGATGGCATCACAGACTCGATGGACATGAGTTGCTGCAATTCATGGGGTCGCAAAGAGTTGGACACGACTGAGGGACTGAACAGAACTGAACTGAAGGTTCACGTGATTAAGTGTCTTGCCCAAGAACACTCAACACTGTACTGATGTGGCAGGATCGGGATGTGAACTCAAGTAGTCTGATTCATGAGACTGAGTTATCCTATTCATGGCCTTTGCTAGTCTGTCTTTCTCCCTTAAAACCCCTGGCCCAACACAGCCTGTGTATACTACATAATTCCTCTTCCTCCCTAACCCATAGACCCAAACAAGAAGGAGAGGAGGCACTGGAGAGGGAGGGATCGCAGCTTTATTATCCAGATATGAACTGAGGGACATCTCCTTTACAACAACCCAACCCATCCCTTCACCTGGCTCCTGAAGAGAAGCAGGTCTGACTTGAAGAGGTGGCGTTCTAAAGATGACATTGGCACAGGGGAGCACATGAGGAGATGATGGTAAGAACTCTTATTATTATCGGGGGAAGAACTCTTTGGTAGATGCTGCTGCAGTTGGCCAGGGAGGAGGTCCCCTCCTTTTGGCAATGAGGTAGATGTAACATCAAAAGAAATCTCTTTGGCTTCAAGTCCATATGGCAGTGAGGGGTGGGGGTGGGTAGTGGTCACCTCCCAGGGCTGGGTCCTAGAATGGGCACGCTGGAAGAATGGATCTCCTTCCCCCTCAGCAATGGGGTCAGGACTCTTAATTTCAAGTAAGAGTTCTCAGGGTGAGGTGCTGGAAGGGGGCCCTGTTGGGAGTGGGGGTGCAGGGTTGGTTGGGCCCTGGGAAGCTGGTACAGGCTGGCGACGGGCAAAGAGGACACCTAGCAAAGAGATGAGGAATTGGTAGAGGGCAAAGACAAGCAGGAAAAGGTAAGGCAAAGAAATAGAAGAGGGAAACAAAAGTCAATGTCCTGATTGCTAGAATATCACACACAGAGCCCTGTCACAACCGAGGACAAGTCCCTTGAGTCAGTTAGAGACTCTTGTGCCAATATAGATACCCTCCAACATGTAAACAAGAAACATTTACACGGATACACAAGCCCATGATAAGACATCCCATGGTATTCATGCCAGAGAGGTCATGCCTTGGACCCCATGCCATGTAGACACCCCCTTTAATCCAGGTCAGTGTAGCAATCCCCTGAACCCCATGTTACCCATGCAGGTTTGGATATCCCTGAACCTCATGCTAGTAGAGAAAGTCTAAAACCTTCATGCCGGCATAAATACCCCTGACCTCATGCGAACAGAAACAGCCTACAGGACCCATACCAGTGTAGACCACCCCGTTGATCTCTAGGGCCATGTTGATACTGCTGATACCAGTGCCTGCCAGACTGAGAGGCCCATCCAGCCGCTCTTCTGTCCCGGAGGGAGCAGGGAAGTCACATTTTGGGGAATTAGATTTCAGCTACAAGATCCCCCCTCCATCCCTGTAGACAGCCCCCATCCCACTTCAGCCCCAAGTGTCTACTGAGGGATCTATCTGCCCCACCTCCAATGCCTATTGGGTGATGAGTCTGTCCTCCCTCATTGCATAGGCTAAGCCCTCTCCGCAACAAGTCCCTCCTCACCCCTAAGGGGAACCTTGCCACGGGGCAGGAAACTGGGGGGTGTGCTGTGTCGAGGTAGGTCCATGGGCCCCATCAGCACAGCCCTCTTCTCTGGAGGTTCCTCTGGTGCCACCTTCTCACGTGCAGGTCCAAAGGCCAGGCCCACAGGCAGTGCCAGACGAGGGGTGGGAATTCTGCTCTCCTCGAAAAAAAAAAAAAAAAAAACAGATCATTTAGCTCTCCTGGCCCAAACAAATCTGTCCTTGCATCTAGTTCTCCCCATAGGCCAAGGGAGGTTACCCAAGTTCAAGCACCAAATTCAATCTCCCCTCCCATTCAGTCGCAGTGTAGAGGCTCTGAAGCTGGAGAGATCAAAAAGGCCAATATACCTGACTAGGTTGGTCCAATCTGGGGGAATTTCCTTGCTTTTTTAAAATTTATTTTTAAATATAAATTTATTTATTTTAATTGGAGGCTAATTACTTTACAATATTGTATTGGTTTTGCCATACATTGCCATGAATCCGCCACGGGTGTACATGTGTTCTCCATCCTGAACCCCCCCTCCCACCTCCCTCCCCATCCCATCTCTCTGGGTCATCCCNCTGTTTTTCTTCTAAAGAATTTGTTCTATTTTACATTCCCACTAGCAACGTATGAGAATCCCAGTTACTATCCTTGCCAGCACTTGGTATGTTCACTCTTTTTCATTTTAGTGATTCTAATAGGTAATGTACTGGCATATCATTTTTGTCTTAGTTTGCACTTCCCTAGGTGGCTGAGATGGTAAAGAGTCTGCCTGCAGTGCAGGAGACCTGGGTTCCATCCCTGGGTTAGGAAGATACCCTGGAGAAGAAATGGCACCCCACTCCAGTATTCTTGCCTGGAAAATCCCACAGACAGAGGAGCCTGGCAGGCTACAGTTCAAGGGGTTGCAAAAAATCGGACACGACTGAGTGACTTCACTTTCTTTTTTCTAATGACTAATAATGTTGAACACTGTTTTATATGTTTATTTGCCATAAACATATCATCTTTGGTATATTATATGTTCAAATATTTTGCCCATTTTTAAAAAACTGGGTTATTTTCTTACTATTGAATTGTAGAGCTCTTTACAGATTTTAGCTATCAGTCTTTTGTCAAATATGTGGTTTATAAACACATTTTGTACCAATCTGTTAGTTGTCCTTTAATTGTTTTAATAGTTTCCTTCAAAAAGCAGACATTATAAAATTAAACTTTTCAAATTTTTAAGGGAAGCTGAATCTTTCCAGATTATATGAAAACTGAATCTATTCAGACCACAGAGAATGTCTGTAGTTATCACAAAAATCCAAGCTTTCAAACCGTTATACTCAGCCATTTATGTCATCATAAAGTGGTAAAATTCTATAGACTTATCTACTTATAGTAGATAAGTGAAGAAATAATAAAAGCAAAACAAGTCATATCACAAATACTTGGGAATATGACACAATTTGTGTACCTATTCTACCCTTTATGAACATTTTTCTAGGTTTTTTGGCTATTAATTTTTTAAATGAATATTTTTGTTTGTGGTTCCTAGTGCACATGGACACATATTCTTCCTTTTATGGCACATATTTAGGAGTACAACTCCTGAGGCATGTGGTATATGTAACTTCAATATACTAGACTATGCCTGAGGTCTGCATCACAATCTATACTCCAACCCCATTCCCAGGTGGCACTGGTGGTGAAGCATCCACCTGCCAGTGCAGGAGATGCAAGAGACCTGGGTTCGATCCCAGGTTGGGAGGATCCCCTGGAGAAGAGCATGGCAACCCACTCCAGGATTCTTGCTGCAGAGGAACTGGGTGGGCTACAGTTCATAGGGTCACAAAGAGTCGGACACAACTGAAGCGACTTTCACAGCAATAGTGAAAGAGGATCACATTTGGTTCACATCTATAGCTACCTTTAGTGTTTTCTCACTTTCAAAAATTTTTAAAGAAGTTGGATAATATGGTAAAGATTATGCTTAGTTTTTATTTCATACATTTTCTTATTACATCTCTTCTATTACTACCTTTTGGTAGCTCTACATTTAAAGATGAAGACAAAATGGTCCCTACACATCCTAGAGGGATCACAGACTAAAAAACACAGAATTAGTGTAAAATATAAAAGGTAAGACTAATTTTGTGCTAAAATAGAAAGTCAAAATGGGATCACTGCATTCGTAGTATACTTCATAACAATAAATAAGGTGATTATCAAGGATATTCAGTTGGCTGATTGGTTGATGACAACTCTTTAGTGAAGCCCAAGATTTATAGTTTATGACCAGGTAAAACAGGTGTGTGTGATTGCGCACATACAAGTATAAGGAAAGAGAAATCTTTTAAGGACAGATAGGAAAGTCAATGTCCAATTCATCATTTGTTTCCTTTCAAAGATCAGTTCTAGAACTTTCGACGAGATAAGGAAACTTTTAGTAAAAGTCCAGTTAATAAACAAAGGTAAGCTTTGTGGCCCATAAGGTTTCTTTCTCAACTACTTGAGTCTGCCTTTGTAGTGTAAAAGCAGCCACAGGCAATATGTAAAAAAATGAGTGTGACTGTGTTTCAATCAAACTTTATTTACCAGGACAGGCTGTAGATTTGATTTTGTCCAAAGGCTATAGTTTGTAGACCAGTGAACTAATGCATGAAACTTTTTCAGAGTCAAATAATCTATAGAAAATCTATTAGTGTAAGTTAGTATCAATTATTTTATGGTGATGGAGGTTGCAGCGGGGGATTAGTTGCTCAGTCATGTCTGTCTCTTGCGATCCCATGGACTGCAGCACAACATGATTTCCGGTCCTTCACTATCTCTTGGAGTTTGCTCAGACTCATGTCCATTGAGTCAGTAAGCCCATCCAACCATCTCATCCTCTGTTGCCCACTTTTTCTCCTGCTCTCAGGCTTTCCCAGCTTCAGGATCTTTTCCAACGGACCTTGATGAGTTGGCTCTTTGCATTAGGTGGCCAAAGAATTGGAGCTTCAATTCAGAAACACTCCTTCCAATAAATATTCAGGTTTTATTTCTTTTAGGATTGACTGCTTCAATCTCCCTGTTGTCCAAAAGACTCTCAATGAGAGTCTTCTCCAGCACCATAGTTCAAAAGCATCAATTTTTTGGTGCTCAGCCTTCTTTATGGTCCAACTGTCACATCCATACATGGAAAAGCCATAACTTTGACTACACGGACCTTTGTTGGCAAAGTGATGTTTCTGCTTTTTAATATGCTGTCTAGATTTCCCATGGCCTTTCTTCAAAGGAGCAAGTGTCTTTTAATTTCATGGCTGTTGNCTCCAGCACCATAGTTCAAAAGCATCAATTTTTTGGTGCTCAGCCTTCTTTATGGTCCAACTGTCACATCCATACATGGAAAAGCCATAACTTTGACTACACGGACCTTTGTTGGCAAAGTGATGTTTCTGCTTTTTAATATGCTGTCTAGATTTCCCATGGCCTTTCTTCAAAGGAGCAAGTGTCTTTTAATTTCATGGCTGTTGTCACCATCTGCAGTGATTTTGGAGCCCAAGAAAATAAAGTCTGTCACTGTTTCCATTGTTTCCCTATCTATGTGGCATGAAATGATAGGACTGGATGCCATGATCTTAGTTTTTTGAAGGTTGAGTTTTAAGCTAGCTTTTTCTCTCTCCTCTTTCACCTTTATCAACAGGCTCTTTCGTTCCTCGTCACTTTCTGCCATTAGGGTGGTGTTATCTGCATACCTAAGGCTATTGATATTTCTCCTGGCAATCTTGATTCCAGATTGAGCTTCATTCAGCCTGGAATTTCACTTGGTCTACTCTGCATAGAAGTTAAATAAGTAGGGTGACAATATACAGCCCTGACATAGTTTTTTCCCAATTTTTTTTCTTTCTTTCTTTTTTTTTTTTTTGCCTTTCCTAACTTTGAAACAGTCTGTTGTTCAATGGCTGTTGCTTCTTGACCTGCATATGGTTTCTCAGGAGGCAGGTAAGGTGGTCTGGTATTTTCATTTTTTAAAGAATTTTCCAGTTTTTTATGATCCAGATAGTCAAAGGCTTTAGTGTAGTCAATGAAGCAGAAGTAGATATTTTTCGGGAATTCTCTTGCTTTTTCTCTGATCCAAAGAATGTTGCCAATTTGATCTCTGGTTCCTTTGCCTTTTCTAAACCCAGCTTGTATATCTGGAAGTTCTCAGTTCATGTATTATTGAATCCTAGCCAGAAGGATTTTGAGCATTACCTTGCTAGCATGTGAAATGAATGCAATTGTGCAGTAGTTTGAACGTTCATTGGCATTGCTCTTTGGTATTGGAATGAAATGGACTTTCTCCAGTCCTGTGGCCACTGCTGAGTTTTCCAAATTTCCTGGCATATTGAGTGCAGCACTTTTACAGCATCATATTTTAGGATTTGAAATAGCTCAGCTGGAATTCCATCACCTCCACTAGCATTTTTCATAGTAATGCTTTCTAAGGCCTATTTGACTTCTCACATCAGAATTTTCTCTTAGCTTCAAAAAACTAAGATCATGGTATCTAGTCCTATCAAAGACTAAGTTTAGATACCACATACAGTATGACACTGAATATGCAGTCTGAGAAAAAGAGGCATAAATGACGTTATTTCCTTAGGATAAGCATGTTGTTTAAAGACAAGGACTCAAAGAAGACTTCTTTGGTTTGAATACTTACTAGCTGTGTGCTGGTCATAGTCCCAGTGAATAATTAGGAAAATAGAAAAAGATTTCATAATATTTAAGAGCTTCTTGTTCAGTGGACCAGTGTCTGAATCTTTGCAACCCCATGGACTGCAGCGCAACAGGCCTTTCTGTCCCTTGTTTTCTACTGAAGTTTGTTCAAGTTCATGTCCATTGCGTTGGTGATCCCAGCCATCTCATCCTCTGACACCCTCTTCTCCTTCTGCCCTCAATCTCTCCCAGCCTCAGGGACTTTTCCAACAAGTCAGCTGTTCACATCAATGACCAAAATACTGGAGTTTCAGCATCAGTCATTCTGAGTATTTAGGGTTGATTTCCCTTAAAATTGACTGCTTTGATCTCTTTGCTGTCCAAGGGACTCTCAGGAGTTTTCTGAAGCACCATAGTTCAAAGGCATTAATTCTTCAGTGTCCTGCCTTCTTTATAGTCCAACTCTCACAACTTTCTGACCACTGGGAAGACCATGGCCTTGACTCTATAGATCTTTGTTGGCAGAGCAATGTCTCTGCTTTTTAACACACTGTATAGGTTTGTCATTTAAGAGCTACAATTAATTAAAAACATATTATGTGTCTGGCAAGAAATTAGTCATAACACCTCTATCAGGGTAAATATAATTATCACCCTATTTTATAGATTAAAGAAAACAAAGACACAGAGAAGTAAAGTAGCTTCCACGAATGCACACAGCTAGTAAGTATGGGAAATAGACGGGGAAACTGTGGAAACAGTGTCAGACTTTATATTTTGGGGCTCCAAGATCACTGCAGATGGTGACTGCAGCCATGAAATTAAAAGGCGCTTACTCCTTGGAAGAAAAGTTATGACCAACCTAGACAGTATATTCAAAAGCAGAGACATTACTTTGCCGACTAAGGTCCGTCTAGTCAAGGCTATGGTTTTTCCTGTGGTCATGTATGGATGTGAGAGTTGGACTGTGAAGAAGGCTGAGCGCCAAAGAATTGATGCTTTTGAACTGTGGTGTTGGAGAAGACTCTTGAGAGTCCCTTGGACTGCAAGGAGATCCAACCAGTCCATTCTGAAGGAGATCAACCCTGGGA
>SJYV01003327.1:55574-169602 GCA_006410875.1 Neotragus pygmaeus
CCAAAGAATTGATGCTTTTGAACTGTGGAGTTGGAGAAGACTCTTGAGAGTCCCTTGGACTGCAAGGAGATCCAATCATTCCATTCTGAAGGAGATCAACCCTGGGATTTCTTTGTAAGGAATGATGCTAAAGCTGAAACTCCAGTACTTTGGCCACCTCATGTGAAGAGTTGACTCATTGGAAAAGACTCTGATGCTGGGAGGGATTGGGGGCAGAAGGAGAAGGGGACAATCGAGGATGAGATGGCTGGATGGCATCATGGACTCGATGGACGTGAGTCTGAGTGAACTCCGGGAGATGGTGGTAGGCAGGGAGGCCTGGCGTGCTGCTATTCATGGGGTCACAAAGAGTCGGACACGACTGAGAGACTGAACTGAACTGAGCTGAACTGACCCTAATGTTCATTGCAAAACTCTTTATAATAGCCAAGACATGGAATCAACCTAAATGTCCATTGACATGGATAAAGAAGATGTGGTACATATACACAATGTAATATTACTCAGCCATAAAACAAGGATGAAATAGTGGCAACACAGATGGACCTAGAGATTATCATACTAACTGAAGTAAGTCAGACAGAAACCAGTAACCAAAGCACATATTGCTGGGACTTCCCTGGCAGTCCATTGGTTAAGACTTCATGCTTCCAATGCAGGGAACGCAGGTTGGATCTATGGCCCTGGAGCTAAGATCCCACATGCTATGGCAAAAAAAAAAAAAAAAAAAGGCTGAATATTTGGAAATTGCCTGGTAGTCCAGTAGTCTGTGCTTCCACTACAGGGGGAATGGGTTTGATCCCTAGTCAGAGGATGAAGATCCTGTATGCCATGTGGTGTGACCAAAAATAAATAAATAAATAGTTTTTTTTTAAAAAAGCACATAACCCTTCCTGTTTTTCTTCATCCTGAACTCCCCTCTGGGCACACCGTTGTGGGGTCAGCTACAGTGGCTGCTGCAGTGGCAATATTTATTGTTAGCAGACAACATGCCCTTTCCACAAAAAGCAGATTTTTTTATCCTTTTCCCTCCCTATTTCATGGGCAGCCAATGGGATATATAAAGCTCTGGTTTCTCAGCTCCCTGCCCTCTAGTGGTGGGCTTTAGATTTCAGTCTGAGGCCCCTGGGGCAGAGATAAGGTAAATGACCTAAGACCCAGTTTTTACATCTGAGCTCAGCAAAACACCTGGCTTGACCTGGTGTGGCTTGGGGGGAGGGGCCTTCCTGCTACTGCCCAGCTCCTAGCTCACTAGGTTTCTACCTTAAGGTTCATTGAGGGAGTTCCCTGGTGGCCCAGTGTTTAGGATTCTGGGCTCTCACTACAATGACTCAGGTTCAATCGCTGGTTAGGGAACTGACCATCCTGTGCATGGTGTGCCAAAAATAAAAAAAAAAAAAAAGAAGAAAGAAAGGCAAGCTCAATGAAGTCTCAGAGACATTTCAAAGCATCAAGAAGAGCCTGTAAACTTGGGTCCACATCTCAGTTTGGCCACTTATCCTCTGGATGACCTTGAGGTGTCTGTTCTCCACTGCGAAATGGGGAGCAGGTTCAGGCAATATTTAGATGACTCTATAAAGTGCCAGGGGAGGAATTAGTTTGATATTTATTCTAGTTTTAGCCGACTGGTTTGATCCAAGGAAAAGTTGGAGAAGGGACAGGATTGTGCAAAGGAAACATCCCTGACCTCACTCAGATGGTTGTTGGAGCTACTGATAGTCCTATCCTCCCCACAATTTCATATTTCTTATAGCCTTCTTACCCTGACCACTTCCTGTGTTTTGTGTGTGTCTGTATATATGACACACAGAGAGAATATGGTTAGT
The DNA here is from genome assembly GCA_006410875.1 of Neotragus pygmaeus. NCBI lineage: Eukaryota > Metazoa > Chordata > Mammalia > Artiodactyla > Bovidae > Neotragus > Neotragus pygmaeus. Next base: position 57,401 of record SJYV01003327.1, read on the forward strand.
TAGCCCCCTTTCCCCAAGCCTGTTTCTGCTGCCTGGTGGGGCTAGCATATGGTTACAGTGAGGTACCCACTACTCTAAGTAGTTCCTGAAGCCAAGGTTTAGGTGAAGCAGATCAAACCCCACAGTCCCATATCCCATCCCCTTGCTTTTCCTCCACCAGAATCACTGAACAGGTAAGTGAAGTGATTGTGGATCCAGGGTTATACCCTTACCTATCCTAGAATGTAAGCTCTGGGAGGGCTGAGACTATGGCTTGTGCACACAGGGACATCCTTTTGCGCCACATGGAGCCTAGGTTCCTGGCACGCGGTAGATGCTCAGTAGGTAAATATTTGCTGAATGAATGACCAAATGACTTAATGCAGCAAAGAAGTCTTTTAAGCATCCTGGAGCTGAGGGATCTGTAGTAAGCAGTTTCACAGAGGCTGTTTCAGGGTAGTTAGTGGCTTTGGCCCTAGAGTGGGATCACCAAAGTCGCCCCCTGTAGGGGTAGTCAGTCTTGAGCCCCGCCCCCAGGTGGCGGGGCGGACCCTCGGGCTGTCACGTGCCGGCGGCTGTTCAATCATCGAGGCCGGGGCGGGGCCAGACAGACGAGGCAAGGTGGGCGAAGTGAGCAGGCTCAAAGTTCCAGACGATACCTCCCCTTCGGTGGCCTCCAGTTGCGCCGCGAAGCGTGTCCGGAGCAGCGCCAGCAGGCGTTAGAGGCGGACGCCATGGCCACAACCTTCCGGGCAAGCGGTAACTGCAGGGCGGCTGGGACTCGCTGGGACGCGAAACTGAACCCTCCCCTTCCTTAGGAAGTTGTCGTCCCTGCCCGCAGGTCGGCGCGCCCACCGGTCCAGGCACGCGCGGCGAAGGGACACGCCGGTGTTGGGGCTGCAGGCTAATTGGCGCTGGGAACCCCCAAGCTCCGGCCTTTAGCTCTTGAGCAGGGTGGGGCCAAGTGGGTGCATCCGAGCTTGGGCCTTCTGCAGGGAAGAAGGGGGCGGAGGGCTTTGTGACTGATCTGGACTCTCTGCCGCCAGAGCATCAGCATATCCGCTACAACCCGCTACAAGATGAGTGGGTGCTGGTGTCAGCGCACCGCATGAAGCGTCCTTGGCAGGGGCAGGTAGAGCCCCCGCTTCTGACGACAGTACCCCGCCATGACCCCCACAACCCTCTCTGCCCGGGGGCCACACGGGCCAATGGAGAGGTCAGTCTTTAGATCCTACATTTGCAGGCTTGGCGGGGAGTGGGAGTAGAGGGAGTAGCTCCATCTCCTTTCCCTTACAGCTCCCCTTCACCCCACAGAGGAATGGACCCTAACCCTTCACCTCACAGGGGGAGTGGACATCCTTCCGGGTCATATCCCACCAAGTCCTTTTGACCTCAGAGTGGCCTTCCCCACCTACTTGAGACCCACCAGATGACTAGTGGTATAGGCCAGCAAAGGCTTCTAGTCCATCCTTGTCTGTAGGTGAATCCTGACTATGAAGGCACCTTCCTGTTTGACAACGACTTCCCAGCTCTGCAGCCTGATGCCCCTAGTCCAGGTAACCTGGCTCTGGGTGCTGTTGGGGAGCAAAGAGGTTGTACCTTGTTGGGGGACTTCTGCTGCATAGAGTGATACCCCTTTATCTTAGGACCCAATGATCACCCCCTTTTCCAAGCAGAGGCTGCTCGAGGAGTTTGGTAACAATGAATTTCTACTCTTACACCCTTCAACCTGGGGCCTGGACTGAATACTAGGATTGGGCCCTACCCCCAACACAGCAAGCCCTATACCTATGTCATCTCTCCTTCCTTCACCACCTAGTAAGGTCATGTGCTTCCACCCCTGGTCGGATGTGACACTGCCACTCATGTCGGTCCCCGAAATCCGAGCTGTCGTTGATGCTTGGGCCTCAGTCACAGAGGAACTGGGTGCCCAATACCCTTGGGTGCAGGTCTGTGAGGTTGCCCCCTCTACTAGATGGTCAGGGAAGGGGTGGTACAATTTGGTTCTGGGAATTGGCACTTTTATTTTCATGGGCTGTGGTCGCGAGGGGTTGACTTGGTGTCTTTTTGGCTATAAAGCTCCCTACTCCTCCCTCGTAGATCTTTGAAAACAAAGGAGCCATGATGGGCTGTTCTAACCCCCATCCCCACTGCCAGGTAAGAGTGTGAAGGGCTTCCATAGATATCTGGTCTGAGTCCAACCTAGCACTGTGGGGTGGGGACCTGGAGTAAGGGAAGGGCCAGAGGAAGGATGCTACTGATGTGGAGGCTCAGGGGGTGAAGGATCTGCCTGCTCTTCTACTGCCCCTTGACAGGTGTGGGCCAGCAGCTTCCTGCCAGATGTTGCCCAGCGTGAGGAGCGATGTCAGCGGGCCTATCAGAGTCAGCACGGAGAGCCCCTGCTCGTGGAGTACGGCCGCCAGGAGCTTCTCAGGAAGGTGGGAGAAAGCCAAATCTTGTGTCCCTAAGAAGCCCCTAGCCTCACCCCAAAAGGAGAGGAGTGTGAAGGAGAAGGGTAGAAGGGAAGTAGCAGAGAGACTTGCTAGGAGGACACGGCAATAAGCTAAAAGAAAGATAATGAAGGCTTAGACTAGGATGATAGTGATAGAGGTGGTGAGAAGCCATCAGTTTCTACATAGGTTTTTTGGTCTTCCCTTACCTATTTGCTGGCCTCCTCACACCCACCTTGATGACATCATTTCCATTGGGTTGGCCTAGGAACGTCTGGTCCTAACTAGTGAGCACTGGTTAGTGCTGGTCCCCTTCTGGGCAGTGTGGCCCTTCCAGACACTACTGCTGCCCCGTCGGCATGTGCGGCGGCTGCCTGAGCTGACCCCCGCTGAGCGTGACGGTGAGTCTCCCACCTGGGCCCCTGGGGCCAGGTTTTGGCTGGGGATGGCTCTGGTGGGGACAGCATCTGTACCCCAGACTGAGAGTCAGGCTCTGATTCCAGATCTATCCTCCATCATGAAGAAGCTCTTGACCAAGTATGACAACCTATTTGAGACATCCTTCCCCTACTCCATGGGCTGGCACGGTGAGGCTTCCAGAGCACCCATATCTATCCCCAACGCCATTTCTGGGCTCCTGGGTCCCAGCTTAGTGGACTGAAACTCCCAGCAGGCCTTGGAACACTTGCTGGGGAAGCATTCAGAGCAGATATGCCAGAACTGAGGGTGGAGACGCGAACTTAGTGAAACTGTGTCTCCCAGCACACTTTCCGGTGCCTTGTCTCTCTGGCAGAGAATGCTGGAAGATGTAGTTTTCAGGTACCTGCTATGGTTTGGGGAGCTAGGCTGAAGAACTAAGAAAGGACACTTCCCAACCGTCTCTGCCTTCTTTCTGTCAGGGGCTCCCACAGGATCAGAGGCTGGAGCCAACTGGGACCACTGGCAGCTACATGCTCATTATTACCCTCCACTCCTGCGCTCTGCTACAGTCCGGAAGTTCATGGTTGGCTATGAAATGCTTGCCCAGGCCCAGAGGGACCTCACCCCGGAGCAGGTCAGGATTTGGAACACCCTGGATCCTTGGGTCCCCTTTTCTCTCCTATTTCCTCAAGGGATCCCAACAGTCATGACCCTAAAAACCCCCATAACTTGGGTATTCCTGGGGACTCCAGAGCTGCTCAACTCCTTCATCTCTGGCTATTCCAGCAGTCCTTCTCACCAACCTCCCTGCCCCACACACCCTCCCCAGTGTCTAGTGTCTTCTCGCACTCAGAACTCCATACCCCATTTTGGGCAAACATTACCCTCCCTAATTATCCCCTTCCCCCCTTCCAGGCTGCAGAGAGACTGAGGGCACTTCCTGAGGTTCATTACCGCCTGGGGCAGAAGGACAGGGAGACAGCAACCATCGCCTGACCACGCTGACCACAGGGCCTTCTGCCTAAGGAACCAGGGCTTAGAATTTGGGCAGATGTGGGATCAATAAAACTATGCTTCTCAAACTTTAATCACATATTCTAATGCCAGAGGAGTGTGAACTCTGATCCCTGGGGGTCTGGGGTTAAAGGCTGAAGGCATAGCTCCAGCCACAACTTTCTTTGTCAACTTTTTTGCTTACTCAGTCGCTCAGTTGTGTCTGACTCTTTGTGACCCTTTAGACTGTAACCCGCCAGGTTCCTCTGTCCATGGAATTTTCCAGGCAGGAATACTGGAGTGAGTTACCATTTCCTCCTCCGAGTGGATCTTTCCAACCTAGGGATTGAACCTGTGACTCCAAGAGATGTGCAAAAATTTAAGAGTGCGACCTCCCCACCTCTCCTTCGCCCCAAATCTCTGAACAAAATTAATACTCAATGTCATATGTGGCTTATAGAGTCTTTTACTCCTAGGGTAACAAGACAGCCCAGTTTAAAATTGTTTTAGAATCCTTTGTTCTTATCTTTGGCTGAGGCTTTGGGAAAACCAGAGCCTCCCTTGCACCATCCCTAGGGTGTCAACTCACCAAGCCTGGGACTGAGGGTTTGGTGGGCATCAGGCAAGGAGGATCCTAGTCCCAGTGGTCAGTGGCCAGGCACTGGGCTGCTGGCCAGAACCCTGGCTTTGTGAGTGCCTGCATCTTGGCTCTGCTCCAGCCCACAGAGGCTGAATGGGCGGGCAGGGAACGTGTACGTGGCTTTTTGTCCTTGGCCTTTCCAGACTCCCACAAGCAGCATGTATGAATAGTATCTGCACACCTCTGTTGCCCCTGTGCCCCAGTCATTGCAGAGGACAGAAGATAGCCCTGCCACGGCGGGGCTGCCGGAGTTAGGAGCCCTGAGGCCTGGAAGGAGGGCATGATTTGCAGAGTGATTCTCGGTCCAGCCATGCTTCTCTGGACCTGTTTCCCTGGCAAGACTGTAACTGCAGGAATAACAAGTCATATAACCCAGGAGATGTGATGCACCTAGGGTCCTCCAAACATGTAGGTGAAGTCAGGAGCTTGTGAGTGATGCAGGAATGGCCAGAACACTTTTTGTCTCCTTTCTTTCCAAGGGAATTGAGACTCTGGGATGGGGAATCACATCAGGCAGGACCGTAATACTCTGACCCAGGATAACCTTTGCTGCCTTCCAGCCCCAGGTCCTGTCTTCCTAGAGACCCTGGAGGGGAATTGTCAACTTGGAGTGTTGCCCTGTTTTGAAGAAACTCAGCGACTTCACTGTTACTTTTCACTTTCATGCGCTGGAGAAGGACACAGCAGCCCACTCCAGTGTTCTTGCCTGGAGAATCCCAGGGACAGCGGAGCCTGGTGGGCTGCCGTCTGTGGGGCTGCACAGAGTCAGACACGACTGAAGTGACTTAGCAGCAGCAGCGGACAAATGTGGCACACATTTTCTTTGAGCCCTCATTGACTGGGGAATGGAACCCTAGATGGGCGGCTAGTTTCTTAAGACATGCATTCCTACTACACACACACACACACACACACACACATTTGATCCTACACCTTTGAGTGGCCTGCATTTTGGAGTCATCCGGGGAGTTTTAAACAGTACTGATTTAATTGGAGTGTGGCTTGGCGGTTATAAAACCACGATGTCCAGTGACGTTTGAGACCCACCGCCTTAACAGCAATCCACCTCCTCGTCTTATCTGGAGTCAGGGGCACCTTCAGCTTCCCCGGTCACCTGCCCAGTAGCTCCTAAGCCACAAAACCTGAGGCTTTGTTTGCGGACAGCTGGGAGGGGGGAGGGGCCTGGGAGCTTCAGGTCCCGCGGTCCCAGGAGGAGGGGCTTTCGGGGCCTGGACCCAGGAACCCAGCTCCTCGATCTGTCCCCCGGCGGCAGCCTCCTCAGTCCCGGACGGGACAGGAAGTGTCCGGCCGAGGTGGGGGTGGAGGTGATTGGCAGTTGGAGGCTCCAATGGGCCGAGACCCCCCCTATTTCACCCTGCTCCTTCCATTGGCGCCTGGGCGGAGCCGCCCCCACGGCGGGGCCCCAGGGCGGGAGGGAGTCGAGGCCCGGGCAGAGGGCGAGGGCGAGGGCGGAGGGCGCTGGCGGCGGCGGCCGCGGAAGGTGAGGCCTGATGGGGCCGAGGGTGAACTGGCGGGAACCTCGCCAGGAGAGGGCGGGGCAGGGGGGTGTGGGATTGAGCGACTGACGGACTGTCAGTGTGCTTGTGTGTGTGCTGTCTCTTATACACATCTTTTTGCANGGTGGGCGCCAAGAGTGGTGCGGGGGGAGAGGGGGGCGGCGGTGCTGGCAGAGGCTGTTGCCTCGGGCTTTTGTTCTGGGCCCCAAGCCCATGGCTGAGAAGGAGGGTATGATGGTGTGTGTGTGTGTGTGTGTGTGTGTGTGCATGTACGTGTACTCACACACAGCACTAGGTGTATGGTGGAAAGGGGACCTTACATCAGATCCTCCAATGATGTCTGATAGCCTTACCCCACATGGATCCTCTTTTCCTCCTAGAAAGCCCCAGTTTGGAAGAGGAAGAGGCAGGCTTTAGCCTCCCGTCTTGGGCATGGGGTATCGCTGACCTTGCTTTTCTCCCCGCAGATGAGCAGCAGCTGCTCAGGGCTGAGCAGGGTCCTGGTGGCCGTGGCTGCAGCCCTGGTGTCTGCCTCCTCTCCCTGCCCCCAGCCCTGGGGCCCCCCAGGTGAGAAGATCCTGCTCTATGACCCCCAACTCTGATTTGTGATGCCACCAGCACTGTGGCCTCTTCTCAGGCCTGCCCTGTGACCCTCCCAACCTCTGACATCCAACCTGGCAACATTCCCTCTCCACCCTGCCCTTTGAGTTCTGTCTCCAGATTATAACATGATGCACTTGGGTCTTAAAAGTCCACCCCTTATCCTATCACTCTCACAAAGTGTGGGGTAGGATGGGAGAGAGAGAAAGGAAGAGCCTCTGCTCAGAAGTGCCTTCCACAGGGGTCCAGTATGGGCAGCCTGGCAGGGCCCTGACGTTGTGTTGCCCTGGAGTGACTGCTGGGTAAGTGCTCCACCGGCCTGTTGGGTTGATGGAACCCTCTCATGATTCTTGACCTTGCCCAGTTCTCAGACCTCTCCCATCCTTGCCCCTTGTATCTGTAACCTTCACCTCTCTGTCCTAACCCTCAAACCATCCTTATTCAACTGAACCTTCAACCTACATGTACTGAGTGCCTGCTAATTGCCTGGTCTCTTCTAGCTGGACCTGGGATACAGCAGTGCACAAGCCAGGCAAGATGCCAGGTAGTAATACCTTCAGGGCAGGAAATCAAAAGGGAGTGATGTGGAAGAGGAGAACTGAATGATCACTTTTTATTGGTCATCAGGGAAGGCCTCTCTGAGGAGGTGATATATATATATTTTATTTGGTTGCACTGGGTCTTAGTTGTGGCATGTGGGATCTAATTCCCTAATAAGGGATCAAACTTGGGAGAATGTGGAGTCTTAGACACTGGATCATTAGGGGAATCCATTGAGGAGGTGATACTGAAGCTGATTTCTGAAAGTGAAGTGAAAGTGAAGTCGCTCAGTCATGTCCGACTCTTTGCGACCCCATAGACTGTAGCCTACCAGGCTCCTCTGTCCATGGGATTTTCCAGGCAATAGTACTGGAGTGGATTGCCATTTTACCTTCTCCAGGGGATCTTCCCAACCCAGGGCTCGAACCTGGGTCTCCTGCATTGTAGACAGACGCTTTACCATCTGAGCCACCAGGGAAGTCAAGGTTATGGTATAAGCAGCATTCCTGACAGAGAGAACAGTTAGTGCAAAGCCCTGAAGTGGGAGTGAGTTCCATACTTTAAAGAAAAGTCACAGTTTTAAACTTTATTTATATTTGGCCATGTCCTGGCTTAGCAGAATTCTAGTTTCCCGACCAGGGATCGATCCCGGGCCCTCAGCAGTGGAAGCACAGAGTCCTAACCACTGGACCACTAGGGAATTCCTGAGCTCCATAGTCTTGAACTGAAAGAAGCATAACCTAACTGAAGTCCAGTGGTGGAAGGGGAAAGAGGGAGGTGATGAATAAAAAAAGTAAGGTGAGGGCTAGATCACCAGGGGCTTTGTAAGTCAGCAAACGGAGTTTGAATTTTACCACAAGCACACCAAGAAGCCAGAGGAGAGCCATGGCATGGTCTGACTCATACTTTGACTCTTCCTTCCATCTATCATCATCTCGTCTCACCCTCAGGACCCCGGTGTCCTGGTTTCGGGACGGGGAGACAAGGCTGCTCCAGGGACCTGCCTCTGGGCTAGGGCCCGAGCTGGTCCTGGCCCGGGCAGAAAGCACTGACGAGGGCACCTATACCTGCCGGACCCTGGACGGTGCACTTGGGGGCATGGTGACCCTGCGGCTAGGCTGTGAGTTGGGGAGGAGTGTTGTGGGGGGTGATGAGAAGTGGGGCTCCTGAGGGACTGCAAGCCCAGAGGAGGCCCTCTGGGATGGGGAGGGCCTGGGGGCTTCTCACTCTCCAGCTGCGCCCTCTGCCTCTAGACCCCCCGGCCCGCCCCATTGTTTCCTGCCGGGCTGCTGACTATGAGAACTTCTCCTGCACTTGGAGTCCCAGCCAGGTTAGCGGTTTACCCACCCGCTACCTCACCTCCTACAGGTGTGTCCAGCATCAGCTGTGTTTGCCTATATGTTTGGGTGTATAGCAAAACGTGGGTGTGGGAGTAGGTGGGAAGGTACTGAAGGAGGCCTGAGAGAGAGGGAGGACTCTCCTTTCCTTCCTGACCTCAGATGACCTCTTCCCTGCCAGGAAGAAGACTGTGCCGGGAGCTGATGGCCAAAGGTAAGACGTGAGGGGGAAGCTGGGGGCTCCAGCTGGATCCCANATCTGAGCCACCAGGGAAGTCAAGGTTATGGTATAAGCAGCATTCCTGACAGAGAGAACAGTTAGTGCAAAGCCCTGAAGTGGGAGTGAGTTCCATACTTTTAAAAAAAGTCACAGTTTTAAACTTTATTTATATTTGGCCATGTCCTGGCTTAGCAGAATTCTAGTTTCCCGACCAGGGATCGATCCCGGGCCCTCAGCAGTGGAAGCACAGAGTCCTAACCACTGGACCACTAGGGAATTCCTGAGCTCCATAGTCTTGAACTGAAAGAAGCATAACCTAACTGAAGTCCAGTGGTGGAAGGGGAAAGAGGGAGGTGATGAATAAAAAAAGTAAGGTGAGGGCTAGATCACCAGGGGCTTTGTAAGTCAGCAAACGGAGTTTGAATTTTACCACAAGCACACCAAGAAGCCAGGGGAGAGCCATGGCATGGTCTGACTCATACTTTGACTCTTCCTTCCATCTATCATCATCTCGTCTCACCCTCAGGACCCCGGTGTCCTGGTTTCGGGACGGGGAGACAAGGCTGCTCCAGGGACCTGCCTCTGGGCTAGGGCCCGAGCTGGTCCTGGCCCGGGCAGAAAGCACTGACGAGGGCACCTATACCTGCCGGACCCTGGACGGTGCACTTGGGGGCATGGTGACCCTGCGGCTAGGCTGTGAGTTGGGGAGGAGTGTTGTGGGGGGTGATGAGAAGTGGGGCTCCTGAGGGACTGCAAGCCCAGAGGAGGCCCTCTGGGATGGGGAGGGCCTGGGGGCTTCTCACTCTCCAGCTGCGCCCTCTGCCTCTAGACCCCCCGGCCCGCCCTATTGTTTCCTGCCGGGCTGCTGACTATGAGAACTTCTCCTGCACTTGGAGTCCCAGCCAGGTTAGCGGTTTACCCACCCGCTACCTCACCTCCTACAGGTGTGTCCAGCATCAGCTGTGTTTGCCTATATGTTTGGGTGTATAGCAAAACGTGGGTGTGGGAGTAGGTGGGAAGGTACTGAAGGAGGCCTGAGAGAGAGGGAGGACTCTCCTTTCCTTCCTGACCTCAGATGACCTCTTCCCTGCCAGGAAGAAGACTGTGCCGGGAGCTGATGGCCAAAGGTAAGACGTGAGGGGGAAGCTGGGGGCTCCAGCTGGATCCCACAGCGAGCATTTCCAGAGTTCAAGACCACATCCTTCCCCCTAGGATGAGTCCATCCACAGGGCCCTGGCCATGCTTACAGGACCCCCCTGGGGCAGCCCGCTGTATAGTCCATGGGGCAGAGTTCTGGAGCCAGTATCGGATCAATGTGACTGAAGTGAACCCCCTGGGGGCCAGCACCCGCCTGCTGGATGTGAGCTTGCAGAGCATCTGTGAGTACCCAGTCCTAGAGGTCTCCCCAGAACCCTACCATAGAGACCCGAGATTGGATCCCAGAGTATAGATACCCCTGTAATTCATAACCCTCCTCCCACTGAGCTCCCACATAGTTCCCTCCCAACACAGGTCCATTTCAACACACAGATGGCCCCCAGGGAGACTTCAGCAGAATCCAAAGAGATCAGAACCCTAAGAGGCAGGGTTACTTCAGCTTCTAGAGGTTACTGCCACCACCCCCTTCCCTTTCAAGTCCTTCCTGGCTGCCCGACCCCAGTGCTGCCTCTCTGCTTCCAGGCCGGGTGCTGAAGGCAGCTCCATCTCACATCCTCCCTGCCCAGTGGAAAGCCCTCACTGGCTTCCTCTTATCCTGTGTGTAGGAGGGGATCATGAAGGCTCTGGCTGGAATTTAGGCCAACTCATCTTCCTTGGAGGGAAAACAGATCACTCTTTAACTCATTCAACAAACATTTCAAAAATCCATCCTCAGATAACAGGGATGACGGATCCTGTGCCTAAGGGATGATCAAGCCTAAGCTTTCCCCAAGTTCCTCAGCAGTGCCTCCCCTCTGGGACTTTTAGGCACACACCGCCTAAAGAAGGATGAGCACCTTTCTTGTGCTCTGACCTTGTGTCCCCCCTCCCCCTTCACCTGCCCTCAGTGCGCCCTGACCCGCCCCAGGGGCTGCGGGTAGAGTCGGTGCCTGGCTATCCTCGCCGCCTGCGTGCTAGCTGGATGTACCCTGCCTCCTGGCCCCGCCAGCCCCACTTCCTGCTCAAGTTCCGGCTGCAGTACCGTCCAGCACAGCATCCCGCCTGGTCTACGGTGAGGCCTTGGAGTGCACCCTGGTCTGGGGCTGTGGGTCCTGTCTCTAGTTTCCTGTTGCTGGTGTTCTGCATGACCAGATCTGGGAGGTCACTGATGCCCCGTGGGCTCCCCGCCTAAAGAGCACTCTCCCTAGGCCAGGCCTTGTCACGGAGATTGCACCTCCTCCCTCCAGCCTCCCGGGCTATAACTGATGTCAGCCCATCTGTGGGTAGATAGCAGAGACTTTTTAAAAATAACTTTTCTAGGAAAGGGAGGGCCTTTCACCCAGAGGCACAGACACTGATATACTCATGTGTGAATAAACGTGAATTCCCACCTCTGGAGGTGGCAGAGATTGGCTAGCATCAGGCCCAAGGGGCTGCTGCCTCAGATAATAACCAATACTTACTGAACACTGTCTGCCAAGCACCTTGCTTCACATTTACTATCTCCTTTAGGTGTATGCCAGGACTTCCCTGGTGGCTCAGATGGTAAAGCTTCTGTCTATGATGCAGGAGACCTGGGTTCAATCCCTGGGTCGGGAAGATTCCCTGGAGAAGGAAATGGCAACCCACTCTTCTACTCTTGCCTAGAAAATCCCATGGACGGAGGAGCCTGGTGCAGGCTACTGTCCATGGGGTCGCAGAGTCGGACACGACTGAGCGACTTCACCTCTATTTTACAAATGGATAAACTGAGGCACAGAGAGAGGCCCAAGGTGACTCAGTAAGTGGTACAGCAAAGATCTGAACCCAGGCAGTGAGTCTGAAATCACAGCCTGTCTACAGAGCCACTATGCACTCTGTCTTGTGAATGCTAGGTGTAGACCAGACACCACCAGCCACCCTATATGAGGCTCAGAAGGCTGCATCAGACTGACAGGGACTGGACTGGGAGGAAAGGGTGCTTTTTGCACACTGGGGCTGGAGCGGGTGGGAGGGCAGGAAGGCTGAGTGCTTATAACTGGATAACCTGCCAGGGAACTATCTGCACTCCCAGGTGGAGCCAGCTGGATTGGAGGAGGTGATCACCGATGCCGTGGCTGGGCTGCCCCATGTAGTGCGGGTCAGCGCCCGGGACTTTCTGGATGCTGGCACCTGGAGCTCCTGGAGCCCCGAGGCCTGGGGGACTCCAAGCACCGGTGAGAGACAGAGCTTAAGGAAAGGGCAGAGGCCAAGCCTATCTATCTGCAGGGACTAGCTGGCCACATTGCAATTGCGGCCCCAGGCTTCAGCTGTATTGCCTGCAGCCCTGCCCTAGCTTAAGTCCCGCCCTAGCTTTAACCCTGTCTCCCAGCCTTTACCCCTGCTTACTTACCGAAAGCTGGCTCTGCCCCTTCGAGCTCTGCCTCCTAGATTCCGCAGGGTCCAACCCAGGCCCTGGCCTCTCCTGGCACCTGGCAGACTCTGGCCTCTGTCCCCACCCCTCGTGGACAGTTCTCAGGTCTCATCTCCCTCCAGAGCCCCTACCGAAGGAGATATCAGTCGGGGACCAGCAACACACACAGACAGAGGAAGAACCTCAGGCAGACAGCCCCGCTCCCCCAAGGCCGTCCCTGCTACCTGACCCACAGCCACTTGGTGAGCTTGAGCAGCTGGGCAAAGGTGGGAGAGAATGACAAAGCCCCAGGGAAAAGGGGACACCGAGTCTGGTCGGGCAGGCTTGCTCTTGCAGCTGACATCTGACCCTCTGCCTCAGACCACAGAGACCCCCTGGAGCAGGTGGCCGTGCTGGCATCTTTGGGAATCTTCTCTTTCCTGGGACTGGTGGCTGGGGCTCTGGCATTGGGGCTATGGTAAGTGACTGGCCCCTTAGCCTCTGATCCCACACAGATGCTCTGATACCCACAGACCCTACCCATTGCTACTCCTCATGACCCCAATCCCAGCATATCTGATTCTGGAACCGTTCCTCCTCCCTCTTCCACTCCCAACTTCATGATTCTATTCTTTCCTCTCTTGACCCTTTACTAATAAAACCTTTTTGGAAGAGTCTGAGATGCCCCACATTGTTAGGGAGACAACTTCTTTTTTGTGCTCTAGGCTAAGGTTGAGACCAGGTGAGAAGGATGGACCCCAAAAATCTGGGCTCTTGGCCCCAATGATTTCAGTGGACAAGCTTCCAGGTGAGTGTGACATCTGGGAGGTTTGGACTTGGGAAATGTGTGACCTCATTTTGACTGTATGGATTAAGAGCCACATGCCTTAATCCTCATAAGGGTTTTGGGAATCAAAGGTGGGTCTCTTCATTCTTATGACTTCTGGACTCAGAGATGGGCCTTTCATTCTTGAGTCCCTGGGCTTAGAGTTGGGTCTCTTCTGTCTCTTGCAGGATGCTGGGGCTCCTAGATGGGACTCCTTCATTTTCAGGGTATTATGCTCAGAGCTGGATGTCCATCTTTATTCTTGGGGTATCCGGATCCCCTTCCCTATTCTTGATGTGCCTGGGCCCAGAGCTAGATCTACTTCCTCATCCCTAGGGTGTTGGGGCTTACACAAAAGTGGCTGCCCTATTCATTCTTGGAGTGTTGGGCTCATAACTGGGTCCCCTCCTTCATTCTCAGGGAATCTGGGACAAGATTTAGTCCTACCATCTCCCTTGATTTTCTTCTTTCTTGTAGGAGTCCCAAACCTATAGAGGACCTTGGAGGCCTTCTGCTGATTCCATCCAATGCTGGTGTGGATGGATGGACAGATGGAACCCAGGCAGGACAGCAGATCCTCATGGAGGCGGGTTCTCAGCTGGAAGTTCTGTTTGGACCCCATTTCTATGAGACTCTGTATTCCCAACTTGCCAGTTGAAAGGTGCCTGGACTTCTGACTTCATCCCAGAGCTGGAGGTCTACCTGAAGAATGTGTGTAGATGTGTATGGCTGTGTGTGTCCAAGTATGTGAGGCAGGGGACATGTGTTCTCTGCATGTATGTATATAGGTACCTGGGGAGTGTGTGTGGGTCTTATGCTCTTGGCTTTGCCCCTGGAGGGAGCTGTGAGGGTGTGAATAAAGAGAATGAGGAGGTTCTGTCTATTGACATGTCTCACAGCTCCAGATTCAGGACTCACAGGAGTGCATCGAACTTGGAGACCACAGTCAGAGACTATTGTGCATTGCTGCTTTATTACTTTGGCTACTGGGGGCGCCAGCCCATTTTCCCCATGAGCTCCAAACTCTGGTTGGGCTGAGTTCCCTGGAGCCTCTTCCCTTGGCGCTCAATCCACCGAATCAGGCTGCGGTTCTGGGGGTGGATGCAGACCCTGCGTTGAGACAGGTGAAGCCTGGGAAATGAAAGGTTCAAAGCTACAGTCATAACTGGGGGGATGAGGGTGAGACCCAGGAGTTAGAGGCAAAGGCCAGATGAAAACCTGAGTTGGCATCAGAATTAGCAATCAGGATGGGGTTGAGATCAGCATCCGGGGTTGGGACTGAGGTCAGAGTCAGGGACAAATCAGGAGCAGAGTCAAAGCTCACACGAAGGCTTGGAGGTGACAGTCTCCGTCAGCTTCCTGAAGTTCCACTCGGATGACCCTCCTCAGTAGCTTGTTTGAGAGTGGCTGTCGGTAGAGCTGAGTACAGCATGCAGTGCTGGATGCCAGTGGGAATGCTAGGGGAACAGGACCGTGTGTTCAGAGGGCTTCTGACCCCAAACTCCATCAAAAGGCTGGAGGCTGGGCTTCCTGGGCCCCTTTCCGTCCATCCCATTCACCCAAACCTGGGCATTCTACACCCCAACTCACTCACCTCCTCCAGGGTCTGGGCTCAGGAACAACAAGAGCAGCAGGAGGCTGCTGGTGGGTGAGGGCCCCTTCATGATGCTCAGCCTGGATACTTCCTTCTTTCTCCTCCTCCTTCCCTACCTTTTATCTGGGTGCCTCTTATACCTGGGGCACCAGGTGAGTCAGCCGAAGGTGAAGATGTATTGCTCATCTTGTGACATTCCTGGGCTCTAATTACCACAGACCCCTCCTTTTTTAGGACTGCCGTTTTCCATGGGCTCCTAAGTCCTGGGCAGAGAAGCTGGGGAGATTGGTTATGCACGTGGGGGCTGATGGTACAGTAAGGGGGGCAGAGGATCCACAGTGGCATCCAATGAGACATTCACACTCATACCTGTAGTTACACATTCACAGTCACACCTCAGTCACTGGATCGACCTCACATGGTCAGACAACCCTAGACAGACAGAATCATATAGCCCCAGTTATACTCAGTTGCACTCCCACACAGTTGTTTTTTCACAATCATCCCGCCACACAATCACACTAGCACACCCAAATTCTGATGGGGGCACTGTGGGTAGGTGGGAGCACAGGGCAGGCTGGCACCAGCTTGCTTTCCTTTTCCCCTCCCTGTTTCCTGTCCTAGCCTGCTTGTCTTATCAGCAGACATTGATGGGAATGGGTCCCAAAAGCAGACCTTTTGGCTGAGTTGTCGTCTCACCTGGGCCAGTCACATTCAGAGTGAGAAGCTGGAAGAAATCCCCTTTGGGTAGTAATGCGGTGCCTTGGGGATAACTGAGGTGGGGGTTGGTTTCCCAGGAAGATGAGACAGAGGAAGGATGAGGTAGATAAGAGCGCACATGCGGGAAGATCAAAGTTCTTTGGTGCCAGGTTGCTGCTGTCAAACAGATAAAAGACCCAAGAAATCTTACCTTCCTATTTTTGCCAAGTCCTGTTCCAGAGATGCCAGCCTCCTACCAGCAGGGACCTGGGGCTTCCAGTCCTTGACTTTTTGAGACATCAGATTCCAGAGCTCAATTCTCTCTCATTTATTCTATTCAGATTCCTGTTTCTCTCTATTGTTGGCCTGGAAGATGCCCCNACACTCTGGGCTCAGAGATTCTGGAGTCACGGAAGGATGGCGGATTCCTGAGCCATCACCCACAGACCTGAATGACCAGGAATGTTTCCGGCCCCTGGGTGCTGACATCATCCCCACTTCTGGCTCTGGGAGGAGCCCTTTGACCCCCAGGTCTTAGGGCAAGTATTTTTGGCCTCTAACCCATCCCGTAGCATTCCCATGGCCCACTGGAAGGAGTCAGAATTTCAGGGAGGGCCCCATTGACTTTTTCCAGTGTCCATCTCTGCCTCTGCCTGTAAAATTAGAAACTGTTAAGATGAAGCCCATCGGTCCAGCATCTTCATTTGGTGGGTGAGCTTGGAGAGGCTGACGGTCAGCTACAGATCTGCCCTCCTGTTGGCCCCCCTCCCCTGCCGACCTCATCCCTCTTGCTCTAAGTCTATTATAGCAGTTCCCAAAGACCCTGGTCTTGGGACCACCCACACTCTCAAAAATTACTGAGGATACCCAAGAGCTTTTATTTATGTCGTAAACAAATTCTCAGTGGGTGCCTATGTTAACAGTTAAAGCTGAGAAAGTTTAAAAGTGTATGATTTAACCTCAGTTTGGTGCTCTGTGATGACCTAGAGAGGTGGGATGGGGGTGGGGTGGAGGCTAAAGAGGGAGGGGATATAAGTATATACATAGCTGATTCACTTTGATGTANGTGCTCAGCCTTCTTCACAGTCCAACTCTCACATCCATACATGACTACTGGAAAAACCATAGCCTTGACTATTGCTTCATGGCAAATAGATGGGGAAACAGTGGCTGACTATTTTTCTGGGCTCCAAAATCACTGCAGATGGTGATTGCAGCTGTGAAATTAAAAGATGCTTACTCCTTGGAAGGAAAGTTATGACCTAGACAGCATATTAAAAAGCAGAGACATTACTTTGTCAACAAAGGTCCATCTAGTCAATGCTATGGTTTTTCCAGTGGTCATGTATGGATGACCCATGGGGTCACAAAAACTCAGACAGGACTTAGCAACTAAACAACAAGAATTGCTAGCAGAATACCTTTCCACTGAATACACTCCCCACTCTCTCCATCTGTCTGGGTGAGCCTTTTTTTCCTTTCATAATTTGCTGTTCCCATAGCTTCCCTGTTCCTATTTCCCACTGTTTGTCTTTAGCTCTGAGAACCTCAACGTGCAGCTTTTTGGACAAGGGAAGGGGACTGAATTGCCCTATTAGAGGAAGGTTTGCAGTGTCATCCTCTTGAAGGCGTTTGAAAATCAATATTTTCTTTTAATTTATTTATTTTGGCTGCGTTGTGCAGCATGTGGGACCTTAGTTCCTGACCGGAGTCAAACCTGCATTCCTGCCTTGGAAGCTCAAGAGTCTTAACCACTGGACCACCAGAAAAGTCTCTTGAACTTCAGTTTTAAGGCTAAGGGTCAGAGCTTAGTTCAGAATTAGAGGTCAGAGCAAGGGGGTTGCCTCCCTCTTTCTCAGGTTTCTCCTCACTCCTACCCCTTCTCTGTGGTCCTAAGATTACTGGAGTGGGAAAGATGGCACCCAGCTGGTCCCCTGGATTCCCTGAGGACAATCACAAGTAGCAGGTTAAGCCTGGAGAAGGTTTCCTCCCAGGTGTCCCTAAGCCCATCAGAGTGCCTACACATCCATTGTCTGAGACATGTTCCTCTTTTGGCTGAGCAGGGCTAAAGCAAAGGTTCTTTGGAAGCAGGTCCAGCTCTCGGGGGCCTAGGTTCTACCTCCTGGCCCAGCCAGTACTGTCCCTCTCGCCCACTATTTTCCTAGGCTCCAAGCTGAGCCTAGGCAGCGGAAGGAGCATAAGGGCAACTTGACTTGGAACATCCCCTTCTGCCATGACTTCCCTATCCTCGGAATTGGGAGGGGATCTCTGAGGAGAGGGGCTGGTCAATTCACGGAGACACAAGAAAACTAGAGATGAGGATGGGAAGCAAGTGTTTCCCTAACCTGATCAGAGGGATCCAAGAGACAGATCAGAAGAGACCTCTCAGGAGACACAAACTGTGAAGTGCTGTTTTGTTTCCCATTCCCACCCCTAAAGCATATGATGTGACAAACCTCACTGTGGGCCCATTTTTGTCTTTCCATTATCCATCCATCCATCCATGTGTCTGTATGTCTCCCCATCTTTGTCTCTTTATTCTCCCATCTTGCCTTTCATCTATCTTTTTACATCTTCATTTATTCATTTGTATGTTTAAACACTGGAAGGACTGATGCTGAAACTGAAGCTCCAATACTTTGTCCACCGATGTGAAGAGCCAACTCATTAGAAAAGACCCTGATGCTGGTAAAGATTGAGGGCAGGAGGAGAAGAGGGTGACACAGGATGAGATGGTTAGATGGCATCACTGATTTAATGGACATGAGCTTGAGCAAACTCTAGGAGGTCGTGAAGGACAGAGAAGCCTGGTGTGCTGCAGTCCATGGGATTGCAAAGAGTTGGACACGGTTTAGTGGCTGAACAACAACAACAATGTTTAACCATTAGTCATCTATTAGTACATTCATTCATCTGTTAGTACATTCATCCATCTATTAGTACATTACCAAGTTATGGTAATAATTAATGTTTGTTGATACTTAAGTGCCATGCACCATGCTAAATCCTTTAAAATAATTTTCTCATGGCAGATCTCTGAAGTAGAATGCTGTGAGTGATATTTTTTGTTCATGCAGACATTTTTCTATACTCCTTTTTCTGGCTTCTTTACAGAATTTCTCTCTCACTTCATGTGGTCCTGGTGGCTTTGTCAGTCATAGTGTTCTGACCAGAGTACCTGATTGCCTGTCCACTGTAATATATTGAAGAACTGAGTTTATGTCACAAGCACAGTTCAAAGCTTTCCATGAGATTTGATGTTAGGAGAAAGAGAGCCTGAATTTGGATACTATTACTATTACAGATTTAGACTTGTGGCTTTCAGTGGCCATATTTTCTGCTGCTAGAAGATAACCTGTTTATAATAGGAATAAGGTCCCCACATAAAAAGGATTAGAGAGAAGTCAGGTTAAAAGATGGAGATAATATCATTTGAATCCCTGGGTCCAATCACTGCTGAAGTAGACTAAATCTTAATCTGTGATATGACATATTTAACTTTTTGCTTAAGCTATTTTAAGTTGGGTTTTCTCATTTTCAACAGAAAAAGCCCTGGATAATGATCATTGTATTATTATCCCCATTTTACAGATGAGGAACTAAGACCCAGAAAGATTAACTTGCCCAATGTTTCACTGCTTATAAATGGCAGGAAACTCGTACCTATTTAGAGCAAAACTCTGATATACTACCTATATATATGTCCATCTGTTTGTTCATCCATCCATCTATTGATCCATCCCATTTGTTTATTTATCTGGTCATCCTTCAATGCTAAGACACCGAAGGCAATAAGACTTGTTAACTCCCATTTGAGGCTGGGTTTGGATCAGAGGTTAGCAAACCTTTTTGATAAAGGTCTAGATAATAAATAAGGTTTTGCAGGCCGTACTGTCTCTGTAGCCCCAAAGTAGCCATAGACAATACGTAAATGATTAGGCATGACTATATTCCAATAAAGCTTTATTTACAAAAACAGGCAGCAGGCTGGCTGGGCTATAGCTTGCCAATCCCTGATCTGGATCAGTGGGGAAGATGCATACATTCTGTCATTGTTGGGAACATGAGTAAGGAATGGAAACCTATATCCCTTGCATTTGCCATTACTCATGTAGTGGAAACAACAGAATATTTTACTCAAACTCTTGTATTTGAATCCAATTTTAGAACCCTGGACAGTCAAGGAAATGGGATCTGTAAAATGGGAATAATTTGTATCTTGTGAGGTAGTCCATGTGCCTGACTCACAGTGAGTGGGTGCTCAGTGGTGCTTAGGTCCATCCCCCGTTCTCATTTATCACTTCCCATGAATTACCAATATCAGAAGGCCTCTCTGTTTTTAGGGTGTCTGGAATGCAGTAGGGTTAGTTTAGTCCGGCTTGCTGAGCTCAGGAGCTTCTAAGAATGAGCTTCAACTTCGAAGAATGAGCTTTCATGCAAGTTATATAGATTAAGCTCTCGCATACTCCAAATTTCTTTTTAGTAGCTCTGCCTCAACTATTTAAAATAAATAATTTTATTTATGTATGGCTGTGATGGGCCTTCCCTGTTGAACTTGCTTTTTTCTAGTTGTGGCAAGTGGAGGCTACTCGTCACTGTGATGCACTGGCTTCCTATTGCTGTGGCCTCTCTCCTTGCGGAGCGTAGGCTCTAGGAGCATGGGCTCAGTAGTTGTGTCTCATGGGCTTAGTTGTCCCAGATCAGGGATCAAACCAGTGTCTCCCGTATTGGCAGGCAGACTCTTTACCACTGAGCCACCAGGGAAGCCCCTCAGTTCAGTTCAGTTGCTCAGTCGTGTCCGACTCTTTGCGACCCCATGAATCGCAGCACACCAGGCCTCCCTGTTCATCTCCAACTCTCGGAGTTTACTCAGATTCACGTCCATCGAGTCCGTGATGCCATCCAACCATCTCATCCTCTGTCGTCCCCTTCTCCTCCTGCCCCCAATTCCTCCCAGCATCAAAGTCTTTTCCAATGAGTCAACTCTTTTCATGAGGTGGCCAAAGTACTGGAGTTTCAGCTTTAGCATCATTCCTTTCAAAGAAATCCCAGGGCTGATCTCCTTCAGAATGGACTGGTTGGATCTCCTTGCAGTCCAAGGGACTCTCCAACACCACAGTTCAAACGCATCAGTTCTTCGGCGCTCAGCCTTCTTCACAGTCCACATCCATACATGACTACTGGAAAAACCATAGCCTTGACTAGACGGACCTTTGTTGGCAAAGTAATGTCTCTGCTTTTGAATATGCTCTGTCTCTTTTCTGCACTATTCCAAAACTATAACCAGCCTGCCAGTGCCTAGCAAAATAAAAGGCTGTCTAGTCAACAGTCCCCATTAGGACTTCTCTGGTAGTCTAGTGGTTAAGAATCCACCTGCCAATGCATGGGACACAGGTTCAATGCCTGGTCTGGGAAGATTCCACAGGCTGTGGGGCAGCTAAGCCCATGTGCTACAACTACTGAGCCTGCACATCTAGAAGCTGTGCTCTGTAACAAGAGAAGCCACAGCAATGGGAAGCATGAGCTCCACAACTAGAGAGCAGCCCCCACTCACCGCAACTAGAGAAAGCCCACGGACAGCAAGGAAGACCCAGCGATAGCCAAAAATAAAATAAATTCATGAATTAAAAAGAAATACCTTCTCTTATTAAGTCCACAATTCCGGTTATTACCCTGTTTCCCCGGTAGCTTTTTAACCTTTTCCTTCCAAACAGATACCCTTCTCTAAGAGGAGAGATTACGTCCATGTGTGTTTCTGTGCCTGTTCCCATGACAGTGTGTGTGTGTAATAATGTGTGTGTGTCTATATGTGCCCTTGCGTCCACACTGTGATTATGTACTTAAGTGTCTGTGGTGTGTCCTTGATAGATGTGAGTGGTTGGCTGTGTGACTGATTATGTGCCTGTATATGTGTGTGGGTATGGACATATGCATGTGGGTAAAGGTGACCCACCTGTGTGTTCATGTGTACGTGTGTGTACACGTGCACACACACACACACACACACACACGGAGCAGGCGTAGAATGTCAACCAGATGAACGGTTTAATCCATCTATTGACCTCACATGGCCTGCAGAGGGCATCAGTGCATAGGGAAATGGGTGTGAGGCTCCTGGCCTGAGTGCCAGCCTCCTGGGGCCTGCAGAGGGCGTCTGGTGTACAGAGAAAATGGAATGTGTGGCTGGTGGAAGTGGGGCTCTAGCCTGAGGAGCCTGGGCCCTCTTTATGCCAGAAAGAAGCTGGAAATGAGCAAGAAATCAGATGACTCATCTTCTGGAAGTCCCCGATCCTAGGAAGGGGTCTGCTTCACCGCTCCACCCTTATTCTCCAATCCCTCTATCCCTATCCAGAGGGTCCTGGCCCAGCCTACAGGACAGAGGTGGCCCTTCAGTTCGAGTGTGGGTAGGTGTTGCACAGGACTTCTGGAGGTGACGGTACATCAGAAGGGGAAGGGAGTCTTGAGCAATCGTGCACCCTCTTCCCTTGACTCCTGCCCTCGGGAGCTTCATGTAAAGCCCCTGCCAGGATTTCCTGAACACCCACTCTCTTTCATTTTCTGCAGTTTGGCCACTCTGGGCCCTAGTGTTTCTGGGCTTGAACTGAGCTTTCTCAGGAGAAGTGCAGGAGACAAGGGTCTCTGAAATCAAGCAGAAGGTGGCCTGTGTGGCTGGTGATGGTGTCTAGAGCCAAGAAATAAGCAGCAGCAGCAGAAGCTCTCACGTTGCCCTTAAAGAAGCAAACCGCCATGTTGTGAAGAGGGCCATGGAGCAGGGAATTGCAGGCAGTTCTAAGAACTCAAGGCTTCAGTCCTAAAACCACAACCGTCAACACCCAGTGAATCTGGAAGAGGACTCAGAGTTCCAGATGAGATGGCAGCCTGGCTGACACCTGAGATCAGCCTGATGAGACCCCGAGCAGAGGACCCAGTTAACCTGTACCTGACCGTTGGCCCACAGAAACTGTGAGATAATACGTTTGGACTGTTTGAAGCTGCTAAATTTGTGGTGATTTGTTACACAGCAGTGGAAAACTAATACAAGAAAGAAATAATAAATTCTACTTAAGCCCTAGGACTAGTTCCAGAACTACTGACTACAGCTTTTATTCATACTTCCTTCCTGGCTGTGTAATTCCCTATTTCTTTAACTGACTCCTATTTTCTTTCACCCCCCTTTATTCCATTCTTTTTTTTAAAATGAGAGGTTTATTTCATTTATTTGTCTATTTCCCTATTTATTTACTCTGTTTTCGGCTGTGCTGGGTCTTTGTTGCTGCGTGTAGACGTTCTCTGGTTGTGGCAAGTGGGGGCTACTCTCTGGCTGGCGTGCATGGCTTTCTCGTGGTGGTGGCTTCTCTTGTTGTGGAGCACCGGCCCGAGGGACCATGAGGTCAGCAGTCATGGTGCACGGGCTTGGTTGCCTCATGGCATGGGGAATCATCCTGGAGCAGGGATTGAACTGGTGTACCTTTCATTGGCAGGTGGATTCTTTTATTTTTATTTTTGCAACCTTATTTTTTTAATTGAAGGATATTTGCCTTGCAGAATTTTGTGGTTTTCTGGCATACAGCAACAAGAATCAGTCATAGGTACACTCATGTCCCCTCCCTCCTGAACCTCCTTTCCATCTCCCTCCCCGTTCCACCCTTCCAGATGGTAGGTTGACTCTTTTTTAAAAAATGTAAATTTATTTATTTTAATTGGAGGCTAATTACTTTACAATATTGTATTGGTTTTGCCATACATCAACATGAGTCCGCCACGAGTGTACACGTGTTCCCCATCCTGAACCCCCCTCCCGGTAGGTTGACTCTTAACCACTGAACCATCAGGGAAGATCTATTTCATTCCTGAATACAAGTTGTTGTGGTGATATTACCACCACTCACCAAGATTCTGGTTTGCTTCCCCTCCTGGCAATGGCTCCCTTAAAGTTGGGCGTGGGTGTATGACCCACTTTAGCTGGTGAAATGTGTGCAGAAATGGTGTGTGTCATTTGTGGATAGGAGCATTTAAGGAAGGGTTCGCCTTGCTGTCTTGCCTGGCTGGAGTCATCATGGAAACATGTGTTGATCTGAAAGAACCCGCCAAGGGATTGAAGCAGCCTGGAATGTTGAGCTGAGTCACCACATGGAGCACAGCTGTGCTAGAGATCGCCTAGACCCACCGCAGGCCTGGTATGTAGGTGGAATAGAATTTTGTTGTGTTCAGCCACTCAGATTTAGATGTTATTTGTTATTGCAGAGTCACCCACTATCCCGGCCAATCAGGTGTGCTGCTGGTAATCACCATGTGTTGTAGAATAGGGAGATGAGGTTATAACAGAACTAGAGGAGGGATGGATGTCATTCTGAGTTCTTGGATTTAGATTTGGCTTTTGCTGTAGGATGAATTGTGTCCTGTGACCCCAAGAATTCATATGTTGAAACCTTAAGCCTCAGTGAGATGGTGTCTAGAAAGAGGGTCTTTTAAGGGGTAATTTAGGTTAAATGGAATCATAAGGGTAGGGCTCTAGTCTTATAGGACTGTGGCCTTCAAAGAAGAGGAGGAAAGAGAGATATCTCTGCCCTGTGATGACATAGTAAGAAGGTGGGCATTGCACGCCAGGAAGAGAGCTCCCAAGAGAAACATACTATGCTGGCACCTTGATATTGAATTGTCTAACCTCCAAAACGGTGAGAGAATAAATGTTGTTTAAGCCATTCAGTCCATGGTATTTTATTATGGCAGCCCAAGCTAAGAAAGATGTGGCAATTGCCAAGGCTCTGAAGAGTCTATCTTTGGGGATCAGTGAGTCTTTTTGGTTGTATAGACAAAAATGATCTTACATTAGATGATATCCTTAAAATGTTAAGTCTAGGGTTTGGCAAGAAGGATGCATGTTGTTGTTGGAAAGCCATAGGATGAACTATTGAGATATTTATCTTTTTTTTTTTTTTCACTGCCCACAATCTTAACCCCTTTGTATGTTTGAGGGATTTCCTATTATATTAGTCTCAGTTATCAATAGAGCTTATCTTCCATTGTAGACTCCCCAAAAGATTACATTAGGCTCCCTGAAGCTCAAGATAGTATGTCTTGCTTGCTGTTGTACCACCAGCACCTAGAACAGTGCCTGGTATGAATAAATATTCTGAGTTCCAGACAGTGATGTGGCATCACTTTAGATACAAGGGTTGACCAGGGCTGGGGCTCTATGTCATGGCAGCCTTTAAATCACTGGGGATCCTACATTAACAGAAACTCTGACCCTAAGGGGACTCATTGATCCCCTTAGGGCTGCCATGCCAGGAAGTGCCATTTACATGGGCTACGTGGAAAAATGGTGTCCTTGTAGCAGCACGTTGCTGCCGTCCTGCCTGACAGGCTGGGGTATTTCTGACAGGCATAGTATTTCCCAAGAGAAATGGTGTCCTGATAGTGATGAGGGGACCTTGATATGAATGGAGGTCTTGTCAGCAATGGGGACACCGATATGTATGGGGTGTCCTGCCAGGATTCCTTAATTGATGAAGGGCTTTACAGTGTTGGGCCTCTACAGGTAGGAAGGGCTGCCTTCCTCTTGGGGGAGGATCCTTGAAATCATGGTCTGACAGGTATGAGGTTGGCATGGTGATAGAGGTTTTGATGGTGATGCGTCCAGATTTCCAGTGAGTGCGATTCTGAGATCCAGAACTGTGGGAAGATGGGGTGGGGTGGGTCCTGTTATCTGGCAGGGCAGTGTTGAAGCTTCTAGGGTTCCAGCCGTCCTACTTTGGCTGGACTACTTTGCAGGGCAGCCCACATCTTCTGCTTCCCCTTTGAGCCATGGAAGATTCAATGGTCCTAGGGATAGAAGTGGGGTGGGAGGTCTGACTTCCCCATCCACTCTGATCCTCAGACTCCACCCTTACCCTTGTCCTCCTCCCCATCCTGCCCATGCCTGGCCTTTCAGGAGATGGAAGTAGCTGTCAGAGTGGCTCCTTCAGGAGTCTGATCCCACCCTTGCAGCCCCCACATGCTCTGCCCTGCAGGGGGTCCAGCCAGACTGGATCAGAGGTCCCCGAGAGGCCTACTCCTTCCAGAAGTCCCACCCACCAAACCCCTAGACAGGCTCCTATCCCTGCCCTCTGGGTCCCAGCCCTGCCCTCCATCCAACCCTTTCATTTCAATGTTACCAGGTCCTGGCCTCTGCTACTCCCCTGGGAATGGAGGTGAGAAGACAGGCATAGTTGTAGCCTAAGCCCCTTCTCCACTCTCCACTCTTGGGAAAACTGAGGCCTGAGCAGACCTGGAGAACCTGTGCCTTCTTTCTCCTGGATGCTCAGGGGAGGCAGGTTCCCCTTCTGCTGGAGAGGTCGGCCCAGGAGGCCTCCAAGGGGCATATCTGTGTCTGAGATCTAGCACTGGGATCCTGCCCAAGGTCTGCAGCTTCTTCTGTCCTTTTTAAAATAAAATATGTGCCAAGTCTTAGTTGCAGCACCCAGGATCTTTAGTTGTGACCTGTAAACTCAGTTGCGGCATATGAAATCTAGTTCCCTGACCAGGGATCAAACCTGGGTCCCCTGCATTGGGAGCATGGAGTCTTAGCCACAGGACCAGCTACTTCTTTTGTGTTTTCCCAGCTCTTCCTAGGAAGCCAAGCCTTTCCACCCAAACTGGCCATCCCAGCTGCCAGCCCTTAGCTCAAGTGCTACCCGCCAGGCAGACTTGGACTGCAGTCTCAGCTTTACCACTCACTAGTCGAGTGGACTCGAGAGCTCGTTCTACCCCTCTGGGCCTCAGTCTCCTCATATACAGAATGGGATGAGTGATCTCACCTCATAGGGTTGTTTGAGGATGCAGTGATCATGTACATAAAGGACTTAGCTTGGAGTCTGGCCCAAAGCCAGCCCTCAAAGCAGTGGCTCTCGTGTTCTCTGAGGGGCCCTTCCTCAGACCTGCCCCTGCTGTATTATCGCCCATTTTTTACTTAGGAGGTGGGTCACCTCAGTGAGGTGGTATGTGTGGGAGCTAAGAGGACAGATTCTGGAGCGGAACTGCCCAGCTGGGATCCCCCAGGTCTGCCACTTTACTGGCTGTGCAGCGTGGATAAGTTACTTAACCTTCAGCTACAACTTAAGAATGATACCAGCACTTGAAGAGCAGTGTCCAGTATTTAGTAAGCACTGGGGGTGGTTTAGCTAGTACTCCCAAGCCAAGTCCTCCCACGTGGACAAAGAAAGTCTCAGGGACCATCGAGAAGGTTCTCTGACCAGAAAAGTGCCTGTTTATTATGGCAGAGAGGCTCTTGGAGGAAACTCCCCACTTGGGAGTCTTGCTCCCCAGTGAAGTTCTTATTTCCAAGGTTTTCTGTCTGTTTCTGAGTTTCCCGGATGCCAGAGAAGGGGTTATGTGGTGGGGGCTTGCCGAGAAATTGAACACGAGATGTTGAAAATCTGATCAAAACCGTATGGAGCTGGCTCTGAGCAAACACTTAAGCCATGTAACAGAGACAGCCCCGCTGTCTGGAGAACTGGATGTGCTCCAGGTGTAAGTGATGGTGGGGTAATCGTGGGAAAGGGTCAAGTTTAATTCCATTGTTTGATAATCATTTGTGTGCTAGGCCTTGTTCTGTGCCAGGCTCTGGGCAGAACAATGTTGGCAGTGGAGNGCTTGCCGAGAAATTGAACACGAGATGTTGAAAATCTGATCAAAACCGTATGGAGCTGGCTCTGAGCAAACACTTAAGCCATGTAACAGAGACAGCCCCGCTGTCTGGAGAACTGGATGTGCTCCAGGTGTAAGTGATGGTGGGGTAATCGTGGGAAAGGGTCAAGTTTAATTCCATTGTTTGATAATCATTTGTGTGCTAGGCCTTGTTCTGTGCCAGGCTCTGGGCAGAACAATGTTGGCAGTGGAGATGGACAGGCCCAGTCCTCATCACTGGCAACTGTTTCATGGAGTTTTTTTTTTTTTTTTTTTTTTGGGCTATTCTCAGCTTGTGCGGTCTGAGTTCTCCGATCAGGGATTGAACTGGGATTCCAGCAGTGAAAGAGCCAAATCCTAAGCCCTGGACTGCCAGGGAATTCCCCTGTGGACAGGAAGCTTTTTGTCCACCATATTCACCATTTGTTTTTGTTGTTCAGTCGCTCAGTTGTGTCTGACTCTTGGCGACCTCATGGACTGCAGCACACCAGGCTCCCTTGTCCTTCACTGTCTCCCGGAGTTTGCCAAACCCATGTCCATTGAGTTGATGATGCCATCCAGCCATCTCATCCTCTGTTGCCCTCTTCTCCTCCTGCCCTCAGTCTTTCCCAGCATCAGATTCTTTCCCATACCTTTCACCTCTATATTCACCATGCAGGTGGATAAAAAAGCTGGGAGCTCCTTGAGTCAAGGATGTCAGGTCCCTTTAGGGAGATGTAGGCTGCTGGGACCACAGGCCTTCAAGTAGGGAGCTGCCACTCAGTTGCCGGCCTTAAACCCATAGCAAGTATCGTATGCCTGAGAGAGGAAGGTGTCCACTTAGAGGCAGGCAGCAGGCTCCCATATCCTGGTAAGGGAGCTAGAAGTCCACCCCATCCCTCAGAGAGAGAGCTGGCAGCTTCATCGCTGTCATGCAGGCAGGTTGGCAGCTGGCCCTTCAGAACTTTGGGAGAAATAAAGTCTCAGCATTTGTCAGTGGATCATAGCAAAACAAGACAGGTATTGATTAGAAGAAATCAGATGCTGAGAATTTTGAAGTAGATCTGGATAAGTCACAGACTGCTGGGCTAAGCCCTCCTGTGTCTGGCAGGGAGATAAGGGAAGAAGCCCCAGTGCCCAGGAGGGTTGGAAGCTAGGGGTAGGAAAAAGAGGGAGGGAGAAAGCCAGGAGGGAGTGCACTGGCTGGAGGAGAGCTGGGAGGGATTGGGCTTCCTGGAAATTCTTCCCCTTCCAGGTCTCCAGGGTCCAGCAGGGGAGTGTTCAAGCCACTTCACCAGCTCCTGGATTGGTTTCTCTCTTCCCGAACCTCAGCTTCAATCCTAGAGGGTGGTCCCTGGGTCCCTGGGGAAATGGGGACCTTTCTGAATGTGCATGGCTTTGGGGAGCCTGTGTGAATGTTGGGAGGGTGGGTTAGCCTAAGACTTAAATAGTTAGGAATTAAGTCTTTTCTTGGAGTGACTCTTAAAAATTCAGCACCCCCTCCTGGTGCCCACACATGACAGATATGGGGAGGAAGGCCTTGGAGGGGGCGGTGCAGGAAAGCACTTGCCCAGATTTGCACAGCGAGGGGTAGAAACAGGACTGGGGAGTCGTGACTTGTTCCTGTGTCCCCTCCCCCGACAGTGGCAGTATCAGGGAGGTGGTGTGTTTGGGGGGGCTCTCTCCTGGTAACGCGTCCTCAGGACTCCTGCCCTTGCCTTCTCTACTCCATCTGTTTATTTTCTCAAGCCTCCAGAAGGAGAGTTTGTATCTGCCCCAGTGGCAGACTGAACTCCGCTTTGCTTCATTGGGAACTGAGGATATGTGGGGATGTGCCGGTTCCCACCTGTGTTTGTCCTCTGCCTGCTGCGGTGCAGGGTACAGGTCCAAAGGGATCTCTGGGGCTTCACGGTTGGCTGACTTAATGGATGGGTTAATGGATGGATGGATGAGTCAGCTGGGAACGGGTGGATGGATGGGTGGAGTTCTAATGGATGCAGAGACAGCTAGATGGATGGGTGCATGGATGCATGAATGGATGGGTAGTTTCCCGCAGGTAGCAGAGCCAAGTTTCCTGGCTATACCAGTTATTCTTGCAAACTATCCCTTTTCCACCCCCTCCTGTGTCTCTGAGGTTTTTTCAGGTTTTGAACACCCACTCTTAGGAGCAGAGGTGAGAAAGAAGCTGTTGTACTTTCAGTCTAGTGAGGAGGGCTGGCACACCCCCCTCGCCTCTGCTTCCCTCCCCTGTCTGCCCAGGCCTGCCCAGGTGTGCTTAGATTGCTAGATGCGGTGCATAGTAGGGTGGTGGCCTCTGTTCCCAGACGAGGATGCTCAGTGTGGTGTCCTTGCTGTCATTCCCAACCCCAAGAGCACAGACTTGCTGCTGCCTGCCAGACAAGCCCTTAGGGGAGACCAGCCAGCCTCCCCAGGGGACTTCCCGAGCATGAGGAGGTCATTCCTCCCAGAAAAGCCTTCTGGGATGTTCCACGAGTCAAGGGCTTTCATCTCCCAGAGCTGAGACTCCTTCCCTGCGACTCCGCTGGTCTCAGTCCCTGGAGCCCATGTGGCTGTGAGTGGTGGTGGGTGCCCCCAAGCTGAATCTCCCAGCTCTGTGGCTGCTCCTTTTTCTTCCCTCTCCCCTCTGACCTCTGACTCCTAGGTCTGCCTGTCAGTATCCCTGAGAAGCAGGGCCCCCGGATTGCCACATGGACCCAGTTGGGGCTGGAACTGGGTTAGACTGAGTGGGTGACAGAGGAGGCTGGTTGGGAGGTGAGATTCTATCTGGACAGATGGGCCCTCACCCCTGGCTGCTGAGCCTTTTCTTATATATTTATCTGTTCCCCAGACAAATATTTATTGACTGATTACCTTGTGCCAAGCAGCGTGCTGGACCCCAGGGAGACAATGGAAACCCAAATAGATGTGATCCCTGTTCAGGAAGGCTGACAACTAGCAATTATAACTCAGCATCTTGAGTGCTGCAAGAGGAGAGGGGCAGAGGGCCCTGGGAGCTTGGGAGGGAGGGAGGCTTCCTAACCCTGTGTGGAGGAGTCAGGGAAGGCTTCCTGGAGGAGGAGTCATCCAGACCCAGATGGGAAGCCAGGCAGGCAGAAGAGAGAGAAGAGTGTTCCAGAGAGTGGGAATGGTATGGGTGGATGGGTCCTCCCCCAGCAACTCCCCACCCCCAGCAATAGAATTGGGCCCCTGCCCCTCCCCTAGCCATGAGAGCTGGTTCCCAACCACTCCCTTTCCTGCCCCCAGCAACAGCAGATCCCTGAGAGACCTGGATGCTTGAGCACTTGTCCTGGAGAGCAAAGACTTGGAGGCCTGAGAGAGTTTTGGGTCGTTCAGGGAACCGACGCAGGTTTAGTGTTGCTGAGCCTTGGAGTGTGACAGGGCTGTGAGGGGAGAGGAGGTGGGGCCTGATCCTGGGAGCTTATCCTGAGAACACAGGGTGTTAGGCAGAACTTGCTCAGGCTGCAGAGCAGAAACGAATCCTGGCTTTCTGTCTCCCCTTTCCTATCACAGTCCTCCCCGACAGGCAGCAAACACATGGCAGACAGACCGACTCGTGGGGACCAGCTGGGCTTTATTGGAAACATTGCGATCTTCACCACACACATCCTCGCTCACTCTCACACTCACAATGACACTCCTGCCCTGCTGCAGCCAGGCCAGGTCTGATGCAGGAGGGCAGGGGGCCTGGTCTCTCCCTTCTGGTCCTTGGGTCCCCAGGGGTTCAGTGATTCACATTCTGTCTCTGGAACACAGGGCTCTCTCTGGGCTGTCATAGGGTAACTGCCGGAACACTTCTCTGGAGGAGGAAAGAGAGGCAAGGTCACGGACTGGGGTCTTGGGCAGGGGCTTGGAGGGAGGAGGCAGGGCTGGGGAGGGTCAGGCTTGCCCTGGCAGAGTTCTTCTTCAGTCTCCGGATGATGCGGCCCACCCACGGCTGGTCTGGGGGTGCACAGAGCTCGTGGCCTCTCTGCGTGGTGAACCTGGAGACAAAGGTCAGAGGTCAGAGAAAACAGAGGCTTGGAACCCAGTTTACCAGCAGGCCCAGGTGGGAAGGGCAACGACTGGGGACTACATCTGGGAACTTATTTCAGGGACTTCCTTGCAGGGGTTTAGCTTGGCAAGGAGAAGAGAGATAAGGAGGTGAGGGTGGGTTTCACCAGGGGCAGGGGAGGTGAGGCCAGACAGGCTCCTCCTAAAACTCACACGACGGCAGGCAGCCTGCAGCCATCCTCGAGGAGCAGGTAGCGGTAGGCTCGCACCAGGAATACAGGGATGGGGCGCTGGGTCACAGACAGGCAGCAGTCTTCAGCGTCGTTGGCACCTCCCAGAGCTAGGGTGGGATTAGTGTCAAGATACAGGGATCCTGAGGTGGTCATAGCCCTCACTGGTGTTAAGGACATCTGTCTGGGTGTGGCGGCAGCTGGACCAGATTAATCCTCATCCAGTATGCATCAGTATGGCCCTGCATGTTAAGCTGCTTCAGTCATGTTCGACTCTTTGCAACCCCATGGACTGTAGCCCACCAGGCTCCTCTGTCAGTAGAATTTTCCCAGCAAGAGTACTGGAGTGGGTTGCCATGCCCTTCTTCAGGGGATCTTCCTGACCCAGGGATCAAACCCATGCCTCTTATGTCTCCTACATTGGCAGGCGGGTTCTTTACCACTAGCGCCACCTGTGGTTGCTAAATAAATTGAAGCACTATTTGCCAACAACTTGTTCTGAGCCCCACAAAAGATTTTCTGCTACCTGGATCACCCCAACTTCTCTCCCAAGTCCTTTTAACTTTCCCACGGAAAGTTAAGATGGAGAATTCATGCTAGTCACAGTATCCATGGGGGGATGAATGTAGGGTGGGGAACAGGCTGGGGGTAGGGTAGCAGCAGGAAGCTGACAGTAGAATTTAGGAATTGTTAAAACTTTTGATCATTTAGCCCTGGCTCAGTGCCTCCCATTCTCCCCACCTTAAGCAAATATAGGCTGTTCTCCTGCCTGGGAAACTGAGGCAGCAGGCAATAGAGCCTGCAGAGAGAGAGGGAGTCATATGCTCCGGATACACCAAGAGACAGACACACACTGGAATTTGGGGGCTCAGGTAAACTCCCACTCACAGGCACAGGGAGCCGCCAGGTTCACTGAAACATGCAACCCTGACTCACAGGGCCCCTCACATCCGATGGCAAGCAGTCTGAGCTCTAGACATCCCACTCCTTGCTGCCACCAGCCCCGCCCCCGCCCCTGCCAAGCTTCCCCTCAGTCTTACCAGGGGTGACCCAGAGGATCAGCAGGCTGACGGCTAGCAGTGAGGCTGTCTGGAATGCCATGGAGAGTGAGTGGAAGGCTGACTGCCGGTGAGCTGTGAACTAGTGAATTGGGCAGAGTTCCCGTGAAGTCAAGGCTCAGCTGGCAAGTGCAGGGTGTGAAGGGATCTGGGAACGTGAGTGTGGCAGCCAGAGGAAGCTGGGGCCTCCTATTTATGGCCCGGAACTTTCACTTTCCCCACTCAGAAATCCCCTCCAAGTCCCGTCTGTGGATTCCCCTCCGGCCCCCTCTGTCTAATGGAACCTGACCCTGCCCCCCCTTCCTCTCTCTGTTTTCCTTGGCTTCAGCTCTAAGAACCCACTAAGCAGGCTGTAGTCTGGCTGAGAGCAGGGGACCTTGTGCTGTCAGCTCAAGAGAGAGAGAGAATGAGAGAGTTCACATTGTCATCTCTCCGGTGGCATTTGCATCATCAGCCACTGGATTGGCCTCCAGAAGTGATGCTTAGTTTCAAGGGACCACAGTGAGGAGGCGTGCTTCCCTGGGTTCATGCCTTTTCCTCACTCTTTTCTCTGTGGTTCTTGTCTCTGGTGCTGGTGGTGGTACAGAAGCGCCCCTGGTGTCCTCAGAACAACGGTGGAGCTGGGAGAGCCTCCCCAGGTCATCATAGCATGATGGCCTGCTCATCCATCATCTAGGAACCCACCTCTCCCTTGGGACAAGAGAGTTGAGAAGGAATGTTCCTTGGAAGGAGGCCCAGCACCCATTCCCACATCTCAGGCCCCTGGGATTCGACTTCCTGACCCAGCAACCACTGCCCATTTCTATAGTTACCATTTTCATGTGCTCAACACCTGGGTCAACAGAACAGCTGGAGGGAGCCTGGCCTGGCAGAGCCCCCTTCAGCTTTCCCTTCCTCTGGATCCTGGGAACCAAGAGGGGATTTTTAAGGAGACGGGGCTGACCAGCTCATATTCACACAAATCCCCAAATTTCAAGGAATAGATTGATGAGGAACGGGACAAGTGATTTCCCATCCTTAGGAAAGAGACCAGATATAGACTAGAAAAGAAGGCCTCAAAAAAGAAGTTAATATGTGGGACACCCATTCAGCCATCCTTACCCAAGTCCTGGACTCTCTTTTGGATAGGGGAGTGTTTCCCTCACAAGTTTCTGACTTATTTTTCTTCCTACACTTTGATCTTAGCCAAAAGGCTGCAAAGCGATCTTATTTTTCTTTTAATCCATTAATAATAAAGCAGTAGTAGTATTTCTGATTGTTTATGGTATGCTGGATTTTGTACCGAGGAGCTTACCACTATTACCTTGCTTAACTTTCCCAACAAAACTAGAAAGTAGCTATATTATCATATTACTATCGCCTTTAAAAACACATCAAGAATGAGACTCAGGACACAAGGTCACAAGGCAAGTCAGTGTCGTGAACCAGGTATTTGTAAGATTTACAGTCTTAAAAAATTGCTTATTTATTTTTATTTTTCATTGCACTGGGTCTTCATGGCACACGTGCTTTCTCTGCTTGTGGCGCGTGGGGGCTTAGTCCTCATTGTAGGTGTGAGCTTCTCATTGCAGTGGCTTCTTGCATTGTGGAGCACAGGTTCTTCAGTAGTTGTGACCCACAGGCTTAGTTGCTCCACAGCATGTGCAGTCTTCCTGGATCAGGGATTGAACCTGTGTCTCCTGCATTGGCAGGTGGATTCTTATTTGCTGTGCCACCAGGGAAGTCCCAGATTTACGCGCTCTCTCTTTTTGTTTTTGAATTAATTTATTATTTATTTGGCTATGCTAGGGTTTTAGTGGTGGCACCCAGGAATCTTCAATCTTCGTTGTGGCTCAAGGGATCGTGGCATACAGGATCTAGTTTCCTGACCAGGGATCGAACTTGGGCCCCCTGCATGGGGGGCATGGAGCCTTCGCCTCTGGACCACCAGGGAAGTCCTGAGATTTACATTCTTTCCTCCCACCCCACACTGTCTGTCTACCATTGATCACAGAGCAGCGCAGGGGAGTGAGGCTCTATAGCCTGCACACCTAGGTTGGGATTTAGATTCCATTACTTGCCAGCTGTGTGCCCATGTGAAAAGTATCTAGTTTCTGTGTCTTAGCAGCCTTATCTGTAAAACAGGAATCCTTCTTAGGATGAGGTAGTCTGAACAAAAACCTTAGTTTAGAGGCTGGTACACAAGAAACACTCAATATTAACCATTATTATTATTCTATTTTTTAAATTCATATATGTGTCGATTCATCTATCTATCCATTTTCCCCTGAATCCTTACGGTGGTTCTGATAATTCTCTGTTGTTGCACCCCACTCCAGTTTCCACTCTCCTCTGCTCTGTTCTATAGAAGGGTGACCTCTACAGACAGTATCACTCAGGATCCCTTATCCTTTAGGTTCTGTTTGGGTTTGGTCCATGGCAGGCAGCAGCGGGAGATCAGTGGTAGGAGAGAGAGGTTGGGGTGTGAATTCTCCAAATCCTTCATCTTGCCATAGTTCAGAGTGAATGATTTACTCTCTGGCAGTTGTTCTCAAAGAGCTGTCTTCCGGCAGCATCAGTGTCACCTGGGAGCTTGTTAGAAATGCAGAGTCCCAGGTCCTACTCCAGATCTACTGGAGTAATTGGTATTTTAATGCACTCTCAGTGACTCTGGTACTTGATGGAGCGTGAGAACCACTGATCAACAGTCACAGATTATTTTGACTGGCTCCTCTCCATGGGTTTATCTCTAAGACTCCCGAAATAATGTTTCTTCCTCTGGCCCCTCAGGCCTTGGTGTGACAATGGTTTCTCGCTATTGCTAAACCCTGAATGCCTCACCATTGTTGCCTCAACCATGTTGGTTCCTTAATCCTGACTCCCATCTCTTAAATATCCCCTTTATTGAAATCTTCCTGGCTAGATCTTTTTTTTTTTTTTGACTGTGCTATCTGTTTCCTGCCAGCATCCTGACTGATACAGTAAATGGTACCAGAAGAGATCCCAGGAATACATTCCCAAAATGGGATCCTGGGACTCATATATTTGCTGAGTCCACAAACCTCCTTGCATGACGAGAGAGGACACGAGTAATCTGGAGCATGAAGGAGCACCACCATCACTTAAGACTATCCCTAAGTGAGGTGTGGGGTGGGATGTTGATGCAGGGAAAGACATTAGGAGATAAATGCCTCAGTACTTAATTCCTATGGCCGCAAATGGTGATTTCAAATGGTCATTACATATATTGTTGGATGGTCTGCCTGTTTCTAATTGTGCTGGCACAATTACATAAGGAAAAGAAAAGTTTAAGAACATGAAATTCCAATTTAAGTTATAGGTAGAGATTCAGACAACTACTGTGAAATTCTTTTTTGTTTTTAATTGAAGTATAGTTGGTTTACAATGTTGTGTTAGTTCCTGGTGTACAGCAAAGTGATTCAGCCAAGCACATGTATACAAAACTGAATCATTTTCATATTCTTTTCCACTATAGATTATTACAAGGTATTGAATATAGTTTCCTGTGCTGCCTAATGTCCCAAAGGATGGAATTTGTAGCAAGCCATTTTAGGAGACCTGCCATGGTTTGGACATCCTTTGGCCCAGTTTCCTGTCTGTCTACAGATTAGGCATTTGCCTCGTGCCTTGTCCTTCAAGGACTTGGGGTTTGCTATAGGGCTTCCCTGGAGGGCAGCCTACATCTGGGCATGGCTTGTCTCTTTCCTTCTCTCCCTTTCCTGGGCCTTGGCCTCCTTCTCCTGTTCTGTTATAAAAGGTATTGGTGGCTTTCTGGACCATTTCATCTAAAGAGGCAGCAGGGTCCTGCTGCTGTAGCTGTTGTAACTTTATCCTGATGTCTGATGCACACTGGGACAGGAATTTGTCCTTTAAAATCACCTGTCTGTCATAAGAGTCTAAGTCCAGATTGTTATACTTTTGGAGGGCTTCTTTGAGACTTTCCAGAAAGGCAATGGGGTTCTCATTGGACTCCTGAGTTATTGCTGGGACCGGGCACAGTTCCACAACTAATAGGCTTCCTTCTATTTGCATGGGTGGTCTTCCTTAGGGGTGAGTCTTTTTGAAGCCTATCCTACCCAGTATTGTTGCAACCTGAGAGCTGGGTGTCCCTGGGTCAGGGTGCAGATCCCCAGGCAGGTTAAGGTGTGGCAACCTCCTGGGGACCCTGGGCAGGTTGACCTTCTGGGACCCCAGGCTGGAGTTGGGCATCTCCTAGGTCTTCAGTGTGACTAGTGCTGGGTACGATTAAGGGGTTGTAATCTTAACTCACTGCCAGTTTGTCTACATGGATGGGAATAGATACCATGTTGTAAGGCAATCCAAGTGTGTGCCCTGAGACTGGGAACCTGGCAAAATAGCCATGTCTTATCCTCTTCTTGCTCCGAGGGACTGTAAGTCACTGATTTCCTCCCCTAGTTCTCCATAAGAGCAGTTTAGGGTGTCTCCAATGGTAAACATTTCATTGTCATAGACATACTCTAGGTAATAATAGAAGTAATGACAAAGAAGTGGGTTATCTGGTCCTCTTAGGGGCATTAAGAGTGCTTTAATAATAAGCTGGGTGGAGCTATGTTGCCTACAGAGTGGGAAGAGTTAGTAAGTTGCAGGAATTAGTAAGTGGCTTAAGAACAAATTGATAAGAGGCAACAGACCAGATGTTCCATAAAAGTGGAGTGGAGATTTGATCCGGGGGTATGTTTGTAACTTTAGGAGAAGTGTGGTAAGGGTTTGGGCTCAAACCCAAAGGCCTACAGGCCTAACTCCCAAAGTGGCAAACATTATCCCTGGAAGCCCAATTGCCCTTAAAGGGATGCCACCAGCAGATGGACTCCTAGCTAGCATTGTGTGCCTGTCACCTGCCCTGGCAGGTCCACTGAGAGGTGCTGTTGTTACACATGTTGTAGGAAACATGGAAGGTGAAGGCCTGAATATCTACAGGGATTGGATATTATAGAGTATTTCCTCCCAAGGTCAGCTATTTTCTGGCTGTCCCGCCAGAAGATTGTAGATGCAACACTGTGGACCCTGACCCAGGGCTCAGGAATAGAGCATGAAACAGGACAGAAGGGGATGGGGCACAACTTTTGAAAGAATGACATAGCCCAAGAGCATAACATAAACTCATTAATGTCACATGAGTCCAAGATGGCAGTCAAGTCAAATTCAACTAAACCTGATCCTCAATCTGCAAGCTAAATGCCACACCCAGAGGCACTATCAAAAGACCAAGGAGTGGGTGGTTCCCCAATTGTTGGAATAATCCTACTCATTAGCATATGAAATCACCCAGCTTACAAAAACTAACCACACTTTAATGGTCCCCACCCTACACCCTCTGTGATGGCACATTTTGTGGACTGTGCTTCTCTCTGAATTTGAACAAATCTACCTCTTACCTATCACTGTGTCTCTCACTGAATTCTTTCTACTATGCGACATAAAGAGCNCTAACCACAGTTTAATGGTCCCCACCCTACACCCTCTGTGATGGCACATTTTGTGGACTGTGCTTCTCTGAATTTGAACAAATCTACCTCTTACCTATCACTGTGTCTCTCACTGAATTCTTTCTACAATGCAACATCAAGAGCCTGAGCTTCAGTAGGTCCTGAAACCAGGCACTGTGGGTTTTGACCGGGTGTGAATCCCTGCCAGACGTGACTGAGTGACCAAGCACAGCACAGAGTCCGTGCCACGTGAGTTTGAACCCCAATGTTAGGTCAACAGTTTCAAACACAGTTTTCAGAAGTGGAAAAATAATGGCCTGCTCAATACTTTGTAAACAGTGGCATAGATGGAGAGAGGAGCTGAAGGACGGGAGGAAAAAGCAGTGGGAAAAATATGCTGAGGAACCCATTTTATAACTTGCTGGAGAAACTGCTAAATGCCTGACCTGTGCCCACAGTTTTCATTGGCTTTATCCTTGGCACAAAGGAGATAAGGACAGAAGAACAAACAGCTACTAGGGAGCGGAGAATAGTGGAGCCTTTGGGGCACATTGGGGAGTAGCTCCCGCCAGAGTCCCTCTGTTGCACCCACTGCCACTAGCCTGTTAGCTGGGGGTTCAAGGAAACAAGAAATGAGAAAAAGAATTAAGNACTTCTTCCCTTCAAACCAACAGCTACTAGGGAGCGGAGAATAGTGGAGCCTTTGGGGCACATTGGGGAGTAGCTCCTGCCAGAGTCCCTCTGTTGCACCCACTGCCACTAACCTGTTAGCTGCGGGTTCAAGGAAACAAGAAATGAGAGATTGTAAAAGAATTAAGATTTGGTTAGCCATATGTCCTTCCAGCCATAGGGGCGAGGACCTCCCACCTTAACTGGAGGTCTTCTGGAATCTGAGACTGAGCTGCGTAAGCTTTCTGCCAAGTTTGTTTTTTTGTTGTTTTGGTTTCCAGCACACTAGGCTTCTCGTTACTTCTACTGCACTGGGTTTCCTTTGTGTTCAGTTTCCACCGCGTGAGTTTTGCCAAGTTGGGCTTCTGCTGTGCTTGGTCTCTGCCTAACTGGGGCCGAGTTGAGGTTGTTTTGGCCAGGTTAAATCTGAGTCATGGCACCAGATATGTCAAGGGAGTGTGTTATTTCCTCAGTTCTGTCTTGCCGCAGCAAAGACTTGAAATGGTAGACCAGTGTTACAGCTCAGTTACAGCTCAGAGTTTTAGTCAGCAAGCAAAGCAAAGTATACCTTCGAGGCGTGAGGACAGGCCGACCTGAAAGGAGAGGCCTCAATCCAGCTTGGCTTCCTCTTTTTATATGTTTTGTCTCCTCCCACCTATAGCCTGCCCTATGCAAACTGGGCTAGCCAAGAAGGGGGCGTGTTTGTTTCACCTGAACTTCTCACTCAGAAAAAAGCGGATTTTCTTTTGTCCCATTTTCATGGTCTTTTCCCTTTCTTTGTCTTTTAGCCATTGCCATTTTGTACTCCTTTTTCCTATTCTAACTACCTGATAGCTCCAAGAACAAAAGCATATTCACTGAAGGAGCTGTAAGAACTTGTCAACTGTATTAGAAGAATCCTGGGGACCGTGAGGACAAATTTATTGATATGGATGCCCTTATCCAGGATTGGGTATCACTGTATTAGCCGAGCACTTGGGAATGGTGTTAATAATCTATTGCGTTGGTTCCTGGAAGCTTGGACTCAACAATGGCCTGTGATCATGAGGCTGAGAAGCCAGAACCTCACTGACATATTGTAGAACAGTCTTCCTCAAACTGTGATATGCATACGACCCACTGGGGGATCTTATTAAACTGAAGATTTTGCTTCAGTAGTTCTGAATGAAGTCCATGATGTTCTGTTTCTAACAAGCTTCTAAGTGACGCTGATACTGCTGGTCCTC
Organism: Neotragus pygmaeus; assembly: GCA_006410875.1. Lineage (NCBI taxonomy): Eukaryota > Metazoa > Chordata > Mammalia > Artiodactyla > Bovidae > Neotragus > Neotragus pygmaeus. The sequence continues at coordinate 97,011 of SJYV01003327.1, forward strand.
AAAATATACTTTGAGTAGCAAAAGAGAGGAAGGAGTGCAAAGATTGGAAAGATGGGAAAGTTGGAGGGCCCTTCTTTTTAAAATTTAATTAATTTTTAATTAATTGGAGGATAATTCCTTTACAATATTGAGATGATTTTTGCCATGCGTCAACATGAATTAGCCACGGGTGCACATGTGTCCCACCATCCTGAGCCGCTCTCCCACTTGCCTCCCCACCCAATCCCTCTTAGTTGTCCCAGAGCACTGGCTTTGAGTGCACTGCTTCATGCATTGAGCTTGCACTGGTCAACTATTTTGCATATGGTAATATACATGCTTCAGTGCTATTCTCTCAAGTCACCCCAGCCTCGCCTTCTCCCATATAGTCCAAAAGTCTGTTTACACCTGTGTCTCTTTTGCTGCCTTGTATATATATATGATCATTGTTAGCATCTTTCTAAATTCCATATATATGTGTTAATATAATGTATTGGTATTTCTCTTTGTGGCTTACTTCACTCTGTATAATAATAGGCTCCAGTTTCATCCACCTCATTAGAACTGATTCAAATGCATTCCTTTTTANGGTTCTGCCTGATGAGGATGTGCCTCAGGGTCAAGGGTGTATGGTAACCCCTAGAGAAGAGAAGTGGGTTCCCTGCAAAGGCCCAGGCATAGAGGTTCGTGGAGGAACTTTGTGATCCCCACAATCAGAGTCAGGCTTCTGAGCAGGATGGTAAGGCAGCCTTGCTCCTAGGGGTAGGCTCTGGAGTTGGAGTCTGGTTCCAAGTCCAGCTTATCAGTCAGTCATGGGAAGACTAGTTCCTTGTCCCCTTGGGGCCTCTGTTTCCTCAGCTTCAAGATAGGGGGTTCCATGGCAGCTTGCTCACAGCACCGCCAGGAGAGCATGTAGGACTGTCCTGGGGTGCAGAGACGGTGTGGTGAGCGTTAGCTAGTATTTCTTCTCGTCCATCGTCAAGGTGACACTGTTCTTGGGCAGCGGGAACCCAGTGCCTCCATGCCATCTGGTGTCTATGGGCCCATCTGTGGTGAAGCAAGGGCACACGCTTCTGTTTTGCACCAGTCCAGGCGAGGGCTCATCAGCTGCTTGTCGATTCAAAAAGCATCTTCATGCCGCTGAGTCAAAAGCCGTGGAACACCTTGCTCCCTGCATCAGGAAATGACTCAGCTGTGTGCCTAGCAAACGGCAGGAAGCTGCCGCTCTGTTTCTGGGAGGGCACCCAGAAGCAGGTTCGAGCCTTGACTTCAGTGAGGAAAGCCCATTTCCCACCTCTCCTCTTGCAGGCACATCCTGACGTCCAGAAAGGACACTGTGCTTTCTGAGATCTGGCTGTGGGCTCATCCTCTGAACCGTATGATCAGGACCTTGTTGAAATTAGGCACCACGATCCCTAAAATCCTGAAAGAGCACCTTTAAATTCAAGGAACACAGGCATTCAGTGGTGAAGGTGCCTGTTTATCCCCAGATGAGCACTGGGCATCTGGTCATTTCCACTGGCAAGAGTGCCCCTCCAAGCTGCAGGCTGGAAGCAGGGATGCCCAGGAACCACTCACACAAAAAGGCCAAGCTTTGGCTGTCTCGGCTGCTTTCCTGAGGGGCTTATTAATGTCAGATGTGGATCCACTACCGTACTTCAGAGTAATCTAGAGGTGGGAGGGGGAGGAGAGAGAGCTGGGATACAGAGGAAGCAGGAGAGGCCATGTGTGGATAATTGCTGAAGCTGGGGGATAGGTACATAGGCGTTTATGACGCTATCCTTTCCACTTTTGTGCATTATATAATCAATGTCTCATAGTTTTTAAAAATGGAACAAGAACAGCAAATAGATACAATCTTAGTATACAAACAAACACAAACCAGTTTTTGTTTCTATCCAAAATCCTTGCCTTTAAGACAGTCCTACCCCATGTGTGTGCGTGTCAGTCACGTCCAACTCTGCAACCTGATAGACTGCAGCGTGCTGTGCTCTTCTGTCCTTGGGATTTTCCAGGCAAGAATACTGGAGTAGGTTTCCATTTCCTACTCCAGGGCATCTTCCCGACCCAGGGATCAAACCAGCACCTCTTGTGTCTCCTGCATTGGCAGACAGTTTCTTTATACCTCCTCTGAGAAGTCCCACACACCATAGAGCCAGCTCTGTTGGTAGTTTGGGATGACGGTGTCCTCCCCTAGGTGTCTGCCTCCCTTCTTGAGATTTGGCCCTGATGGTGGCCTAGGAATTTATCCACATCTTAGTTTTAGGCTTAGGGAATGGTGAAAATCCTAATGATGATGTGTGTTTAGGTCTCACACATGGCCCAGACCTTTTTGTAAAAACTTTAGTAATGACTGTTGTTGTTCAGTTGCTAAATCTTGTCCATCTCTTTGTGACTCCATGGACTGTAGCCCTTCAGGCTCCTCTGTCCAAAGATTCTCCAGGCAAGAATACTGGAGTGGGTTGCCATTTCCTCCTCCAGGGGATCTTCCCAACCCAAGGATCAAACCCGAGTCTCCTGAGTTGGCAGGCAGATTCTTTACTGCTGGGTCACCAGGGAAGCCTGGTAATGACTGACCTAGANGGCAAGAATACTGGAGTGGGTTGCCATTTCCTCCTCCAGGGGATCTTCCCAACCCAAGGATCAAACCCGAGTCTCCTGAGTTGGCAGGCAGATTCTTTACTGCTGGGCCACCAGGGAAGCCTGGTAATGACTGACCTAGATCAAAAAGGAAAGAATTACTTTAGAAAGAGAAAGGGAGAAAAGAGAACGAAAGGAAGCCAGCTTGGAAATAGCCTTGTTTTATAAAGTAGAAATTTAAATCCTAAGGATCTTCTTGTCCTAGAAGACTGGACCTTAGCACAAAAGGGCTGGCACTTCAAAGCCCCTGATCTGGCCCTTCCTGCTCAGCTCACCTCCAGGACACAGGTCAGACTCTGTCTGTCTCTTTCTTACCCTCCATCACTTTTCCCTTCTCTCCCATGTGCCGGGCACTGCTCACACAAAGATGAACAGGAGATGTGCTCTGCCCCTAAGAAGCACAGAGTGTGGAAAGAAAGACGACACATGAGCCTGTCGTGCGGCTGTTGACAAGAGCCGTGAGAGCCCAGGGACCATGACTAGCTCTCCCAAAGGCAGTCAGGAAAAGCTTAAAGAGCGGGTGATATTCGTACTGGGTTTTGAGAAATAAGTATGTGTTCACCAGAAAGTGAATAGGTGCAAGGGAATTCCAGGCAGAGGAAACAGCCTGGACAAAGACCAGACTCTAAGGTCATGATGCTTTTGAAGAGTAGTCCAGATGTTCAGAACATAGGATGGAAACAGATTTTCCAGCGGACAGTGCTGCTGCTCAGTTGCTCAGTCATGTCCAGCTCTTTGCAACTCCATGGACTGCAGCCCGCCAGGCTCCTCTGTCCATGGGATTTTTCAGGCTAGAATACTGGAGCGGGTTGCTATGCCCTCTTCCAGGGGATCTTCCTGATCCAGGGATTGAACCCTCATCTCCCACGTCTCCTGCATTGCAGGTGGATTCTTTACCCAGTGAGCCACCAGGAAAACCCCAGCAGGTAGTGGGGAACCATCAAAGATACTTCAACGTGCAGATGACCTGACCAGAGCTGTGTCTGTCTCAACTGGTCCTGTCTTACAACATTTTGCGCTCCTTCCTGGTTGGAACTCTCCGAACTACCCAGAGCCCTCCCACTATGTCTAGGCTTCTAGCCTGAGGTTCGAGCAGCTTGGTAGGACAGTCGTGACTGACATCCATGAACTTAGACGGTGTGCTTTCTAAGTGTAGGTAATCCACCCACTGGGCTTCCCTGGTGGCTTAGGTGGTAAAGAATCTGCCTGCGATGCAGGAGACCCAGGTTCAGACGCTGGGTCAGGAGGATCCCCTGGAGAAGGGAGTAGCTACCCACTCCAGTATCCTTGCCTGAAGAGTCCCATGGATGCAGGAGCCTGGCAGACTACAGCCCATGGGACTGCAAAGAGTCAGACTGAGAGGGTCATTAAAAACAAAAAAAAGGAGAAGCGAGGTGCTAAAGCTCTTTCCCACTGAGACTATGATTACGTTATTTTAAAAATAATCTCCAAATTTCTGTTAGGAGCGTGTATAGGTCCCNGCAGACTACAGCCCATGGGACTGCAAAGAGTCAGACTGAGAGGGTCATTAAAAACAAAAAAAAGGAGAAGCGAGGTGCTAAAGCTCTTTCCCACTGAGACTATGATTACGTTATTTTAAAAATAATCTCCAAATTTCTGTTAGGAGCGTGTATAGGTCCCTAAAACTTTACTCACAATGCCAAAATCCGAATTGCCCTGAAATACAGAAAAAAAAAAAAATGTCTATTCTTTCTCCCATAACTCATTTGGCAGTAAATGACCTGAACAGATGTGAGGCTATTTATAGTCTTAATTCACTTGGTGTGAATTTTCATATTCTGCTTCAGAAATACAAATGTATCTGATTAAGGGTGCTGCCCCAGACCCTACAGGGGGTGTCATGCAATTATGTGGTATACACACCATATTACCCTTCTAAAATAACATTAGAAGCAAACCCTGATTTCCAAAACCAGTCTGGCCTTAAGATTTTTAGATGAGAAGATGCAGGTCTGTATTACCTTTGTAAAGAAGATAAGCTGGCAAGCAGAGCAGGCCCTCAGCAGTGTGGGATGACCCTGTGCCGTTTCTCTGGCCATCTTTCTCTCCCAGGTTCCATGGTGAACATTTTAAACCGCTTCCACTGTCTGAACCCTCTGACCTCTCTTCCCAGCACACCTCACCCCCAATAGATGATTTGGCCTCCTGCTTTATGGAAAAAGCAGGGGCCACCAAGACAGCAACTCCCTTAGATGAGAGAGACAGAAACGGGATACACAAGCTTATCCACAGCTGCCGCATGCTGTCCTTCCCCCGTCTCCTATGGACGACAGCTCCCCTTCTCTCCTCTAGATCCCCTGCTCTCCATCAGCTGGCAAGTCACTGCATTAAAAACAAAAATGAAACAACAAATCTAAAAGCGATCCTCCAGTGATTTCTTAGCCTTCCCCCAATACTGCCCTGTCTTTCATTCCCAGCCTAGGTTCCCCACCGAGTGTCTGCCTTTTCTTCCCCTCTGTTTCTCAGCTCTCCTCTTTCCTGCTTGTCTTCTGCCCTCAGGACCCCCTGAACGTCTCCAGCTAAGCTCACCCATGCCCTCGTGGCCATAGCATCTTTCACTCCGTGGCGCGGGTCCCCCTCCTCCCTGGTGGGCTCTCTTCCCGCGGCCTTCATGATCCTCTGTCGCTTTTCCTCCTGCCTCCGCTGCTGCTGCTCCTCTCCCTCCCTTCTCTGAGCTTCTTCCCTGCTTGCTATCTCAGCTACCCTAGTTGCGGTGAGCAGGGGCTACTCCCAAGTTGCGGTGCGTGGGCTTCTCATAGTGGTGGCTTCTCTTGTTACAGAGCACAGGCTCAGTGGTTGTGGCACACAGCTTTAGTTGCCCCGTGTCACGTGGGATCTTCCCAGACCAGGGATTGAACCCGTGTCCTCTGCGCTGGCGGGTAGTTCCTAACTCCTGGACCAGGAAAGCCCCTTCCTTCCTGCTTTAAACTTGCAGACCTTGGCTGGGCCCCGGCTCTTGCCTCTTCTTGCTCTACCCACAGCCTCAGCTGTAGCCCCTGCTGGTCCATCTGCTTCTCACACATCGTACCTCCAGCTCTGTGCTCCCCTCGAAGCTCCAAACTCATCTGTCTGACTGCTGGCTTGATATCTCCTTGTAGAGATCTTAAGGACACATTAAACTCAACATTTCTAGAAGGGATGTTTGGACCTCCCTTGTTCAAACCCCATCGAGTCCTGCCCCTCGTCCACTGTTTCCATCTCCACCCACCAGGGTCTGCAAGCCAGAGATGTGGCCATCACCCTGGCATCTCTCCCTCCAGCACCCCCCTTCAGCAGTCCATTGCTAAAGCAGGCGTGGGTTTTCCCGCTATAGTCTCTCCATCTGTACTTCCCTGACCCCAGACAATGCCACCATTATCTCCCACGTGGGCCCCAGAAAGTGCTTCCTTGCCGATCTGCTGCATTCGCTGGTTTCTTTTAGAAATGCCCACCTGACTGTTTCCCTCCTCTTTCACACCCCTTACTGCTTTCCCTGTTCAGTGCTTTTTTAGGATCAAGACAGGATCCTCACGCTTGTCTGCTCAGGCTCCTCTGACTCTCCCAGCTTCTGNCCTGATAGCATTCTACTGTCAAATGAACATTGTACATTTGAGATCAGGCCTTAGAAGTTTCAGAAGGCATGGATAAAACGTGGGTGGGTGACTCAGATTCCTACTTGTATTTTTTTCTACCTCTTCTTCTGATCATATTTATGCCTTAATGGAGAAATTTTCTACAGTTACTATAGAGAGAAAATTATTGGTCTTGATTTTCAGAGGGGTCTCTAAGTTATGCTGGCATCAGTCAGAGATAGATGGTTGTTTACCTTCAGGGGTGGCCCTGAGAGACAGCAGTGAAAGGAAATCTTCTCAGTGGGCAGAATTTCAGGCAGTGTAGTTAATGTCACTTTGTTGGGAAGGAGAGGTCACCTGAAGTTTGGAGCTTTACTAATTCATGTACAGGGGCTGCCCATGGTAACCCTGCCCTCACCTCTGTAAACAGACATTTCACTAAATTTAAAAAAATTAGGCCTTTTGGGTCATGCCGTTTATTTCCCACCAAGATCTTGTATGATACAAGAGTATCACGCTGAGCTGGCATTAAACTTTCAATTAAATTTAAATACTCTCTTCCTGGAATTTCTGTTGGGAAAGATCCCGAGAATCAGCAGCAAAATGTGAAACAGTGAAATAATTATATACAAGGGATTTATACCACATTCATTCAACAAATATTTATTGAGGGCGTCTTATGTTCCAGACTCTGTTCTTGGCCCTGGGACACAGCAGGAAACCAGAAAGATTCCTGCTCTTGTAGAGTTTTTATTCTAATGAAGGAAACCAGCAATAAGCAAACAAGAAAAAAGAAATAGTATGTCAGAGGGCAGTAAGTGCTATAAAGAAAAATAAAGAGGGCCAGAGGGATAGGGAATATTGGGGAGGATGGCCATGGAAGTCTTTTCTGATTACATTTGAGCAGAGAGCTTATCTGAAGTAGGTGAGGGAGAGAGCCATGTGATCAGGGGAAGATGCTCTGTTAGAGAAAATAGCAAGTGTGAAGGTCTTGAGGCAAGAGTGTATCTGAGGAATAGAAAGGAGTCCATTGTTATGGGAGGAAAGTGAGCAAAGAACAGAGTGGTAGGAGATACAGCCGGATAACAATATGGGACAGATACTGTAGGGCTTTGTAGGCAATTGCAGAGTTTCTGTTCTCTGAAATGCGTTGGGGAAAGCTTTGGAGGGTTTTTAACAATGATATGATCTGGCATGTGTTGAAGGCTCCCTCTGGAGGTCAGATGGAGGATAGACCAAAGTGGTGCAGAAATGGAACCCTAGAGACCAGTTTGGAGGCAATTGAATCCAGGGAGGACATGAGGTTGCTATGAGTTGGTGAGAAGTGGTCAGATTCTGAAAATATTTTGAAGTAGAGCCAAAGAGCTATGCTGAGGGGTTCAGCACAGGATATGAAAGACAAGAAAAAGAAAATAGTGCATAAGACACCCTCAATAAATAAATGGTTTTGGCTTGAGCAATGCGAAGGTTGGGGTTATATTTATCAACATGTGAAGAGTTGTAGGTTTGTGAAAAGGTCAGGAGACTTGTTCTTTTTAAATTTTATTGAAATACAGTTGACTTAGAATGTTATGTTAGTCTCAGGTATACAGCTAAGTGATTAGGTTGTATATATATGTGTGTGTGTGTGTGTATATATATTATATATATATATGTATATATTCTTTTCGACTATAGGTTATTACAGGATATTGAATATAGTTCCCTGTGCTATACAGATTCTTGTTGGTTATTTATTTTTTATATAGTAGCATGTGTGTTTTGGGGCTTCCCCAGCAGCTCAGCAGAAAAGAATCTGCCTGCAATGCAAGAGACACAGGAGGCACAGGTTTGATCTCTGGGTCAGGAAAGTCCTCTGGAGGAGGGCATGGCAACCCATTCCAGTGTTCTTGCTTGGAGAATCCCATGGACAGAGGAGCCTGGTAGACTACAGTCCATGGGGTCACAAAGAGTTGAACACAACTGAACACAACATGACTTAGCTTGAAGATGTGTTTTAATCCCAAGATCCTAATTTAGCCCCCCATCCAGGAGTCTTGCTTTGACTTTTTAAGATGAAGCTGAATTTTGGACATATAAGTGGAGATGTTAAGTAGGTAGTTGGTAGTATGAGTTTAGAGTTCAAGGGAGAGATTCTAGCTGAAGATAAAAATTTGGGAGCATATGCATGGTAGTTAAAACCTTAAGACAATGAGATCATCAAGGGAGTGAGTGTAGACAAAAGGGGTCAAGTTCCAGGGCCTGGAACCCCCTAGCACTGACAGATCAGGGAGATGAAGAGGGATCAAGGAAGGTGAGAGCTGTCAGGTGTTGTGATGGTACACTTTATAATGGCAAAAATGTGAGAGGACACAGGGCCTGTGTGTGGAAGGTGTTAAGGCACCAACTCCCCAGTCATTGGTTTAAAAGATCCAGTGAAGGAGGGGGTGGGGCTGGAGACCAGGGCTGTGGGTTGTAACAGTGTCTGACCATACATCTAGAATGTGCTTCATGCTTCACATATTTCAGTCTTTTCTCAGCCAAGTGACCTTTGTGGTGATCCTGGAAGAAGGAAGGAAGGAAGGAACGTCGCTCAGTCTTGTCCGACTCTTTGCGGCCCCATGGACTGTAGCCTACCAGGCTCCTCTGTCCATGGGATTTTCCAGGCAAGAGTAATGGAGTGCATTGCCATTTCCTTCTCCTGGTTTAGTGTTAACTCTGGACCAATCTCCCAGCTCGGGGTGGCTCATACTCTTTCAAGGAGCCCACTCGGCCTTCGTGCTCCTGGTGTGACCAAATCCATGTCCCAGGGGTCGCAGATCTTGGGTGGAGGGCACGTTAGTCACTGGGCGAGAGAGAAAGCTGCAGGACCGGGGAAGTCAAATAAGGCCAGGGTAGGAGTGGGAGTAGAGGGGGGTTAGGGATTGTGGAAAGGAGCTGCATTAGACACTTAATAAATGTTGAATGGATGAATGTGCATATGTGGCTGAGCGTGACTGGTGTTCCTGTCACGTGTGTGCGAGCGGGGGCGCACACGCGCTGTGATTCTGTCTTCACTTTTGCGTGCCCGATGTGTCTCCCTTCCCAGGCCTGCAGAGGGCGCTCCAGCCTGGGAAGGGAGGCTCTGGAGGGAGCGCCGCTGATGCTCTAGCAAGGGCGGGGTGCGGCCGCGACCCGGCAGGCTCCTCAGAGAGACTGGGAAGGGCGTTGGACCCAAAGTCCGGGGGCCTGGCACGGCTTCTGGTGTTGTCCTCTCTCCAGGCCCTCGCTGGTCCCCGAGGCCAGGGGTCCCGGCGCGCGGTCGGAACGTGCGAAAAAGAGACGGGCTGTGCGCGGGACCTGGGGTCAGAGTGAGCCTGGGAAGCCCCCCGGGAGGTGGTTACCCCGGGCTGAGCACAGCGGCCGTCTGGCCAAATCTTCGCCACTCGGGCCACTGAACCCGCAGGTACCGGGCGGGGCAGGCCGGGGCGCGTGGGCAGCGGGAGGCTAGTGTTGGTGAGGGTCTCCCCGACCCCAAGTATTCCCGACTTATCTCTACTCCAGCTTCAACGTGGAGGACATGGTCATGTTTGTCTTAAAGCTTAAAGGCTGAAGAAAGTTCACTATGTCTCCGGAAGTTCTTTCGCAGCATAAATAGCCCACACAGAACTGATTTCTTAAACTACGTAATTACTGAACTCTGAGAAGGGTTTCTTTCTTTAACGGAGGTTTTCTGAGCGCCTCTGTGCGGGGCTCAATGCTCGGTGCCGGAGGATGAAGTGCTTTCACCCGGACAAGGGCGGAAAAACGAGTTTGTCCTGCTCATCAGTGCACACAGGAATTTCTGGCCTAGCATGAGACAATTTGAGGAAAATAATGAAAAGAAACGATCCCAGAAAGATGAAGAGAACAGTTGAATGTTACTCAACTCATAAGCCTGTTACTTTTAGAGGACCAAGGACAGCGGCGACGATGCTGCCTCCTGGTGGCGGAGTCGGGCAATAAAGCCGAATGGAGTTTGACATCCGTTGTGGGGTATTCAATTCAGTTCAGTCGCTCAGTCGTGTCGTGTCTGACTCTTTGCGACCCCATGAATCGCAGCACGCCAGGCCTCCCTGTCCATCACCAACTCCATGAGTTCACTCAGACTCGTGTCCATCGAGTCAGTGATGCCATCCAGCCATCTCATCCTCCGTCGTCCCCTTCTCCTCTTGCCCCCAATCCCTCCCAGCATCAAAGTCTTTTCCAATGAGTCAACTCTTCACATGAGGTGGCCAAAGTATTGGAGTTTCAGCTTTAGCATCATTCCTTACAAAGAAATCCCAGGGCTGATCTCCTTCAGGATGGACTGGTTGGATCTCCTTGCAGTCCAAGGGACTCTCAAGAGTCTTTCCCAACACCACAGTTCAAAGCATCAATTCTTCGGCACTCAGCCTTCTTCACAGTCCAANCAAAGAAATCCCAGGGCTGATCTCCTTCAGGATGGACTGGTTGGATCTCCTTGCAGTCCAAGGGACTCTCAAGAGTCTTTCCCAACACCACAGTTCAAAGCATCAATTCTTCGGCACTCAGCCTTCTTCACAGTCCAACTCTCACATCCATACATGACCACTGGAAAAACCATAGCCTTGACTAGACGGACCTTTGTTGGCAAAGTAAGGTCTCTGCTTTTGAATATGCTGTCTAGGTTGGTCATAACTTTCCTTCCAAGGAGTAAACATCTTTCAGTTTCATGGCTGCAGTCACCATCTGCAGTGATTTTGGAGCCCCCCAAAATAAAGTCAGCCACTGTTTCCACTGTTTCCTCAACTCTTTGTGGGGTATTATGAACTAAAATTGGTGCCTGCTGTTCAGGTAAATCACAGGTGGAGTTCATTTAATATTAGACTAAAATTTATTATTAGCACAATCCATGTCTGTAAAGCAAAAATCTTCAAGAATATGTCAGCAGAGTTTCCCTGGGGAGTTTTGATTTGCCACCAGCTGGGAAATGGATATCTTGAAGAAAATAAAGTTTTCAGTTTCTTGACATAGCTAGCACAGTCTCTGTAGGGGAATTGCAGAATAATTGTTACTAGGAGGATTCCAAATATAGGCATTAGAAAAATATTTGACCATTTCAGCATCCATAGAAATGGTAATTCACTGGACAAGACTGATACCAAAGAAAAGAAACCTTGATTTTTTTTTAAAAAACAAAACAGCATTACTTTGTCCCCAAACGCTAGAAGAAATAACACTCAGATGTGGGAAAGGAAAAGAACTTCACAAAAGAGGTCAGTGGAAGCTGAAGACATTTAGTCTCATGTAAATAACTAAAGCTAGGAAACAAATTACTTTTGAGCTTTCATAAATAGCAAGTATAGATCCAGTTTTGCTGACCTTCCTATGCCTTAAAGCAGGATAGGAGGTGCCAAGTATGTCAGTTGTGCTGTGCTGGTAGCTCCATAATACCCCATTTTTAATTTTTAAAAGGAAGAAGTCAAAAGAAAGTTCCTGTCATTGGTAATCATGTCCCTCTAAAGGCTGTGTTGATAAGTAAAGACTAAAGTAGTGGCTAGGCAAAGTGTGGCCCAGGTACCATAGAGGGAGGGGGGTGTTAAGAAATCTGGTTGCTTAATTTGGCATTTGTTTCTGAGGTTGTTAAGACATTTTTATTAGCAGTAATTCTGGGAAATCTTACTCGCCCCATCCATCCTTTACATTTGTGTCAAAGGGGCCCTTAAAGATTTACAAAGGAGTGAACCAGGGGAAGCGGAAAGTTTAAGGTTTTGAGGCAACACTGACAAGGAACTGGCCCACCATTTCATCAGTGTGTGTGTGGTTGCATTATCATTTCATGGAAGAGAGAGTGCTAAAAAATCATTTAAAAACATGGTATTATTAATTTTCTGTATAACAGTGAAGATGATTTATTATTAGACAATTGTAATTGTCTATTAAGGGAAAACCAGGATTCTGGGGATTACAATGAGTTTTCATGCTATGGGATGATGGTTTTATACATTTTGGGGATGAACGATGTTTAGAATTTTTTCCTTTTCACATTTCTAGTAAAAGCCATCGATTGTCTTACTGTTGAACACTGGCATACTGTACTAGTATTCAGTAAAATATTTTTACTGTATGCATGAGCATAAATCTGGAAATCCTCCAAATTTATAATTTCATTTTATGTTTTGTACTCTTTTTTTTTTTTTTTTTTTTTTGAAATGTTTACTTATCTAAGCAGCAATCTTCTGGAAAGTTTCTTTTGTCTCCCCTCTCATTTATGTTGTTGTGATTTGATGCCTTTATAAACATATACACACACCAGAGACATTTTACTATAGTTTTAGTTGGGACTCAGGAAGGAGTGAAAATAAATGCATGTGTTTAATTTGCCATCTTTCCCCTGAATTCCTACTTGTTTTTGAATTCAGTGGTATTAATCTTTCCTCCTTAGAGTTTGTGTTTTATGGCTTTATGTTTAAAAAGTTTTTTCTACCACAAGTTTATAAACACATTTAACATATATTTTAAACATTAGGTCTTTAGTCCTGTGATAAAATGTTTGAAAAATATTGAGGCCATGATAAAGGGAAAGTATAGGTATTTTAAAAAAGAAAGAGCAATTAGAGTCTTAAAAAAAAAGCTGAGGGACAAAAGGAGAGTAAGCAAAGTATGCTACTTTTCTCTGCAATGAACAATATTTACATGGTCATTATAATGTAAATTCTGATCACTGCCTAATTGTAGTTGTTCAGTTGCTCAGTCCTGTCCGACTCTATGTGACCCCTGTGGACTGCAGCATGCCAGGCTTTTCTGTCTTTCACCATTTCCTGGAGCTTGCTCAAACTCATGTGCATTGAGTCAGTTATGCCGTCCAACCATCTCGTCCTCTGTTGTTCCCTTCTCCTCATTCCTTCAACCTTTTCCAGCATAAGGGTCTTTTCAAATGAGTCACGTCTTCCTATCAGGTGGCCAAAGTATTGGAGGTTCAGTTTCAGCATCAGTCCTTCTAATGAATATTCAGGATTGATTTCCTTTAGGATTGACTGATTGGATCTCCTTGCAGTCCAAGGGACTCTCAAGAGTCTTCTCCAACACCACAGTTCAAAAGTATCAATTCTTCAGCGCTTAGCCTTCCTTATGGTCCAACTCATACATCCATACATGACTACTGTATAGTGGTATAGGTGTTTTTAGAGGATAGAGTGTTAGGGGAAGAGGGTTGGTAAGAGAGCTAAATCTTCACTTTTTATAAAAGGAAGTCAACTGATAACTTTAAAAATAAGTAAATTAAAAAAACAGAACAAAGCATTTAGATGTATGGCACTAACTCCTAGAAGAAGTAGCTTAAGAGTTAAAAGTTGCAGGAAATCGTTGTTCAGAATAAGTGCTTTGGTATTTTCTGATTTTATTAACCATGAGTATGTATTATTTGGTTTTTTTGAATGATACATCTTATAGAAAGAAGAAAGAACAGGATAGTTTTGTCAAAGATGAAGGCAGAAAAGGAGAGTAGGGACTCATTCTCTGATGAGATAAATATTATACTGCATGCCTACTCAGGGCAGGGCTTGAGGCAAATACCAGGTATGCAATGTGGTAGGATAATTTGGTGAAATATGAAGCTTTGTTTTGCCTGTGTTTTTCTTTTTTTCTCTTTTTGCTGATCATTTGGGCTTCCCTTGTAGCTCAGTCAGTAAAGAATCTGCCTGCAGTGCAGGAGACCCAGGTTCGATCCCTGGGTTGGGAAGATCCCCTGGAGAAGGAAATGGCAACCCACTCCAGTATCCTTGCCTGGAAAATCTCATGGACAGAGGAGCCTGGTGGACTGCAGTCCATGGGGTCACAAAGAGTCGGGCATGACTGAGCGACTAACACTAACTTTCTTTTCTCTTTAGAGCAAGTGAGGATTTTGGTAGGGCTGAGAGTATCAGCACCCTGACGTCAGAATCCCTTTTACCTTTGTAAAAGTCTAGAGTAAACCTGGGAAGAGGTTTTACCTTGGAGGGACTGAGAAAAGGGAGGGTTTTGGAGAGAATTCCTTAAGACTGTGGAGGGGATTGGTGTGTATGTCTAGCCACTGTGGGCAGTGGGCTCTAATCCCTGACTGGGATGAAGCAAGTGGTAGGACCTGAGTAGATGGCTCTGGGGGCTGTCTGGGGAAGCCAGGACCAAGCCCAGAGGCTCTCACAGCTGAACTCCTGTGGCTCAAATGTGGCACAGAGCTATGAGTTGGAGAGTTCAAGACCTAGGGAGTTGTACCTGCTAGTTGAACACAGGGGTCACGGCATTCACTGGTGAGACAAATCCCCTGATGGGAGGGTGTCAGGGGCATGTAGGAAGCCTCCCCTGTGCCTTGCTATTTCTTTGACCTTTGCACAGCCCTTGGCAGATGGGATCCTGAGAGTGCCAGCCCNTGAACACAGGGGTCACGGCATTCACTGGTGAGACAAATCCCCTGATGGGAGGGTGTCAGGGGCATGTAGGAAGCCTCCCCTGTGCCTTGCTATTTCTTTGACCTTTGCACAGCCCTTGGCAGATGGGATCCTGAGAGTGCCAGCCCTCCAGTGCTGGGCCTTGGAGAAGGTTCGTTGGAAGAACATTTTATATTGTGTCTTTGGCCATGCCATGCGGCTTGCAGCATCTTAGTTTCCCAACCAGGGATGAACCTGGGCCCTAGAAGTGCTGAGTTCTAACCAATGGACTGCCAGGGAATTCCTGAAAGAGCATTTTAAAGTGCAGTAACTCTTGCGCATCTGAGTTTGTAGACTAAGATCACACCTGTTGCATGATGATAGGTAGGGAGCAGCCCCTGTCTTCACTGGCCTCAGGAGGAGCAGACAGCAAATATTTTCATGACTTGATAATAGGTGGAAGGCCCCAGAGGAAGAACAAGGGGATGCGGCAGACACCTCTAGCTCCTTGCCCCGCTCCCAGAACCTGTCCCCTCCTTTCTTACTTGTCCTGGCCTCATCTAATGGTCTCTCTCCCCTCCCTCACCTAAGGGTGAAGTGGGGAATTGGGAGGTCTCTGCTCTGGGAAGGGAGAAGTATAGGAGAGCCAGGCTGGAGTCTTCTTGTAGAACAGACTAATTTACATTTTATTTCTGGGGTTCCAAATACCTGTCACTGGAGACTCATTCCATGGCCTCAAGAGGTTAAAGTGGCTAAAGTACCCTAGACCCCAGGGTACCCAGCTAGGGAAGAAAGGAGAAAAGAAGGGACGAGAAGGATGCATTCCTAGCTGGAAGGAAGCTGAGGCAGGACTCGAGAGCCCAGGTAGGAACAGAGAGCACACAGCCCTATCGGGCAAGGAGGAGAGGCCATGCACCCCCCTTCACTGTCAGGGTGAAAGGGAATCCTCTGGGGTCTTTAGGAGGAGATGGGAACTCTGCGTAGGGCAGGTTCCAGTGGAACTTTTGTTTGCCTGTGTTACAGGCAGGCTCAGGCTCCTACCTCCCTCCAGTATACCAAAAGGCAAGGGTGGACAGCCTCTGGTGAAGCTGAGAGTGAGAGTGCTGGGCGGAAGCAGGGTAAGTGGTCTCTTCAGGGTCTCAGAGGCCTGCAGAACCATTGAGGGTGTGTGTGTCCTGGAGCCACCATCTCACCATGGGTAGGGATTTCTCCTAGACCCGAAGCAGCCCAGCTCCCACCCTGCCAGTCAGCTTCTCTTTTACTGCCTGCAGGTCTGGGTACCTGGGAAGCAAGGAAAGTCTTGGGGCAGGCGAGAACATAGAATTTCCCAGCCTGAGCTCCTGATTGGGACCCTTGAGTGCGTGACTCCCCACTGTGCTGACAATGGCTTCTCTGCAGACACAAACACACAGAAACAGAAACGTGGGAAGAAGGCCAGAATGGCCGTTTATTCAATTGGGTATAAGTCATATTTACAAAGAAAAAAAGAGCTGGGTAGTGTGGAGCAGGGTCAGGTCCAGGACCCTGGTGAGCTTTCCTCAGAGGGGACAGGCCTGCTGCCACCTCTCACACTTCCTAGGGGACATGCCCTTCTCTGCCTCTCTAGGCCTGGCCTGATGTGGGCAGTGCAGCCGTGCAGTGTAGGGTGGGAATACAGAAGGGGTGGTTGAAGCTGGAGAAGGGGTGAGGCAAGGCCAGCATGAGGTGGCTGCTCTGGGGCCCCCGAGTCCTCCCTCTCTCCTAGCCTCTCTTGTCCCTTTGGTTGGGGCTCCAAGTCCTGGTGAGACTGGTGGGGACCTCCTGGGCTCCGGGCTGGTCACTGGGCTATGGCCCTTTTGAGGTCTCAGTCCTGGGAGGGCAGAAGAGGGGTTTGAGGGCATGATCGAGGCTCTCCTTCACTTCCCTCCCCCCGTCCCTTTAGCTCCCTTACCTCTTACAGCCTTTGGAACCCTTTCCCTTCTTGCCAGACTTGGGGGCCCCCTTGTCCTTCTTACAGTCCTGGGCTGGTTTCCGTGGGGCTGATGGCTTGTCCAGATGCTGCATCAGTTTCTGCACCCAGGCATCTTTAGGGTCTGCGCATAGCTCTGGCTGAGAGCGTTTCCGAGGCGAGAACCTAGGTTTTGGGGATTAGCAAGCCTGTCCTAGTCTTGCCCATCATGCCCTCCCATTCAGCTGCCAGCCTGCACCCACCCTGTGTACCTACTTACAGGATAGCTGGCAGAGTGCAACCCAGGCTCAGGTCCTGCTTCCGNCCTAGGTTTTGGGGATTAGCAAACCTGTCCTAGTCTTGCCCATCATGCCCTCCCATTCAGCTGCCAGCCTGCACCCACCCTGTGTACCTACTTACAGGATAGCTGGCAGAGTGCAACCCAGGCTCAGGTCCTGCTTCCGGTAGCTGCGGACAATTTTGGCGGGAATCTTCTTTCGGCTGTACGTGAGGCAACAGTCCTGTGCCCCTCCATCACTGCCTGGGGTTTGCAGGGAGTGAGAGGCTGCTTGTAGACTCCTACCCAGGCCTCTCTAGCTCTCCCCCCACCCCACTCTCCTCCCCGCCAGGCAATTCCTTGATACCTTGGACCTGGAGGATGCAGAAGGCCAGGACCAGGACAAGGATGCTCAGGACCAGTGACTGAGCCATGGCCGTGGCAGAGCTCGGGCGAGGTGGGCAGTTTCAGCCTGGGGGTCCGTGTGTGGGCTACGACTGGTGTGCTGCCTATTTATGCAGGCGGACACTTTCGCTTCCCCCATCCCTAGGCACTCAGTCCAGGCAAGAGTAGGAATCTCCCTCCTTCCTTCCTGAAAGACACCCAGATCCTGTCCTGGCACCCAGCCTCACTAGTATGCGGAAATGAAATCTTCACACAGCTAATCAGTCCCCAAGCTGACCCTGTCTCCTGCTCAATAAAAGTTGAATCTGAAAGGCCCGCCTTCTATTCCCAGCCCCTGTCGTGGTGGAGGCTTTACCACCTCTCCTCTGGAACACTGTGATTACCTCTTCAGTTCACTCCAGGCTCTATATTCTTCCATTCCTTCAAGCAGACTGAGGACTGTTATTAAAGTACAAATCTGATTAATGAATTGTAAGAGTTCTGTGTACATTCTGGATAATAGCCCTTTATCAAATATATGATTTGCAAATATTTCCTTCCATTCTGTGGGTTGTTTTTTCACTCTCTTGATAGTGTCCTTTGATGCACAAAAATTTTAAATTCAGTTGATCTAATTTTTCTTCTGTTGTCTGTATTTTTGGTGTCATATTTAAGAAACCATTGCCAAATCTAAGCCCTTGAAGGTTTCCCCTTAGGTTTTCCCCCCAGCATTATTGAGGTATAATTGACAAAATTGTGTATGTTTAAAGTGTGCAATGTGATGAGTTGATATATGTGTATATTGTGAAATAATTACCACAGTTAATTAATACCTCCATCAGTTCATGTAGTTATACCTTTTTATTTTTTGTAGTGAGACAGTTTGAGCCCTACTTTCTTAGCAAATTTCCAGTATAGGATAAATGAAAGTTGCTCAGTTGTATCCAACTCTTTGCGACCTCATGGACTGTGGCCTGCCAGTCTCTGTCCATGGAATTCTCTGGGCAAGAATACTGGAGTGGGTAGCTGTTCCCTTCTCCAGGGGGTCTTCCCAACCCAGGGGCTGAACCCAGGTCTCCCGCATTGCAGGTGGATTCTTCACCATCTGAGCTACCAGGGAAGCCCACGGTACAGTATTGTTAACTATAATCATCATGTTGTACATTTGATCCTCAGAACTTACTCATAACTGAAAGTTTGTACACATTAAAACATCTCTCCATTTTCCCCAGCCCCTGACAACCACCATTCTACTTTCTTCTTTGTATTTGACTTTTTTGTTGAGTCCCCATATGAGTGGCACCATATAGTATTTGTGTTTCTCTGACTTATTTCACTTAGCATAATCCCATCCAGATTCCTTCTTTTTCTTATGGCAGGTTTCCCTCTTGTGTCCAGCTCTTTGCAACCCCATGGACTGCAGCATGCTAGGCTCCTCTGTCCTCCATTATCTTCTGGAGTTTGCTCAAATTCATGTCCATTGAGTCAGTGATGTTATTTAACCATCTCATCATCTGTTGCCTCCTTCTTCTTTTTACTTCAGTCTTTCCCAGCATCAGGGTCTTTTCCAATGAGTCAGTTCTTTAAATCAGGTAGACAGAGTATTGGAACTTCAGCTTTAGC
This sequence comes from Neotragus pygmaeus, assembly GCA_006410875.1. Taxonomy (NCBI): domain Eukaryota; kingdom Metazoa; phylum Chordata; class Mammalia; order Artiodactyla; family Bovidae; genus Neotragus; species Neotragus pygmaeus. Next base: position 115,776 of record SJYV01003327.1, read on the forward strand.
AGCAGTCCTTCTAATGAATATTCAGGGTTGATTTCCTTCAGGATTGACTGGTTGAATCTCCTTGCAGTCCAAGGGACTCTTGTCTTCTCCAGAACCACAATTTGAAAGCATCAGTTCTTCGGCACTCAGCCTTCTATATGGGGCTGAATAACATTCTATTGTGTATATATAACCTTATATATAATCATAAGCTTGTTTTCTACTTAGGCTGTTTCCCTAACAGACATTTAGGCTGTTTCCATATCTTGGCTGTTATGAGTAATGATGCACAGAAAATGGGAGTGCAGGTATCATTTGGAGGTAGTGATTTCATTTCCTTTGCAGGTAGTGATTTCATTTCCTTTGCATATATGCCCAGAAGTGGACTGCTGGATCACATGGTATTTCTATTTTTATTTTTTAAAGGAACTTCCATAGTATTTTCTATTCTGGCTGTACCAGTATACTTTCTCACCAGCAATACAGAAGTGTTCTCATTTTTCCACACCCTTTGGAGCATTTGTTATCTCTTATCTTTTTGATAGTAGTCCTCCTAACAGGTGTGATATCTCTTTCTGGTTTTGATTTGCATTTCCCTTATGATTAGAGATATATTGAACATATTTTCATGTATCGACTGGCTATTTGTGTATCTTCTTTGGAAAAACATATATTCAGGTTCTTTTCCCAGTTTATGGCCAGATTTTTTGTTTGTTTGTTTTGCTATTGAGTTTTAGGAGTTCCTTATATATATTTCAGGTATTAACCTTTTTTCAGATATATGGTTTGTAAATATTTTTTTCCTATTTCCTGTGTCCCTACACTGCCCTTCGTTTTTGTTGATTTTTTTTCTTTTGCTGTACAGAACCTTGCTTATTTATTTATTTTAAACAAGAGCCAATTTTAAATTTGTTCACTTCTTGCATTTGAAGTACTTCTTGATGACATCCTTGGCCTGAAAATATTTGCCATAGTCCTTAACCACTACACAGTTGCAACCAACCACTTTCAGGATTTTCCCTTTCCATCAATTTTACAGAGGCTTACCCACTCCCCTAGTTTCTTTTCTTTTTAAATTGGAGTATAATTGATTTACAATGCTGTTAGTCTCAGGTGTATAGCAAAGTGAATCAGTTACACATACACATATATCCACTCTTTTTTAAAAGAGTCTTTTCCTGTATAGGCCATTAAGAATATTGGGTAGACTTCCTTGTGCTATACAGTAGATTCTTAATTAATTATCTATTTTATATATAGTAGTGTATATATGTCAATCCCGGTCTTCCAGTTTATCTTTCCCCCACTTATCCCCTGGTAACCATAAGTTTGGTTTCTACATCTCTGACTCTACTTCTGTTTTGTAAATAGGTTCATTTGTACCCTTTTAAAAATTGTTTATTTATTCAACTGTGCTGGGCATTTGAGATCTTTAGATGTGGCACATGAGATCTTCAGTCTTCATTGTGGCATGCAAATTAGTTGATTTTCAAAGATTTAGTTGTGGCATGTGGGATCTTTTAGTTGCAGCATTTGGGATCTAGTTCCCTGACCAGGGATCAAACTTGGGTCCCCTGCTTTGGGAGTATGGTCCTAGCTAGTTGACCACCAGGGAAGTCCCTGTACCCTTTAAAAAATGTCTACATATAAGCAATATCATATTATTATTTGTCTTTTTCCACCTGACTTACTTCACTCAGTATGACAATCTTGAAGTCTATCCACATTGCTGCATATGGCATTATTTTGTTCTTTTTAATGACTGAGTCATATTCCATTGTATATAAGTACCATATCTTCTTTATCCATTCCTCTGGTGATGGACATTTAGATTACTTCCAATTCCTGGCAATTGTAAATAGTGCTGCAATGAACATTGGGATGCATGTATCTTTCCAAATTATGATTTTCTCCTGGTATATGCCTAGGAATGGGATTGCTGTGACATATGGTAATTCTAGTTTTAGATTTTTTTTTAAAGAAACTTCCATATTGTTCTCCATAGTGTCAGTACCAATTTACTTTCCCACCAACAGTGTACACCCTCTTCAGCATTTATTGTTATAGACTTTTTGATGATGGCCATTCTGACAAGTGTGGGTTGATACCTCATTGTAGTTTTGATGTGCATTTCTCTAATAATTAGTGATGTTGAGCATCTTTTCATGTGCTGTTTAGCCATCCATATGTCTTCTTTGCAGAAATGTCTATTTAGATCTTCTACCCATGGGGTCACAAAGAGTCGGACATGAATGAGCGACTGAACTGACTGACCCATTTTTCGTTTTTTTTTTTTTGATACTGAGCTGTATGAGCTATTTGTATATTTTGGAGATTAATACCTTGTCAATTGCTTCCTTTGCAATTATTTTCTCTCATTATGAGGGTTGTCTTTTTNTATTTGTCTTTTTCCACCTGACTTACTTCACTCAGTATGACAATCTTGAAGTCTATCCACATTGCTGCATATGGCATTATTTTGTTCTTTTTAATGACTGAGTCATATTCCATTGTATATAAGTACCATATCTTCTTTATCCATTCCTCTGGTGATGGACATTTAGATTACTTCCAATTCCTGGCAATTGTAAATAGTGCTGCAATGAACATTGGGATGCATGTATCTTTCCAAATTATGATTTTCTCCTGGTATATGCCTAGGAATGGGATTGCTGTGACATATGGTAATTCTAGTTTTAGATTTTTTTTTAAAGAAACTTCCATATTGTTCTCCATAGTGTCAGTACCAATTTACTTTCCCACCAACAGTGTACACCCTCTTCAGCATTTATTGTTATAGACTTTTTGATGATGGCCATTCTGACAAGTGTGGGTTGATACCTCATTGTAGTTTTGATGTGCATTTCTCTAATAATTAGTGATGTTGAGCATCTTTTCATGTGCTGTTTAGCCATCCATATGTCTTCTTTGCAGAAATGTCTATTTAGATCTTCTACCCATGGGGTCACAAAGAGTCGGACATGAATGAGCGACTGAACTGACTGACCCATTTTTCGTTTTTTTTTTTTTGATACTGAGCTGTATGAGCTATTTGTATATTTTGGAGATTAATACCTTGTCAATTGCTTCCTTTGCAATTATTTTCTCTCATTATGAGGGTTGTCTTTTTGTTTTGTTTGTGGTTTCCTTTGCTGTACAAAGGTTTTAAGTTTAATTAGATCCTGTTTGTTTATTTTTGCTTTTATTTCCATTACTCTAGGAGATGGATCATAAAATATCTTATCGTGATTTATGTCAAAGAGTAGTAGTCTTCCTGTGTTTTCTTCCAAGTCTTATAGTGTCGGTCTTACATTTAGATTTTTAATCCATTTTTAGTTTATTTTTGTGTATTGTGTTACAGAATGTTCTAATTTCGTTCATTTACATGTTGCTGTCCAGTTTTTCCAGGACACTTATTGAAGAGCCTGTCTTTTCTTCATTGTATTTATTCTTGCCTCCTTTGTCATAGATTAGGTGACCATAGGTAGGTTTATCTCTGGACTTTCTGTACTGTTCCACTGATCTATATTTCTGTTTTTGTGTCAGTACCATATTGTTTTGATTACTATAGCTTTCTAGTATGGTCTAAAGTCAGGGAGCCTGACTCCACCAGCTCCATTTTTCTCCCTTAAGATTACTTTGGTTATTTGGGGTCTTTTGTATTTCCATACAAGTTGTAAAGATTTTTTGTTCTAATTCTATGGCTGCACTAAATCTGTAGATTGCTTTGGGTAGTATAGTCATTTTCACAATATTTATTCTTCCAATTCAAGAACATGGTATATCTCCTGATCTGTGTCATCTTTGATTTCTTTCATCAGTATCTTATAGTTTTCTGAGGGCTTTGGCCTCCTCAGCTAAGTTTATTCCTAGGTATTTTATTCTTTTTGTTGTGATGGTCAATGGGATTATTTCCTTAATTTCTCTTTCTGATCTTTAGTTGTTAGTGTATAGGAATGCAAGAGATTTCTGTATTAATTTTGTATCCTGCAACTTTACCAAATCATTGATGAGTTCTAAAAGTTTTCTGGTAGCATCTTTAGAATTTTCTATGTATAGTATCATGTCCTCTGCAAACAGTGACAGTTTTACTTCTTCATTTCCAATTTGGATTCCTTTTATTTCTTTTTCTTCTCTGATTGCCATGGCTAGGGCTTCCAAAACCATGTTGAATAATAGTAGTGAGAGTGGACATCATTGTCTTGTTCTTGATCTTAGAGGAAATGCTTTAAGTTTTTCATCACTGAGAATAATGTTTGCTATGGGTTTCTTGTATATGGCCTTTATTATGTTGAGGTAGGTTCCCTCTATATTCACTTTATGGGGAGGTTTTTTTTTTTTTTTTTACCATAAATCAGTATTGAATATTATCAAAACCTTTTTATGCATCTATTTCCCTAGTTTCTTATTGTCATCAATCTTCATTAGGGCCTCAATCAACTTGACATATGTAGGTTCATCATAGTTGGATGCAAGTACTCAAAGATGGGCATGGCACTGGTCTAATGCTTTGCAACTTTGCAAAATCCATGTGCTAGGCCATTGTGATGAGAGTGGTCTTCAACACTTCTTGCAAAACAATATTAATGTCCATTACCCCTCTGGCACCAGTGCCTTCCTTGGCCATGATGGTGGGTAATGGGTGGAGCTGAATCTTGAATGTACCCCAGGCTCCATCTCTGAGCTCTCAGAGGTTGCAGGAAAAGAGCCTCCAGAAGTGTTTTAGTTTGATGTACTCCCACTTTGTTTATTTTTTAAAATATTTATTAATTTATTGGCTATGCAGGATTGTCACTGCTGTGTGCAATTTCCTCTAGTTGCAACAAGCAGGAGCCACTCTCCATTGTGGTGCTCAGGCTTCTCATTGTGGTGGTTTCTCTTGTTATGGAGCATGGGCTCTAGGTTCTCAGACTTCAGTAGTTGTGGCACTTGGACCCTAGAGCATGCAGGCTCAGTAGTTGCAGCTTGTGGTCACTAGAGTGGGGGCTCATGGAGTCGCGGTACATGGACTTATTTGTTACATGGCATGTGGAATCTTCTGGAGTATGGATTGAACCCATGTACCTTGCATTGGCAGGGGGATTCTCAACCACTGAATCACCAGGGAAGGCCCCACTTGTTTATTTTTGCTTTGTTTTCATATATTCAAAAATATCATTGCAAAGACCAATGCAGAGGAGATTTTCTTCTATGTTTTCTTCTAGGAGTTTTATGGGTTTAGGTCTTACATTTAAATCTTTAATTAGAATTAATTTTTGTGGGTGGTGTAAAATAGGGGTCCAGTATCATTCTTGTACATGTGGCTATCCAGTTTTTTCATCACTGTTTATTGAAAAGTCTATCCTTTCCCCATTTTGTGTTCTTGGTTCCCTTTCAAAGATTAGTTGACTGTATATGTGTAGGTATATTTCTGGACTCTATATTCTATTGCATTGGTCTATGTTTCTGTTTTCATGCCTGTACTATACTGTTTTGATTACTAGAACTTAGTAACATAGTTTGAAAGCAGCAAACATGATGGCTCCAGCTTTGTTTTTCTTCCTCAAAATTATTCTATTTGGGGTCTTTTGTGGTTCTATGTGCATTTAGAATATTTTAAAATATTTCTGTGAAAAAATGCAGTTGGAATTTTGATAGGGATTACATTGGATTTATAGATCACTTTGGGTAGTTATGGACATTTTAGCAATATTAACATGCCAATCCAAGAATACAGGGTATCTTTCCATTTGTGTCTTCTCCAATTTCTTTCATCAGTGTCTTATAGTTTTTAGTGTATAGCTTTTTCACTTCCTTGGTTTATTCCTAGGTATTTTTTTGTTTTTGATGCTATTGTAAGTGGGATTGTTTCTTAATTTTTTTCAAGATACTTTGTTATTAGTGTATAGAAACACAACAGATTTTTAAATGTTGATTTTGTATTTTGAAACTTTACTGAATTTGTTTATTAGTTCTAAGAGGTTTTTGGTGGAGTCTTTGGAGTTTTATATACATACATAAATTTTCTTGCCTAATTGCTCTCCCTAAGACTTCCAATACTAAGCTGAATAGAAGTGGTGACAATAAGTACCTGTCTTTTGTTCCTAATATTACAGGAAAAGTTTTCAACTTTTCACATTTGAGTATTATGTTAGCTGAAGGCTTGTCATATGTGGCTTTTATTATGTTGAGGTACATTCCTTCTATACCCACTTTATTGAGAGTCTATAAAAAAAATCATTAATGGGTGTTGAACCTTGTCAAATGTTTTTTCTGTGTCTATTGAGATGATTGTATTATTTTTATTCNGGCTTGTCATATGTGGCTTTTATTATGTTGAGGTACATTCCTTCTATACCCACTTTATTGAGAGTCTTTAAAAAAAATCATTAATGGGTGTTGAACCTTGTCAAATGTTTTTTCTGTGTCTATTGAGATGATTGTATTATTTTTATTCTTCAATTTGTTAATGTGGTGTATCATACTGACTGATTTGTGGATGTTGAACCATCCTCATATCTCTGAAATAAATCCCACTTGATAGTGATGTATGACCCTTCCAATCTGCTATTGAATTTGGTTCTAGTATTTTGTTGAGAATTTTAAAATCTCTGTTCATCAGGGATATTGACCTGTACTTTTATTTTCTTGTAGTGCCTTTATCTGGCTTTGTTATCAGGGTAGTGCTGGCCTCATAAAATGAGTTAGGAAATGTTCCCTTCTCTTCAATATTTTTTGGAAGAGTTTGAGAAGGGCTGATGCTAATTCTTCTTTAAATATTTGGTAGAAAAAATATTTGGTCGTACTCATTAATGAAGCCATCTGGTGCTGGGTTTTCCTTTGTTGGGATATTTTCATTATTGATTGAATCTCCTTACTTATTATAGATCTATTTAGATTTTCTATTTATTCTTGAGTCAGTTTTGATAGTTTGTATGTTTCTGGAATTTATCCATTTCATCTAGGTTACCCAATTCATTGATGTACAATTGATCATAGTATCCTCTAATAACATTTTTTATGTTTATAAAATTGATAGTGATGACCTCAGCTTCATTTCTGATTTTAATAATTTGAATTATTTAAAAATTCTTTTTTCCTTCGTCTAACTTCAAATGTGTCAATTTTGTTGATCTTTTCAAAGAACCACTTTTTGGTTTTGTTGATTTTTCTCTTTTTTGTATTCTCTATTTCATTTGTTTCTGCTTTACTATTAGTTCCTTCTTTCTGANTTATTTAAAAATTCTTTTTTCCTTCGTCTAACTTCAAATGTGTCAATTTTGTTGATCTTTTCAAAGAACCACTTTTTGGTTTTGTTGATTTTTCTCTCTTTTTTGTATTCTCTATTTCATTTGTTTCTGCTTTACTATTAGTTCCTTCTTTCTGATATTTTGGGTTTGGTTTTATTGACTTCTTCTAGTTTCTTAAAGTGAATAGTTAAGTTATTGATTTGAAATCTTTTTAAATATAGGAATTTATAGCTATAAATTTCCTTCTTAGCATTGCTTTCATTGATTTGCAAAAGTTTTAGTTTATTATGTTTTTCTTTTTATTTGTCTCAAAAAGTATTTTCTAAGTTGCCTTGTAATTTCTTCTTTGACTCTTTATTTGAGTATATTGTTCAGTATCCACATATTTGTGAATTTTCCACTTTTCCTTTTGTTACTGATTCATAGTTTTATTTTACTGTGATCAGAAAAGATACTCTGAATGATTTCAGTCTTAACATTTCATTAAGATTTGTTTTATGGCCTATCATATGATTTATCCTAGAGAATGTTCCATGTGACCTTCAGAAGAAATCATATTCTCCTGTTTTTGGTATGTATAAATGTTAGGTCTAATATATTTAAAGTATTGTCCAAGTTCTCTATTTCCTTATTGATCTCCTGTTTGGTTATCCATTATTAAAAGTGAGGTATTAAATTCTACAGCAATTATTGTAGAACTGTCAACTCTCCCCTACAATTCTGTTAGTTTTTTGCTTTATATGTGATGAGGCTTGGCTGTTAGTTGCTTATAACTGTTATATTTTTCTGTATCAAACATTTTATCAAAATACAGTCTTTTTTAAATTTCTTATAACCTTTTTTTTTTTTTTACAAAAAGTCTGTTTTGTCTGACAGTAATAGAGCCACTGTAGCTCTCTTTTGGTCACTGGTTGCATGGGGTATTTTTCCATCCTTTTACTTTATTTATTAAAATATTTGTTTATTTATTTGGCTGTGCTGGGTCTTAGTTGCAACATGTTCAACTTCGTTGTAGCATGCGGGATCTTTAGTTGTGACATGTGGAGTCTTTTCTTTTTAGTTGCCACATGTGAACTCTTAGTTGTAGCATGTGGGATCTAGTTCCCTGATTAAGGATCAAACCCAGGTCCCCTACACTGGGAGACCAGAGTCTTAGCCACTGGACCACCAGGGGAATCCATCCTTTTACTTTAAAGCTNCACATGTGAACTCTTAGTTGTAGCATGTGGGATCTAGTTCCCTGATTAAGGATCAAACCCAGGTCCCCTACACTGGGAGACCAGAGTCTTAGCCACTGGACCACCAGGGGAATCCATCCTTTTACTTGAAAGCTCTGTATTTGTATCCCAAGTTAGTCTCTTATAGATAGCATATAGATGGATCATGCTTTTATTTTTTCAATTCATTCTGATAATCTCTGCCTTTTATTTATTTATTTACATTCATTTATACAGTTTATTTTTGGCCATGCTGGGTCTTAGCTTTCTCTAGTTGTGGAGAGGAGGGACTAGTGTCTGTGGTGCTCGGGCTTCTCATTGCCATGGCCTCTCTTGCTACAAAGCATAGGCACGCATGTCTGTGTAGTTGTAGGGCACCTGTGCCTTAGTAGTTGTAGTGAGTGAGTTAAGTAGTTGAGGCTCATAATCTCTAGAGCGTGGGCTCATTAGTTGTGCCATATGACATGTCAGATCTTCCTGGACCAGGGCCTGAACCAGTGTCTCTTGCATTGCAAGAAAAATTCTTAACCACCGGAGCACCAGGGAAGCCCCACATTTTATTTATTTATTTTTATTGGTGTATTTTTTTTTAGTGGTGTATTACATTGCTGTGTCAGTTTCTGCTATACTGCGAATCTGTCATATGTATACATATATCCCCTCTTTGTTGGATCTTTTTTCCTATTTAGGTCAACCATTTAGAGCACTGAGTAGAGTTCCCTGTGCTACACAATAGGTTCCCATTAGCTAGCTATTTTATACAAAGTAGTGTATATATGTCAATCCCAATCTCCCAATTCATCCCATCTCCCCTTTCCCCCTTGGTATATGTTTGTTCTCTATGTCTGTGTCTCTATTTCTGCTTTGCAGATATGATCATCTATACCATTTTTGATCCAACCAGTCCATTCTGAAGGAGACCAACCGTGGGATTTCTTTGGAAGGATTGATGCTAAAGCTGAAACTCCAGTACTTTGACTACCTCATGAGAAAAGTTGACTCACTGGAAAAGACTCTGATGCTGGGAGGGATTGGAGGCAGGAGGAGAAGGGGACGACGGAGGATGAGATGGCTGGATGGCATCACGGACTCGATGGACGTGAGTATGAGTGAACTCCGGGAGATGGTGATGAGCAGGGAGGCCTGGCGTGCTGCGATTCATGGGGTCGCAAAGAGTCAGACATGACTGAGCGACTGAACTGAACTTATACCATTTTTGTAGATTCCATGTATATGTGTTAGTGAACAATATTTGTCTTTCTATTTCGGACTTACTCTGTGTGAGTCTCTAGGTCTATGCATGTTGCTGCAAATGGCATGATTTCACTCCTTTTTATGACTAATATCTGATTGTATATATGTACCTTATCTTCTTTATCCATTCCGCTGTTGATGAACATTTAGGTTACTTTCATGTCTGAGCTATTATAAGTAGTGCTGCAGTGAACATTGGGGTGCATGAATCTTTTTCTCTCCTTGACTCTGTCAGGTCTTAGTTGTGACATGTGGGATCTAGTTTGCTGACCAGGGATTGAACCTGGGCCCTCTGCCTTGGGAGCATGGCATCTTAGCCACTGGACCATCAGGGAAGTCCCTGCTTGTATCTTTTTGAATTATGGCTTTTTCTGGGCCCCAAAGTGGAATTCTGGGTCATATGGCAGTTCTATTTTTAGTTTTTTAGGGCTTTCTATGTGGCACTAGTGGTAAAGAATATGCCTGCAATAAGAGACACAGCTTCAGTCCCTGAGTTGGGAAGATGCCCTGGAGAAGAGCATGACAACCCACTCCAGTATTTTTGCCCGGAGAGAGGAGAGAGCATATAATATCTATACACTATCTGCAATCTCCATAGACAAAGGAGCCTGGCAGGCTATAGCCCTTAGGGTCACAAAGAGTTGCACGTGACTAAAGGGACTTAGCATGCAAGCACACATGCTGTTCTCCATAGTGGCTGTATCAATTTACATCCCCACCAACAGTATGAGGGTATCCTTTTTCCACACCTTCTCTAACATTTATTGTTTATAGACTTTTTTTTGATAATGGCCATTCTGACCAGTGTGAGGTGATACCTCATTGTAGTTTTGATAATCTCTGCCTTTTAATTAGAGAGTTGAACTCATTTTTTTCACTTTTTCCCAGTTTTATTGAGATATCATTGACATATAGTACAGTATAAGCTTAAGGTATACAGCATAAATATTTGATTTATATATATCATGAAATGATTATCACAAATCCTCTCATCTGAGTACACAATAAAAGAAAAAAAGCTTTTCTTTGTGATGACAGCTCTTAGGATTTACTGTTTTAACAACTTTCATGTACAACATATAGTAATGCTACTTGTATTAATTATATTGTATATCACATCCCTAGCACTTGTAACTAGATGTTTGTACCTTTTGACTCCCTTCAGTCTAGTCGTCCCTGCCCTACCCCTACCTCAGGTAACTACAAATCCAGTCTCTTTTTCTATAAGTTTGTTTTTGAAGTATAACTGACCTGCAACACTGTTAGTTCCTGGTGCAGGAACTATTTCTGTACATTTCAAAATGATCACCACAATAAGTCTAGTTAGCTTCTGTCACCATATAAAATGTTATATACTTATAGACTATATTGACTCTGTGCGTTTCATACTCATGACTCATGTAGCTAGCTTGGAGTTTATAATTAACATCTTAAGCTTATAATAATCTAGTTTGAATAATACCAGCTTTGTTTCAGTAGTACAAATAAACAGTACTGTGCTCCTGTACAACTTCGCTCTCCTTTATATTGTTACTGTCACAGATTACATCCTTATATATTGTGTACCCATTAACATAGATTCATAATTATTATTTTATGCCTTTTAAATCACATAGAAAAAAGAGGAGTTATAAACCAAAGATATAATATACTAACCTTTATAATTGCCTGTGTTGTTAACGGCTATAGCTGTCCATTTTGACTTTTCCAGAAATTTTTTGCCAAGTGCACTCTTTGATGTGTGTGGTCCCCAAAATTTCTGTTCTCTAATATCTGTGGTCAGCCAATGTCCTGACAAAGATTTGTCTCTCCCTCTCTCACAAAAGAGTTCAGTTCAGTTCAGTTTAGTCGCTCAGTCGTGTCCGACTATTTGCGACTCCATGAATCACAGCATGCCCCTTAAATATTCTGATATATGCTACTGTGGAAGCTGAGGCAGCTCAAGAAGTCAGAAACCAAGGCAAGCATCTGCACCTATCTCTCAGGGAACCCCCAGACCAACCAAAATATAAAACCCCAATTTTTGGAGGACAGGATTCTCTGCCACCAACCAGCCACTACAGGAATGTGGGCTGCCATCCCCTAGCGTTGACTAGTAGCTAGCTCATGTATGATCTCTTCTGAAAGATCAACACCCTTGGCCTTTATCAAGCACTCCTTTCAATATTCTGTGTCCAGTTAGGTTCCAGAGTTCTAAAATAGGGAATTCCAGTTGCTTTTTTCAGCCCAGTGGTTGCTTCAGTGGAGGGACTAACCCTAGAGTTTTCTACTTTGACATTTTGCATGCTGTCATTATTGTAGTTGAATTTCTAACATTTAAAATCTTGAATCCATTTGGAATTTATGCTGGGATATAGTGTGTGAGGATTATTAGGTCATAATTTAGAATCTATGTTTAAAACCAGTGTAGAATCTCGAGTTACGATCACCAGGTTAGGACTAGAAAATTCATCTGGTTCCCAGGGTGCTAAACCCAGCATGCCCCTCGCCCCCAGGCTTACCCCAGCTTTGTGGAAATAGAAGGCCACAGGGAAGACAGGACTGGGAGGGGTGCAGTCAGGACAGTGCAGGCCAGGCACAAGATAGTGACAGAAAGATTGTGCCTGGAATGGGGGTGGTGCTATTGGGAAAGGATGGGATGCGGAGGGGATGGGATTAGAGATGGAGATATTGTTGGGATGGGGGCCCCAGAAGAGAGGGGCTGGAATCTGAGTAAATTAGAAGAGAGATACTTGAGATCTTGGGTCGGGGGTTTTATAACAGGCTGAGATCTTAAGCAGGGCAGGGAGTGTCTCAGTTGGCAAGAAGCTGGCATTCCTGGAACAGGACCGGGCAAAAACAAGGAGATAAGATTTCTTGGGTCTTTTACCTGGTCTTATGGTAAATCCTGGCATGAGAAAGCTTCTAATTCCCATCTCTAAAATCCCCCCTTCCACAGCTGCCCTACCTTTTGTGGAAGTGTCTAAGTAAATAGTGAACTGCGCATCTCTGAAGAGTTCCCAGAGAGGTGGAATAGCATGGGCCTGGGGGGATATGGAACTGATAACGGAGGCATATCATGTTAGATTGTTTACTCTGTTTCTAAACTTGTCTGCACTTCAAAATCACGTGAAGAACTTAATAAATATACAGAATTAGAGGTACCACCCCAGACCATATTAAACAGAATCTCAGAATAGAGCCAAAGGATATGTATTTTTATCAAGCTGTCCAAGCACTTTCAAGAATTTGGTGGGGTGATGCTGGGAGAGTAAATAGTGAACTCATCCCAAACTCCAGATGGGCACAGAGCCATGGGAAGGGAACAAAGGTGGTCCGGGGGAAGAGGAAGCAGAGGTGATATACCCCTAATCTTCCTGAGGGGGGACCTTCTGCCTTGGCACAGCTTGTGGAAAGAGGGAGAACATGAATGGGAAGAGATGGGGACTGTGCGGTCTCCTCTCCTAACATCCCAGGTTACCTGTCTCTCCCAGGACATCCTGCCCCATTCCCCTTGTTTATGCCACCATGGGGCCTCTTGTTTGTTAGATGGTGTCCGCAGCCTCCTTGGGTCCCATCCTCAATTGTCTTTCCCTCAAGTTGGAAATTTGAGGACCTGCCCTAAGTCCCTACCTCTGAACTTGTGCCTGTAGGGGTAGACCAGCCTCAGGGAGATGTTCTATACTGGAGGTACTGGGACTTCCTTACTTGCTACTGTGGCTCAGATTCTAAGTTAGGGACTCTAAAGGAAGGGAAGGAAAGAGTGGGGATTTTGCCAGAGGTATTAATAGATACCTGGCTGGACCTAAAGCCAGGTTGGGAAAGAACTGCTCTCAGAGCAGGAAGGTGACAGAAAATCACTGCCATACACTGGCATGCAGGTGTCTGACTTGATGGGTGGAGGTGGGAGTCTGGAAAGAAGTGGGGCTCAGGTACAGATGCAGTCCTCAGGAAAGGGCCCCGGGTGGTGAGAGGAGTTGTTATCCTTATCCTTCTCTGGGGCCTCAGGTCTGTCACCCAGCCATTCCTCTGCCCTCGGATGCTGGCCTGGGCTCATCTCATAGTCCCACCCAAACCCTAAGCTTAGTGTAGGAGTCTGGAGCTTGCAGCCCTGAGCCAACCCCTCTCTTGGTCCTCGGGTGTAGACAATTAAGGAAGGGGACACAGAGACTCAAATAGCTGCTCATATGACATGTGAGTAGCCACCTAAGTGTTCTAGTCTGTTGGGTGATTATTTGGGCTTGGTGAGCTCTTGAGGGAGCCTAGGTGGTATTGGACAGTCTCTGCGGTGGCCAAGGTACAGAGGTGTGTTACACCACACGTCCTGTGCTGAGGGTGAGGGAGAGGGAGGTGTATGTGACTCTCTTCAGCTTTACTTGCTGATGAGCACAGAGTGAACACACTCTGTCACCAGATTGAGACCCTGGAGGAGAGGGAGAAGGTGTGCCGTCCACTCCTACTTGCCCCAGTGTTGGCAGGCTGCTACTTCTTTAGGACGGGCACCTGGGCCAGGCTCTGGGGTAGTGGTAGTGGTACTAGGTGTGGGTAGTGCAGGAGTCTGGAAACCCCCACATTGGGAACAGCCCACATTCCCTTCAACCCCAGGCCCGTTTATTCCTGCTTGACGGGGGTTCCAGGGCAACAGATGCTCCCAGCTTGGCAGGCAGGAGCCGGGGAGGGGTATGGCAGGAATTTTAGCTCAGAAGCCAAGCTAGTCCCGGAACAGAGCTTGGGGTGAGCTGGGCCCCTGAGGGCTCATACATCTAACAATGGTCAAAGGACCTGGGTGCCCTGGTGCTCCTGGGCTCCCAGATGATCACTGAGGGCTCCAGGGACAGGCTGCGCTGATGACTGTGCAGATGTTACTGAGGGAGCTATGGAATCCCTGGACAGTAAATAACCCGTTCCTTCAGCAGTGTGTGATGTTTGTGTACTCAGTGTAGTTGCAGACATTACCCTATGTGAAGCTGCCTAGGGTCAGGGTTAGAGTTCAGACTATGCTTGGAATATGACATAGTGGTTGCAGATTGGAAGTAGACAGTAGACAGCATAAGACTGGAATAATGGTGATGGTAAAGTAGGATTTGGAATTGGGCTTATGATTCCTATTGATAGAGCTAGTTCATCTTGGATTAGGATTGTATTAAGGTTGGTTTAGGGTGCTGCTTGAGTTTAAAATTGGGATCAAATGGGACAAGGAGATAAGTTTCGTGTTGGGGGTGAGTTTTAAGCTTCTAAGATGGTCTGAAGAGGGACTTAAGCTTATATATATTGTGTGATATTGATCTGGTTTAGATGAGAGATTTTGGATGTTTTTTGGCCCTCTGCCTTTGAGAGTTATAAATGGCTGTGATTCCTGAAGCTGCAATCAGACTGGAGGGTAGTAGGGATCTAGCTCCTAGGGAGAGGGAATATCGCAGTTTTCTCTCCTAGACTTACCTGATCATGTAAACAGTTTTTGGGTAACACTCACCAGCATTACCTTTCTAAGGTACAGTGTTCTGAGGGTCCTGCTTGAAAGACTGTGGTTTTAGATTGTTTGTGATTGGGGTTAGAATTGTGGTTAGGGTTAGGGGCATGGACTGCAGTTACTGTTAAAAGTTTAGGATAGTGTCATTTGGTCACATCCTGAGTCAAGGGCTTTTTCCCGAGGAAACAGGAATGGGTTTTTCACAGTTCCCTGAGGCAGATTTTGACAGATAGGTCTGGCTGGTAGACTCTTCCTTTAGATTCTGTTTCTGTTGCATCAGAGGCTGAGTGAGGGTCAGGGCCTGCTGCAAATTGGGGACACTCCTTGGGGTGGGAGGGGGTGTGTAGTAAGTGGAAGGATGGGACTGCTGAAGAGCACAGGGGACTCACTTGCTGACTGTGATATATTTTTAAAGCACAGAGCCAAGTTATTGAGGGCAGGGGTGTGCACGTGGATGCAAGACTGTTCTTATTAAAGAACAAGCAATGGGACAGAAATTTCAGATTGGAGTTTAGAGGTGGATGAACAGGCCTGGGCTGAGGTTTTATGGAGGTTTTATGGAGGAGAAAGACAAGCAGGCTGAATTTGGAATGCATTCGTGTTTGGGGCTTCCCTGGTGGCACAGAGGTTAAAGCATCTGCCTGCAATGCGGGAGACCTGGGCTCGATCCCTGGGTCGGGAAGATCCCCTGGAGAAGGAAATGGCAACCCACTCCAGTATCCTTGCCTGGAGAATCCCATGGACGGAGGAGCTTGGTGGGCTACAGTCCATGGGTCGCAAAGAGTGGAACACGACTGAGCGACTTCACTTTGTGTTTGTGGCCTGCAGGATGGGTGCTGTGTCTGTTCCATGTGTGTGGTGCTAGGATCTGTGGACACATCTGACACTGGGTGTTCATGAGTCTCTGGAGGTGTGTTTTCTGAACGGCTACTCTGAGTTAGTTTCTGAGTGGCATCACTGAAATTATGTCATCTTGTGTCTGTGACCGTGTGTCATTGACTGCAGTGAGGCTGTACTCTGGCCTCTCACTTTCCCCTGCCCCTCTCCTCTGATGCACNTGGCTTCCCACCACTGAGATGCTCTGGCAGGGGAGCTGGGTTTAATATTCATGAGTCAGCCAGGCATGAGTGATTAGCGGCTGTGTGCTGGAGGTGGAGGAGGAAGAATAATTGAATAAGGTATTTACATAACAAGTTAATGCTGTAGCCTGCGGGGCTCCTTGGCAGCCCCCTCCCACCCCCGACTCTGCTCTCCCACCCTGAGCTTTTCCCTTGCCTTGGCCCCTCTGCACCCCTCAGCAACTGGGCCTGACATCTAAATTATAATAATATTAGAGGAAGAAAATTCTAGTGTCTGAAAGAGGCCAGTAATAAGCTGGTAGGCAGCCCATGTAGAGGGCTGGACCCCCTGAACAAACAAAACCGTCTGTAGATCCTGAGAGCTGGTAAGGCCCAGAGGCCCACAGGTGGATGTTTTTCTTCCTGGCTTGCCTGCCACAAACCCGCGGGGACCTTGGCCCACACCCCATCCCATCTCAGGGCTCGTCTCCTTTTCGGCAACAGGCAGGGCCCCAGTGGGACCCTCTGCGGTCTTGGACTCATCCAGCCGCTGGGTAGTGACAACAGGCCGGGAGAGGAGCCAGGGCACCCTGTCGTTAAGAAGAGAACTCTTTTGTGGCTTCAAAGCCGAGGTGAGTCCCTGGCTCCCACGCCTGCCCTGGGAACTGCCTTCGGGGCTACCCCTGGTCAGTGCTCACTTTGGGGTCCTGGAACCAGAGGTTATTAGCTTATAATCACCTTGCTCGAGGCTGGCTGGGAGGTGTGGAACGCGTCTGACCCCGGGGCAAGGGGAATGCAGCCAAGTTCTCTGCAGTTAAGAGGGTTCACCAGCCTTTCCCTGAAGGTGAGCTGCGGAAGTCTGGGTGGGGGATTTTAGAGGCAAAGAGGAGGCATTAACCACTGTGAGGACCAGCGTCCCTGCCCCCACCCTGCAAATGCAACAAGCTGGCATCATTCAAGCCCTTGGGTTTGGATGGTGTCCTGAGGGCCAGAATAGTCCAGTTCTTCTCAACCCAAGTACAGAAGGGCGGACCTAGGCAAGCTGGCATCTTTTGGTCATGGAACATGGGCAGCCTTTGTGACTTCCGATGCTGAGGCCCTCACCTGCGGAACAGGGAAGATGGCAGTGGTCGTCTCACAGAGCTCAGATAAAGAGTTGCTGCATGAACCATTACTGGAGTTTCTTCTAGAAAGTTCGTGGAGTACAATATTCAGACTCGAATTCTCCTTGGTGACTAAATTATAAGAAACCTCAGGTAACTTTCATGGCTCTGAACTTTAGTTTTCTCAATTGTATGATGGGGATACTGAGCCCTGTCTGGTGAGCTGGCTGGGAGGATTACATGGCAGACACACTGTGTAGAAGATGCCAGGGTCTGCGCCCGGGCACACAGTGGGGGCTTACTGAGCACCCACTGATGCAGTACACAGTCTACCAGGACCTGCTGGAGGCTGGGGCCGTGGGTCCTAGAGAGAGGAAGACATAGGGACCCAGGACAGCTGGTTCAAATAGTTCAAGGGTCAACTTCCCGGAGGGAGAGAGCCTCGACTTGTGGATCTCAGGAGGGCTGAACGGGGTCCAGGGACTAAGTGTTGCAGCTAGAAGTATTTTAACCCAAAGTGAAGAGGCGCCAGAGTGCTGGATGGGCAGGCAGCTGTGGTGGGCGCGAGTGTCCTGTCACAGGCTGTATCCAACATGAGGCTCACCACTGCGTTCGAGGCGCTCCGGGACCAGGGAGGGTGGAGGCTCCTGGTTGATTTCTAAGGCTCCTCCTCTGATCACNGGCCTGGCGTGCTGCAATTCATGGGGTCTCAAAGAGTCGGACATGACTGAGCGACTGAACTGAACTGAACTTTCTGTAATATGGTTTTTGTTCTAGCTTCTGTGGGATTGCTGCTCTTTTTAAAAATTAAAGGATAATTGCTTTATAGAATTTTGTGGTTTTCTGTCATACATTAAGAATCAGCCATAGTCACACCCATGTCCCCTCCCTCCCAGACCTCCCTTTCATCTCCCTCTCCATTCCACCCTTCAGCCTGTCGCAGATCCCCTTTTTGAGTTCCCTGAATCATACAGCAAATCCCCACTGACTATCTGTTGGTATTGTAAATTTCTGTAAATTCATCAGCACCACCTCTTCAGATTCCATATATATGTGTCAGTATATGATATTTATATTTTTCTTTCTGACTTACTTCACTCTATATAATGGGCTCTAGTTTTGTCCACCTCATTAGAACAGATTTAAATGCATTCCTTTTATGGCTGAGTAGCCTCTGTGGGATTGTGGTTCTTGCTTCTTCTGTCTGCCCTCTGATGGAGGAGGTTAAGAGGCTTGTGTAAGCTTCCTGCTGGGAGGGACATCTTGCTGTGGCTTCTTTGTCTTTGGATATGGGGTATCTTTTTTGAGGGGGATTCCNGATTGTGGTTCTTGCTTCTTCTGTCTGCCCTCTGATGGAGGAGGTTAAGAGGCTTGTGTAAGCTTCCTGCTGGGAGGGACATCTTGCTGTGGCTTCTTTGTCTTTGGATATGGGGTATCTTTTTTTGGGGGGATTCCAGGAGAAGGCGATGGCACCCCACTCCAGTACTCTTGCCTAGAAAATCCCATGGACGGAGGAGCCTGGTAGGCTGCAATCCATGGGGTCGCTAAGAGTCGGACACGACTTCACTTTCACTTTCACTTTTCACTTTCATGCATTGGAGAAGGAAACGGCAACCCACTCCAGTATTCTTGCATGGAGAATCCCAGGGACGGGGGAGCCTGGTGGGCTGCTGTCTATGGGGTCGCACAGAGTCGGACATGACTGAAGTGACTTAGTATCAGCAGCAGTGTTCTCTTGTTGATGCTTGTTCAACAACTAGTTGTGATTTTGGTGTTCTCCCAAGAGGAGATGAGCACATGTCCTTCTACTCTGTCATCCTGAACCAGAAGCTTAATCCCTTCAATTTCTTAATGTTGAGGTGTCCCAGAGCCTGGTCCTTAGATCTGTTTGTGAATCATTGCCTTGGTGATGTTATTCAGTTTCACGGTTTTACATTTCAATTTTTCTTTATTTCCTTCTTTCTCCTCCTCCTCCCTCTCCTTCCCCTTCCCTTCCTCCATTTCTGCATCACCACCATCATCACCATCTAATCTATCTTTCTATCTAATCAACAGCTAGGACCTTGCCTTAGGTGCTGCAAGCTTCTGTGTTGAGAAAAAAATGTTGGAAGTATGATCTCAGGGAGAAGCTGGGAGATTAAATGGTCATGTTTTGAATTTATTTCATAAGGTGTAGCCAAGAGGATGGTTTGGATGTGAATGATCAGGAAAAAATGTGAAGGATGACACCACTGTTTTTGTCCAGACCAACTGGAAAGATGGAATTGCTATTAACTGAGTTTGGTGTTGGAGAAGACTCTTGAGAGTCCCTTGGACTGCAAGGAGATCCAACCAGTCCACTCTGAAGGAGATCAGCCCTGGGATTTCTTTGGAAGGAATGATGCTGAAGCTGAAACTCCAGTACTTTGGCCACCTCATGCGAAGAGTTGACTCATTGGAAAAGACTCTGATGCTGGGAGGGATTGGGGGCAGGAGGAGAAGGGGACAACAGAGGATTAGATGGCTGGATGGCATCATGGACTCGATGGACGTGAGTCTGGGTGAACTCTGGGAGTTGGTGGTGGACAGGGAGGACTGGCGTGCTGCGATTTATGGGGTCGCAAAGAATCGGACATGACTAAGCGACTGAACTGAACTGAACTGATGTGAATACTGTGATTGGAGCATGTTTTGTATATGTAATTAGATGATGGTTGGGGCAGGGACTCAGGAGTTCACTGTTGTTTAAGGTGAATATTGGCCATTCAAGTATTTATGTTGATTAGACAATTTGGGCAGGTGAGACTGTCCCATGAAATCATGAACTCCATTGTGTACTTCCTATGTCTGCTGTGATTGTGATAGTATCTTGCATAAGTAAGCAAATATTTTAATTGAATATGACACTTCTCAAGGTGGTTTTTTTTTTTTTAATTTTAAGTATTTTTCTTCCCATTTTTACTTTGGCTATGTGGTGCAGCTTGTGGGATCTTAGTTCCCTGACCAGGAATCAAACCCATGCCCCCTGCCAAGTCCTAACCACTGGACCACCAGGGAATTTTAAGATATAATTGACACATGGCGCTGTTAGTGTACAGCATAATCAAGGTTATTTTTATTGTGATCCTTCTGGGGTCCTCTTAAGAAGAGTACTTCAGTAATGCTGCAGCAGGATCCCCTGTTTCATTACATGTCATACCAATGTAATGATTTGTGTGCCTCCCCAGGTGTCATTCACTCCATGCAGCTGATAGGCAGTGGAAGTGGGATACAGGCAAAAGAGCTCCAGCAGCCTCCCAGGTGTGTTCTCCAGAAAGATCTAACCAATAACCACCAGGGGGCAGAGAGGGGAGATTCTGCCATTTGCTTCTGATATTAGTTATATTAGCTATATGCTGTTGATAATAAAGCAAAGCACCTCCTCAAAGTTGGAACACTGGCACTTCCCTCCAGATTGTGGGCATATATAGAAATCATCAGTGAATTTTGCTTGTGGGATTCCTGGCTACTCCTTCTTGACAGTGTTATCCTCAGGCCCAAAATGGTCTTTTGCCCAAGGATGCCATGATAGAAGTCAAGCCTGACCTTTACTTTCAGTGTACCTTAGACAAGGGCCTTCCTTCTCTGCTTAAGTCCCTTTCTCCACTGTCCAGTGAGGGGGGTGTTGTGTGGAATGCTGACCCAGCTTAAGTGTGAGTTACAGCTCCTTTTCTAGATAGGAAGAACCTTTACTTCCCATGTGCCTTTCCTGAACACACCACAATGGAGAAAAGAGCAGACACACAACTTTATGCTTAGAGATGTAG
Source organism: Neotragus pygmaeus (assembly GCA_006410875.1). NCBI lineage: Eukaryota > Metazoa > Chordata > Mammalia > Artiodactyla > Bovidae > Neotragus > Neotragus pygmaeus. The sequence continues at coordinate 136,850 of SJYV01003327.1, forward strand.
AGTGTATTTTGGGTGGTATTCTGCCCACCTGTACATTAATGAAAATTACAGTAGCATCCTCTTCAAGGGATGCAGACACTGGGTAGACTATGAAGTCTTTTGATTGTGCTGGGTCTTCTTGAACAGACCAGCGTTTTTGTCTGAGGTTGACAGCTGAGGGTCAGGGTGGATTCCCTGGTTGGGTGGCACAAACCACTCGAGGACAGTGCCGAGGGCAGTGGTGGGGGGTGCTCAGAACAGAGGCTGAGTGGAATTGATGCGAGTGGGAGTGGTGCCGGAGCTTGCTGTCCAGGGACCGGGGTATGTCCGTGAAGGCCAGGCCCATCTGCTTCTCAGGTGGTGGAAACTGGGCCTTCAGGTCCCCTCTTGTCTTCTCTGTCTTAGGTCTCTCCTTGGGACTTTTGGCTGGAGCCAGGCTCTTTGCAACATTTACGTTTCTTGTGTTAGCCATTTTCTCAGAGGTGGAGGATGTGGATTCCTTATGCCCTTTGCCTTTTGTTTTGAGGTTAATATAGTGCAAAAAAGATTTCATTTTATTTCTAAAGCCAGAATCTGGAAGACTGGGCCTCTGGTGAATATAGCCTGGCATCACTGGCCCCTGCAACATCTGACCATGTAAAGTGTGGCCCCGCAGTGGGTTACCTGGAGTGAGTTGGCCCAGGAAAGGCTGGCCCTGGGACACCTGGGGCACCACAGGCTGGGCATTCTCAGGAACTCTTGCTGGTTTGAGGATGACATTGAGCTTGGCTTGACTGGCTCGCAGGTCATTCTTCTCAGAGTCTTTCCCCTCAGGGACTCCAGGAGGTAGTTCTGGGAGTTTAAGCTGAGGGTGATGCTGAGGACTGTGCTGGCAGGGAGCATCAAGGTGAAAATGACGTCTCTGGCAACAGGAGCTGTAGGGTGTCCTGTTCAGGAGCACCCCTTCTGGCCTCTGTGCTTCAGTTGAGTGGCTTTTTTCTCTTGTGGAGGAGAGTGTGAAACTTGCATCCCCGTCTCTGTGGTCCCCAACTGATTTGGGTTTGCCTGGCTTCTTTCTCTTTTCTGCCGGTGTGGGAACTTGGGCTGAGTCCTTGCTCTTGTCAGGCCTATGGGGCTCAGAGCTCCAGGGCTCCTCCAGGCTGGGGTTGTTCACACTGGTTTCCAGCTGAGCACAAAGCACCTGGGCCTTGGCCTCTGTCATGTCCCCGCTGGATTGTGAGATCTGGGTGGCCCAGTGGACAGACTCACGGTGTGCTGCACTGGAATGATGTTGCTTCTGTTTCTGATGCACTGTCTTTAACTCCGTGGCTAGCTCTTCTGTGAGGTGGAGCCATTCTGGATCTGGGGAACGTGGTGTATCTGGTGGGACGGGGAGATCCTGGAGTGGTAGTTTTCCTTGGTTGTCTAGATTCCCAGGAGACTCCTGTGTGCGCATGTTCTTTGGCATTGCTACTGCTTGTTCTCTGGACTCCCTTGCCTTTAGGGGAATTCCCAGTTGTATCTCTAGGATCTTCTTTCTCAGATGGAAATTTAGTTTAGTCAAGATGGGNTTTCTTGTGTTAGCCATTTTCTCAGAGGTGGAGGATGTGGATTCCTTATGCCCTTTGCCTTTTGTTTTGAGGTTAATATAGTGCAAAAAAGATTTCATTTTATTTCTAAAGCCAGAATCTGGAAGACTGGGCCTCTGGTGAATATAGCCTGGCATCACTGGCCCCTGCAACATCTGACCATGTAAAGTGTGGCCCCGCAGTGGGTTACCTGGAGTGAGTTGGCCCAGGAAAGGCTGGCCCTGGGACACCTGGGGCACCACAGGCTGGGCATTCTCAGGAACTCTTGCTGGTTTGAGGATGACATTGAGCTTGGCTTGACTGGCTCGCAGGTCATTCTTCTCAGAGTCTTTCCCCTCAGGGACTCCAGGAGGTAGTTCTGGGAGTTTAAGCTGAGGGTGATGCTGAGGACTGTGCTGGCAGGGAGCATCAAGGTGAAAATGACGTCTCTGGCAACATGAGCTGTAGGGTGTCCTGTTCAGGAGCACCCCTTCTGGCCTCTGTGCTTCAGCTGAGTGGCTTTTTTCTCTTGTGGAGGAGAGTGTGAAACTTGCATCCCCGTCTCTGTGGTCCCCAACTGATTTGGGTTTGCCTGGCTTCTTTCTCTTTTCTGCCGGTGTGGGAACTTGGGCTGAGTCCTTGCTCTTGTCAGGCCTATGGGGCTCAGAGCTCCAGGGCTCCTCCAGGCTGGGGTTGTTCACACTGGTTTCCAGCTGAGCACAAAGCACCTGGGCCTTGGCCTCTGTCATGTCCCCGCTGGATTGTGAGATCTGGGTGGCCCAGTGGACAGACTCACGGTGTGCTGCACTGGAATGATGTTGCTTCTGTTTCTGATGCACTGTCTTTAACTCCGTGGCTAGCTCTTCTGTGAGGTGGAGCCATTCTGGATCTGGGGAACGTGGTGTATCTGGTGGGACGGGGAGATCCTGGAGTGGTAGTTTTCCTTGGTTGTCTAGATTCCCAGGAGACTCCTGTGTGCGCATGTTCTTTGGCATTGCTACTGCTTGTTCTCTGGACTCCCTTGCCTTTAGGGGAATTCCCAGTTGTATCTCTAGGATCTTCTTTCTCAGATGGAAATTTAGTTTAGTCAAGATGGGTTCCCTGAGTGAGCAGGGCCTTGCATGCCCTGTCTGGCTTTCTTGAGGCACCATCTTGATTATTCCTTCCATCTGCACTTCAGCCTGGAATTCACCTGCAGCGTCTGCACAAGCCTCATTGCCATCTTGAAAGCCTGGCCCAGGACTCAGACCCTGCTCTTCAGGTGAGGGCACCTGAGTCAGAGGTTCTGTTGGGAATTGGATAGGTCCAGGCACCATCTCTGTCTTCATAGCTGGAGAAGTGATTGCTGGAGCCATAGCCCCGGAGAGAGCCACATAATAAGGAGCAGGCAGTCCTGACAAGAAGGCCAGATACTTGTGCTGTAAAGTTGTCTTCAGTTTCTCAATGGCTCCCTGAGACAGGGCCCAGGGCAACTTAGGATGTTTAATGAGCGCGTCTGATGAGGCTTGTTGCTGCTGGTCAAGGGCCGTTGGCATCCAGGGTGTAACTTCCTGTCGTTTGTCCAGGTCATCTGCTGCCTGTAGTTCCAGGGGCTTGCTTTCTGGGATGCAGGTGAAGGGAGCCACTTGCAGGCCCCCAGGAATTCTGAACTCGCAAGAGCCACATATGCAGACAGGAACCTTGCCCTGGTGAATCTCCTCGCATTTGGAGTCAACATGGCTCTGTTGTGTTGCCTTGGCCTGGTCAGTCACATGTGGCAGAGGGACTGACGCTGGGTCCTTAATGGCTGGGAGTGGGTCGCCAACCCCAGTGCCCTCTAGAGCTGTATGTTGAGGGACATTCACATTGTCCAGGGCTGTGCTGCTCCAGGACAGAGTCTGCTGGCCAGCAGGGGGCAGAGGCAACTGGAGGGACTGCTGGATCTTCCAGGGCAGGCTTGAGTGATTATGAACCAACTGTCTCTGGAGGTGGAATTCCAGCAGCCTCCTGGCCTGCTCTGGGAAGAATAGTTCCTTTGTGATGGTGGAGACAGGCTGACCTGGCCAGGAAGTTTTTACAGTCTCAGAAGATTGGCCTTGGTCACTGGGCTTACACTGCATGGGGCTCTCAGTGTGCTGATCTCTCTGGAAAACATCTGGAAAGTCCCACTGAAGCTGGAGCTGCCTCTGCAGCAGGTGCCACTCCAAGGCTTCACATTCATCCAGAGTCAGCAAGGGGCTACTGAACTGAGCTTGTTGGTGCTCAGGTGGAGCTGTCCAATTTGGGGAAGATGGAGAAGAGGGTAGAGGGAAGCAGGAGAGCTCCTTGAAGACAAAAGGATACTTCAAGGAGTGCTTGGACATGCTCTCATTCATGGAGAGGCCTTGATAACCCAAGAAGGTGTCAACCAGGGACTCGCTGTGCAAAGAAGGGAGGCCACAGAATAGCTGGCTGTATTTCGGCTGCACAGGGCCCTCTGAATCACTAGCCTGTTGCCCAGGCATTAGATAAAGGCCACTTAATTCTTTAAGAGCCACATAGGGTGAGGCTAGAGTCGTATGGTCTGGGATTTGCTGGTAGCAGTGTCTTTGTTCTGGGTCCATAATGGACCATTCAGAAACCCAGAAGGCCTGAGTGGGTTGGCCAGCTATACACGAGCCCCAGTTCTGGTATGAAATGGTCCCGAATTTCTCAATGGAGAACTGAGAAATATCATTCTGGATGTAAGAAACTGGTTGATTATGTACAGGGTGGCAAAATAGTGGCGGGTTTGGCATAAGCTGCCTCAGGGACCCTTCCACACGTCTGGGGAGCCCCCACCTCTGGAAATGCATCAGTCTTCTTACATGTACCTCAAGAAGCCTCAGGGCTTCAGGACTAAGGAACGGCAGGTGAGCAGGGAGGACAGTGACCATATTTAAGGCCATAGGATGTGTTAGAGCTGTGATTTCTCGATTCGGGGTCAGCAGAGAGACCTGGGAATTCAAGGGCTGCTGGCCTTGGTTCCCATAGTCAAGGTTGGGGTGGCTCTGGATTATCTCCTGCAAGTTCACTGAAACCCTTGGCTCCTCAAATCTCGAAGAAAGCATAGTCTCTGGGCCCCTGGGCACCTCTGGCATTTTAAATCCCTGACTTAGCTTGAGGTGATCAGCCTGGTAGTCATGGATGCCAGCTGTACCAGGTGACTGGGCCACTGACTGTGCCAAAGATTTCTGTGACACTGTGAGGTTTGCAGATGGAAGTGAAAGGTCTTTGGAGTGTGGGGAACGATGCTCCATACTCTGCTGGGAAGAAACTTTAGGCGTGGACAAAACCTCTAGGCAAGAGGAGCCCTGTGCTGGCCCCCTTGAAGTTGGGGAGACCAGGGTATTCTCATCTGCCAGCACCTGCTGAATCTCCAGAGCCATGCCGTTGCAGGTTTGGCAGCAGGGATCTTCACACAGGAGCTGCCGCACACTCCCCTCTTGAGGAAGCCAGTCCTGGCTGGGGAGGGAAACATAGCAACCGTCTGTTACTGATGGAGTGACAGCTGCCTCTTTGGCCTCAGACTGGGCTGACCTCCCCTAGTCCTATAAGCTCAGAGGCCTGCCTCTGCTGCCTGTTTACTCATCCAATTTTTTCCCCTAGGGAAATGACATTTGGCAAGTTATGGTGGGCTGGGCTGAGGGCCTGGGGCTTATTGGATGAGGTCTCAGACAACTGATGGGAGCACAGGGCCTTGAGAGAGTGGGTGGTGGGTGAGTCCTTTGTGACCTGTGTTGAGAAGCTGAGCTAGGAGGTTTACAGGCAGACAGGTTTAGCTGATAGTACAGCACCAGGAACATCACCATGTAGAACCTGGAGTCATTCTCTATGGGCTGAGGCTGTGGCCTGGTATTCAGTATTTCCAAACTATGAAAAAGGAGATTCTTTTGGGAACTCTGTTCTGGGGATTAAAGAGCGTACACAACATCTCTTGAGAGTCCGTCCCCTTCCTCTAGGGAAGAAAGAAATAATATGACAACCTCCTGTCTGAGGGCTGTCCCAGGAACTGACCTCCCTGAAGACAGAACCAGAGGAGGTAATGTCAGCAGGGTCTAGAGGTTTGCCCTTGAATGGGTGTAGCTGTAAAGAGAATATGAAAATGATGGATTAATTATGCACTTAATTATCTATTCTCCTGACTGTATAACTTGTCTTGTGGCTTGAGTGCAAAACCATGTAGAGTCTTGTATGAACTAGTGCATCTACTAGTGAACTCCTGAATTCCAGGGCCACTTGAGCCTAGCACAGAGAACTAGGACACTCTCTTCTGAAGTATCTGAGCGCCCCTTGCCCTGGCAACCTGCCAAACCAGTGCTCCAGGCTCCAATGCGTCTGGCTCCCTCCCAGCCATTCTCCTCTCCAACCTTGTCACAGGTCAAACAGACAAATGATCACAGGCCAGGCTGGGAACTGGGAGACTGCAAAGCGCAAGAGATCACCTTCTCAGGACAGAAAGCAGCTCCCACGGCTTCTCATCTTCTTCCTGGGAAAGTCTCCTAGCTGAGAAACCAAGAGACAGTGTTACATGGAGCAGGAGAGGGTTCAGGGACATCCTATAAGAAGCCTTTGAATGAGAGGAGATTGCAAACTCCACAGTGAGTGCTGTAAAGCACATCTGTGTATGACTTAACCAGGTATGATGTGCTCTTCTGGGCCTGCTCTCATTTGATCTTCACAACTATGCTGTGAGTGAGGCAGGATCATCAGATACTGTTTCATAGGAACAAGACTGAGAGTTGAAGAGACTTCCAGAGGGTCATAAAACTAGTAAGTGACACAGTTAAGGACTTCTCCCGTGTTTCCTCTCTTTTCATTCCCGGGGGTAAGGTGGACTTTAGAACATTCCCAGACTTTGATTTCCCATCCCCCCTATTTTTTTCTGGGAGAATTTGTCAGCTTAGACAATGGAAGTCCTCAGTGGTTAGAGTATCTGGCTCCTGGCACCAGGGCCCATCACGGGCCAGGGTTCCTTGCCCACAGTGGAGGGGAGTCAGAGCAGAGGCTGAGACTTTACCTCTTGATGCTGCATCTCTAGCCCCTTGTCTGACTTTTCGGTGACTCTTAAAGAAAAAGAATTAAAAGTGTGAAGCTGGGACACTTGTTTTTTTTTCACATCCAAAATGAAACAAAGGAAAGATACATTTCCTAGTCTCTTTCTGTATCTCTGTATTTTATACACTCTTCTATATATATGTTCGTCCTGTCCTCCAGCTTTTCACCTGAACATTTCATTTTTTAACTTATTTCACACTTACTTCAGTGCTTTCCATATTCTACACCTCCTGTCCCCTTTCTCAGGACAAGTTTGTCAGGGGGCTTAGTGTGATACAGGCTGAATAATGGAATGGATTAAATGGTTGGTGGCTCTCAGCCAAGGACTTCTGCTTACTAAGTCCACCAATCAGAAAAATCCCCCAGTTTTGGAGGTCAGAAGAAATCCAGTGAGGTAGATTCCATTTTTATCTAGCACTCAACCCAAGTTAGATAGAAATTCTTAATTTTTCAATTAGAATATACAGAAGGGGTGGGCTAGCAGGGCCTTATTTCTAGGCTCTGAGAAAAAGAGGTACTATAAAGAGTAACAGTGTGTCTTATCTAAGACTTAACTAGCGCAGCCACGATCATAGCGTTTCCCTACCGGGCAGCAGCTCCTTTTATGTTCCGTTAATCCACGGTAACTCTCTTTCACTTGCCAGATACTTAGGATAATAATGAAGATGGAGCCAGAGATATATAAGAGATACCCTAAATCCCACAGAACAGAAGTCGGGATCAGCATGGTCTAAAACCTCATTAGCATGAGAAGACCAACCATTCTTGTATGTAGGCACTCAGGGTCCTGGTGCCTAATGATTCTCCATGGTATGCCCGTGGGCTCCACCTCACAGATGACGGAACCAGCCCTCAGACTGCATCACAAAGCCTGCCTGTTTCACAAGGCAGGTGTGCTGTCAAAAGACATGCCTGTCCAGAGAAGCTCACGTGGTGATTCAGTCTGTAAATGAGGGTGTCTTGTTGTAAGGACTGAAGGTGTCCCTTGCAGGCAGTGTCTTTGCTTCCACTTTGTCTTCACTTTCCACAGCCTCCACCAGCCTGACGGCTCAGCTCTTCCTTTGTGACAGCTGTCTTGTCAGTCATCCACTGAAAACTGAGTGTTTAGGAACATTAGGTACCTTTCGAGAAAGAGTAGCTGGGACAGAGGAACCTCTGTAAACTCCACCTGTGCTGAAAATGTATGTGAGAAGCATACATTAGCTTAGGGACGGCACAGGCTGGCTATGGCTTGGGAATGGAGACCTTTATTTATGGCTGCTCGGGGTCTTCCTTGCTGCTCTTGGGTTTTCTCGAGTTGTGGAGAGTGGGGGCTGATCTCCAGTTGTGGACAACAGGCTCTCCGTGTATGGGCTTCAGTAGCTGCAGCATGCTGGCTCAGCAGTTTTGGGTTGCTGGCTCTAGGGCTCACGGGCTTAAGTAGTTAAACACAGTGGCTTATTTGGTAACTTTGAGGCATGATGGGTGTTTTCCAATCACTCCCAAGACCCATCATTCCTACACCTTGACTATAGACATTATATTACCTGCTTGGCTGTCTGTGGATATTGTGATCTGACTCCAATATCTCAAAATTTCTGAATTTCCTCAAGAGAGTCTTTCCCTGATAACAGTGGTCTCACAGCCAAAAAATTCTTGGCCTCAATATCTCTGAAGATACCACTTGGTCCTTCCTCCAGTGTCCANACACGTGTGGAGGGTGGGTCAGTGCCTCTCATGCCTCCATCGAGCGGTGTCCCACCTTGAATGCAGAAGGGCGGGAGTGCAGACCCCCTGTCCTCAGGGCACTCACAGGGCAGCTGGAAGGAGGCTCAGACAAAGCTGAGTCCGACAGCTAGCACGGGGCGTGGAGGATACACTGACCACAGGAAGCGGGGGACGGGAAGGCATCAGAAACAGCAGATGCAGCAGGAGGACGCCAGGATGGAGCACGGGGTAGGCGCGGAAGGAAGGCTGGAGGAGAGGCAGGCGGCGGCCCCGGGGCTCTCTGACCCGCCCAGTGCGATGAGAAGCCGGCAGGGCTCTGCGCGCTGCGCGGCGGAATCCGATTTCCGTTCTCACGCTCACTGTGCAGCTTGCTGGGCTGGAGAGGCAGGTGACCTTGGGCCGGGGCCGGGCACGGAAGGAGAACCCTGGTCTCGGACAGCAGGGGCTGGAGGAGCCGCCTCGGGGACCCCATCCCGTTAACTGAGAGAGCGAGAGGGGTGTGTGGGCCAGACACGTGCCCAGGTCTGGGGGTCCGGGCTTTCCCTTGTGAGCGGTTTTGTGTCTGTGTTCAGGAAACTTCTCTCAGAGACTTGCTCAATGTTCATTTAACCCTGTTTTTTCATTTCCCCTAGATGTTCTAATTAATCCCATTTGGGAGGTAATCTCACAGGTGAGTACCAACCGCGAGTTTAAAAGCATCTGTTCTGTGGCTAGAACCCAGTTCCCCTATCGACGCTTATCAAGTCCATCCACAGTTTCTCACTGGCTTGCTGTAGAGGTCAGCTGCGCTCAGCACGGCTCCTCACGATTCACCAGCCAAGACAGGGGCAGTCCCGTCTTCAAGCCCACCTGCCAGCGTTCCCACTGCCGGGACGCCCTGCCCTAGACACCACGGTCTCCCAGGGTCAGCCTCCGTCCTTGCCCATGACAGGAGCACCTTGACCTTGGGCCTGGCGACCTCCCACCCTGGAGAGCCCTCCTGACCCTCGAGTGCCAGGCCCCCTCGGGAGCTCTGGAACGAAGCACAGGTCGCTCGCTGGGGCTGGGGGNAGGCTCTGCCGTCCCTGGGATTCTCCAGGCAAGAACACTGGAGGGGGTTGCCATTTCCTTCTCCAGTGCGTGAAAGTGAAGTCGCTTAGTCATGTCCGACCCTCAGTGACCCCATGGACTGCAAGCTTCCAGGTTCCTCTGTCCATGGGATTTTCCAAGCAAGAGTACTGGAGTGGGTTGCCATTGCCTTCTCCCCTATATGGCCTACAATCTCTGAAAATTTTCAAACTTTCAACCTAGAAACGTCATTGATTTGACAAAATGTACACAGATTATGCTTCCCTCGTGGCTTGGTCGGTAAAGAGTCTGCCTGCAGTGCCAGAGACTCGGGTTCGATCCCTAGGTCAGGAAGATCCCCTGGAGAAGGAAATGGCAAAACATTCCAGTATTCCTGCTTGGGCAGTCTCATGGACAGAGGAGCCTGGAGGGCTACAGTCCATGGGGTTGCAAGAGTCGGACACAACTTAGCGACTAACCTACACAGATTACTTTGAGAGTGAATCTTGCCTGAGTCCTCCCCTTCTCTTTCTACTAACCATTCAAAAAAGATAACCCAGGGTTCTGGTTCAAGATGGTGACACAGGAGGAGCCTCAACTCACCTCCTGCCATGGACACAGCAAACCTTGAGCTACAGATGGAACAACCTCTTCTAAAACTAGCAGAGCAACTCCTGCAAAGCAGGTAGGAGAGGCTGAGACACAGCATCCCCAGGACCCACAGTCAGAGGGGCTCTTATAGCTTCCAGCCTGTCCCTGAGGAGCAAAGGGTTTNTCCTTACACTTCTCCAGGGCCTGGGAGGGAGGGGTGGTGAAGAGTCATGAACAGTCGCTTGGAATGGGCAATAGAATAAGAATAAATGCTGAAAAACATCAGTAATCACACTCATCCATCAAGAATTACCCTTGGATATCAAGAAGAAAAATCAGGAAGAAGGTCATGATATAAAAAGAAAAACTACTGCCCCTACCTTAGAAAAACACTAGAGAAGATATATCACATGGAAGGAAAAAGATACCTGTCTACACTGTCCCAAATTCTCCTCCTCCATTCCTCTCTGTGAACATTTCAGCAATGGTTTCCTCTCCACAAACCCAGCATCCATGCCCTTAGATTCATGAACTACTGAGTCTGATGGGCAACAGCCCATTCTCACAGGTGGAAGAGATGAAGGAGGTTCCCCCTCTTCTAGCTGGTTCTCTCCTCCATGGACTCACCTCCCACGTGCGACAGAAATCCACTGAGTCAAATATCAGTTTTCCATTTTCATCTTTTGGGTATAATTCCTCCCCTGGCTGGATAGAAGCAGTCATTTTAGACATGTCACAAAATAATTTCTCTGCATTTACAGGCTGCTAGGCACCAGGGAGTAAACCTCCATCAGGTAGCTTCACAAATTTCTAAATATTAATATTTGCAAAGTGATTTGCATGTATGGAGTTGTCAGCAATACCTTTAGGAAGAAGGCTTATTCCAATCTCTTACACTCAATATATGTTGTAATAAATACAATTTTTCTAGGTCCTAAAAGGGACTCACAGTGACTTCTCTGAATTTTGTCTGCTCCTTGTACTTGCCAATTTTGAAATGCCTTTTTGGGCTGGGAATGGCAGTGAGTTACATGAATAAACTTTGCAGTCTTCATATGGCTAAATATCAGACTTTCTTTTCTCTCTGAGCATCAGGTGCCCTAGGGCAGGCATGTGAACCAGCAAGGCTATCTTTAGGTGGATATGGATTGTGGACAATCCACACATGCTCTCAAATATTCATGACCATGAGCTTTAAACTGCCCCCAAGGTCATATTTGCCTCCAATGGAAAATGTTATGTAAAAAATAAAGTAACTCATGAGTAGTGTCCTGATAAGGGATAGAAGAAAGGAGACATTCCTGAACACTGCTGCAAATCCTCAAAACTCTCTGTGTCTGGGACTTGCCATCTACATAGTCCACTAAGCTATTTTACATTAAATGGCTTGAGTTTATTTCTGTAACTTGCAATCAAGAGTTCTAAGTAAACGACCATTTTTAATGGCTAAGTGCAGTCTACAAACCTCATCGTGAAGACAAGCAAGAGTGTAGGCCATGTCTCCCAACTTCCTATACAGTTAAGAGATTTGACTCACCCAGAGGAAGCACCACCAATTCTGGTCCACTTGAAAGAGTAAAAGACAAGACTAACTCATCATGTTCAACCTAAGGCAGTGTCATGCTCACCACAGCTGCACCAAACTCTTGGTTCATGAAATCCCCAGACACTCAGGAGTCATAACAAGGACTGTGTGCAGAACTGGCTGATTTCTATTTCCTTTCATTTTTCAGGCAGAGCTTCAGATTATTAACTCTTTTCAAAAAACTCAGTTAAAAAAATCACAAAGGATTATTTGGGGGATTCTACTCTAGTGTAATCATCCCTTCAACCTACTAAGAAAAATCTTTATTCAACTATCCACGCAAGTTGATGCACATTCTAACACAAGATATAACATTGATATGATCACACATTTCTAACCTTCAGAGCCAGCGGATAATGCATAATATAGAGATCAACATAGTCCAGTTGAAGACTTTTCAGTGACTTTTCCAAGGCTGGTCGGACCAACTCTGGTCGAAGGGAAGTTAACCAAAGCTGCAGAAGTTAAAGAATGAAAGTTGTATTAATAATACATGAGGTAATTTTTTTGAGGCTTGTGGGATATTACTTCACCAAGGATGGAATCCCAGCTCCTGGCAGTAAAGCACCAAGCCTTAAATGCTGAACGACCAGGGAACTCTAATACTTTAGGAATATACCAATAAGCATCGTTCCCCAAACAACCCCACCAAAGGATCCTATTATGTAACTGTCATCTGGGCACAATCACTTGCACACGGGCACACACACAACACACACAGTACCTTTGAAGTGCAGAATATGTCTTCTCTCTTCACAGTGCCATCTGCAATCTTGCTTCGAATGGCCTGGCCAATCTCCTCTTCATTTTGGTAGGCATGAGCACAGTCAATATGGCGGAACCCAACCTCTATAGCGAATGGGGTGAATTCCAGAGCTTCCTTCTTGGCAACCTACATAAGCAACAAAGGTAGAAGTTGAATATCCACATAAGATATTGCTAGGCACAAGCTTTGATCTTCNGGCATGAGCACAGTCAATATGGCGGAACCCAACCTCTATAGCGAATGGGGTGAATTCCAGAGCTTCCTTCTTGGCAACCTACATAAGCAACAAAGGTAGAAGTTGAATATCCACATAAGATATTGCTAGGCACAAGCTTTGATCTTCCCAAGGATCAACTTTTTTCTGTGTCTTTGGTTAGTTTTGTATGTATAGTGATGAACCCATGACAGTTTCCCTTAACATTCCTAATGAGTAATTAAATGAACACTAGCCAGGAACCCTTTAACTTCAGGTGATCAGTGGCTGATTGCTGGTATCAGAGGTTGGCAAAACCACCTTTAGGTTCAGTGATTTNAGTTGGATGGCATCACTGACTCAGTGGACATGGGTTTGGGTGAACTCCAGGAGATGGTGATGTACAGGGAGGCCTGGCATGCTGCGGTTCATGGGGTCGCAAAGAGTTGGACACAACTGAGCTACTGAACTGAAGTGAGTTTGAAAATGTGATACTGGTGCAAGAATAGATAAAGTCACACAACAAAAGAGAGAATACAGAAACAAGAGTATAAATATACAGATGCTTGATCTATGACTATGTGGCACTGCAGAACAGTGGAGAAAGGAAGACTCTTTTAAGTAAACGCAGCTGGGTCATTTAGATATCCTTAAGTTAAAATAAATGAAGCAATCTCTACCTCAAACTATGTATAAGATTCAACTCCAGATGTACAGTATATCTAAATAATGAAAGTAAAACCACATAATAAAGAGTCTGATTCATATTTTATGTTTGACTGCTAGTAGCTTTTTAAAGCCTCAGCCCTCTCTCTTCCCCTTGTGCCCTCTATTGGGTGAAACTGGTAAGAAAGCCTGGTTTCTCTCCTTTGGTACTGGTGGAAGACTCACATAAGGCCCTTCCTCATAAATGGGAACCCTTACCCTGCCCCCAACACCAAATTTACAATAAAAAGTCCAAGCCAGTCTCTTTGCTTGCTCAGGATCTGCTTTTGATGGTCTGTCCTGCTCTCCTCAGAGATCTCAACCATGTAAGCAATAAAACTTCTCATAACTTCTTGACATGTGGCTCTGACATCATCAGTCTTGACATTTGAGTCAAATTGTGGGTGGAAGCCTATCTTGTTGTTCTGGGGTAGTCACAACATATCAGAAAGCTTCTAGAATATAACACAGAGGAATATCTTCATGACCTTAAGGATAGGAAATTTTTCTTTAAAGGGACACGTAAAACACCATAAAGAAAGGTTGATGTATCAGACTACATTATAATCAAGATCTTTTGTTCATCAAAAGATACCATTAAGAGAGTAGAAAGAAAGCCACAGAAGGGTAAAAGATTATGTGTGTGTGTGTATAGTCAATAATATTATATACATATATATGACATTTAGTCTATAAATTGGGCTGCATCCAGAGTTCTAAAGAAAAAAAAATCTAAATCAATAGAAAAAGGCAGAAAACCCAGTAGACGAATGGGCAAGAGACTTGAACAGGCACTTCACAGAAAGATATCTGTCTGGCCAGTAAACAACTGAAAAGGTTCTCAATTTCATTAGAAGTCACAGATATATAATTAAAACCACAACGAGGTACTATTATAGGCCTACCATAAAGTATTCAATTAAGAAGACTGACAATGCCAAATATGACAAAGTTCTGGGGCAACTGAAATGTCCATACAGACCTGGCAGGAGTGTAAACTGGTACAATCACTATGATAAACTGCTTGGTAGCATCTATTAAAGCTTGCTGTTTAGTCACTGAGTCATGTTCAATTCTTTTGTGACCCCAGGGACTGTACGTATGAATACAGTCTATATTTATGAATCGATGAATGATTCTCAAATGTATGGTCAATTGAGTTTTGACAAGAGTGCCAAAGCACTTCAATGAGGGAAAGAATTTTTAAACAAATGGTACAATGGCAACAGAATATCTGCAAAGAGTGAATTTGGGCCCCTATCATACCAGATGAAAATTAACTCTAAATGGATCAAATACCTAAATTTAAGAGCTAAAACTATAAAACTCCTAGAAGAAAATATAGAAGAAAGTCTTTAGATCGTGGATTTAGCAGTATTATTTTTCTATATGATACTGAAAACAAGCAAATAAAGAAAAAAATAGAGAAACTAGACTTCATCTGAACTGAAAACTTTTGTGCTTCAAAGGATATGTCAAGATAATGAAAAGACAATCCAAATAATGGGAGAAATATCTGCAAATCATGTATCTAATAAGAGTCTAGTATCCAGAATACATAATGTATCATTCATAGATTCATAAATATAGACTGTATTCATACATACAGTCCCTGGGGTCACAAAAGAGCTGAACATGACTCAGTGACTAAACAAAATGACAAACAATCCAATCCAAAACAGGCAAAAGACATGGACAGACATTTGTCCAAAGAAGATACACAAATAGCTAATAAATATATGAAAAAATGTTCAATATCACTGGTCAGTAGGAAAATGCAAATCAAGACCACAGTGAGATATCACTTTGTGACCATGAGGATGGTTATAATAAAATAGATAATAACTAGAGTTGGTGAGACTATACTGCTTGTGGCAATGTAAAATGATGCAGCCACTTTGGAAAACAGTCTGGTAGCTCCTCAAAAGGTCAAACATAGAGTTTTCATACAACCCACATTTCATGCTAGGCATATACCCAGAGAAATGAAAACATGTCCATTCAAAAACTTGTACATGAGTGTTCACAGCAGTATTTCTAATAATAACCAAAAGGCAGAAACTACCCAAATGCCCATCAACTGATAAATGGATAAACAAATGTGGTATATGCAGAATGCTTGAAAGTTTCACCCATATTTTAGCACATATCAGTATTTCATTTTTTTTATGACTGTGGTGGTTCATTTATTTTTATGACTGAGTAATATCCCACATATGGGATATTCAGTTCAGTTCAGTCGCTCAGTCGTGTCTGACTCTTTGCGACCCCATGAATCGCAGCACGCCAGGCCTCCCTGTCCATCACCAACTCGCGGAGTTCACTGAGACTCACGTCCATCAAGTCCGTGATGCCATCCAGCCATCTCATCCTCGGTCGTCCCCTTCTCCTCCTGCCCCCAATTCCTCCCAGCATCAAAGTCTTTTCCAATGAGTCAACTCTTTGCATGAGGTGGCCAAAGTACTGGAGTTTCAGTTTTAGCATCATTCCTTCCAAAGAAATCCCAGGGCTGATCTCCTTCAGAATGGACTCAGTCATAAAAAAAAAATCAAATACTGATATTTGCTAAAACATGGGTGAAACTTTCAAACATTCTGCTTAGTGAAAGAAGCCCATCTCAAAAGACCAAACTGTATGATTCTATTTACATTAAATGTCCAAAACAGGCACATCTATATATAAAGAAAGTAGAGTAAGTGAATTTCTAGGGTTGGGGAATGGGAAGGTTGAGAGGTGATGATTAAAGGATATGGGGTTTCTTTTAGGGTGATGAAACGTTCTTAAATTGAAGGTGGTGATGGTTGCCCAACTCTGTGAATATACTAAGAATCACTGATTTTAATCTTTAATTGGGTGAATTATATGGTATATGAATTATATTTCAATTAAAACCATTCCCCAAAACACTATTAGCATGAGGGTTTTGTCTCCCCGCCCAGGCCTAAGTAAGAATATTTAGAAAATGATTTAAGACAAAGAAACTATTACTTCATGTTATTTAAAAAAATCCTTCTTATTATCTATGCAAAACCAAAATAAATCCTCACATTTAAGATAATTTAGGAATATACAAAGTTTTTATTACTTCCCTACATGTATTATAAAGCCTAAAATTTCATGTGCTGCCTTGACATTCTAAGCCCTACATTAAGAGTCTGAAAGGACTAACTGTGAGTTCTACCCTCGCAGCTTTGCCCTTCACCCAGCGGGAAACGTCCCCTACTCACTAGTTTCCCTATTGGCTGCACCAGCTGCACACGACCCATCCTCAACCTAATGGGCTTCAGCTCCCCACAGCCTGTGGAATTATTCAAACAAACAAATCAGATCTTTTGTGGGAACCAAGGGTCACCTCACCCTCTTGTTACTACAAAGCCTGCCTTCTGCAGCCCCTGTGTGTTCATACATCTGAGAGCAGCCCTGTATGGCACTACACGGTGCTTTGTGTCCTCCTCCCCGGGATGTGAACATGTGTGATTAAAAAATTGCTGTCAATCGCAGAGATCCAGTGTCAGATGTTGTGTGTTTGGCTATTCCCAGAATCCTAGGGTGGGTCTCTCCCAGTGGGATGAGAAGGTGAACAGGATACTTTATTTCCTACCCAATCAGATCCTGCTTCCTGAAGCTGCTGCCATCATTTTGTTGCTGCAGCATTTCTCATTCTCCCATTAGCCTGACCTCTTGCCCCAGGAAAAAACCATCAAATTCAGCAAACCTGGCACCAGCTCCAACCTGTATACCATTTACCTTACAGATAACCCACAGTCACTGTCATCCCACTAAGCCATTAAAAACCTGTGCTGCAAACTCCTCTACAGCACCTTACACAGTCCTTGCTCCTCTGTCTCAGAGCTGAGAAGTCAGAGCCAAAGACAGTCTTATGCCTTTTCGCAGAGTAGGTCTTTAGTACAGGTTTATTGATTGATTTGGTACCCACTGACAGAGGGTGCTTGTGTGGACAAGGCAATGGGATTAGTGCCTTCCTAAACAGGGGCACATTCATGTAATGAACACATGAGTGTGTTCATTTAAAATGATGTGGGCATGGGCCTTCGCATTTACCCTTCCTGCTTCATGGTTTATAGAGAACTCTGGAGGGCTACATAGCTGTAAAGGATTCAGACTCATCTGTTTCTAGAAAACTTGCTAAAGTCAGATTCTACTTCCATGATAATGCTTTGTGTTAGTTGCTCAGTCATGTCCGATTCTTTTGTGACCCCATGGACTGTAGTCCATCAGGCTCCTCTGTCCATGGGATTTTCCAGACAAGAATACTGGAGTGGGTTGCCATTTCCTTCTTCCATGATAATGCTACAGCACCTCAATGATTGCTATAATAGAATTTCTTTAGGAAACTTCAAGGTTATTGATTAACATGTACTGTGGGTCATATTATAGCCTCATAAGAAAAATCCTCACAGAGAGGCCACTACTATGATTTTTGTCCCTCAATATAAGCCTTACAAAGAAGTTATGCTGTGTTTTGTCCCAGGTTCTGGGGACAGAGAGGCATAGTTGCTGCCACTCAGAAGCAATGTTTTTATACAAAAGCATTTTTATTAGTGACAAAGAGCTAAGATTTCTAGGGAGCTGGACAGGAATCCTCAGAGTAGTGTCAGGCAGCAAGACTACCAGCACACACACAGCAGGTTGCTACACTATGCAGAAGTGCAGCAGGTATCAGTAAATGACAGCCAGAGATGTTCCCTGATGGCTCAGCAGGTAAAGAATCCACCGGTGATGCAGGAGACACAGGAGATGCAGGTTCAGTCCCTGAGTTGGGTAGATCCCCTCCCTAGAGGAGGGCATGGAAACCCACTCCAGTATTCTCGCCTGAAAAAAATCCCATGGATAGAGGAGCCCAGGGGTCTATGGTCCACAGGGTTGCAAAGTCATACACGACCGAGCACATAAGCACCAGAGGGAAGCCTCTGCCCAATCAATGAGTCCTTGGGACTCAGTGACAGGAACTTTAAAAGGTCATCTCTTTTGGAAAGGAAACCATCAATGAAATGAAAAGAAAATCTACTGAGAGAAAATATTTCCAAATGATATAACTGATAAGGGGTTAATATCTAAAATATATAAATAGTGCATACAACTCAATATCAAAACAAACAAACCACCTGATTAAAAAAATGGGCAGAAGACCTGAAAGGGTATTTTTTTTCAAAATGTTCACTTCACATCTGATAGAATGGTTATCATCAAAAAAACCACAAATAAATGTTGTTGAGGATGTGGAAAAAAGATAATTTTCATACACTGTTGGAGGGAATGTATATTGGTACAGCCACTGTGGAAAACAGTATGGAGGTTCCTCAAAAAACTAAAAACAGAACTACCATATGATCCAGTAATTCCACTTTTGGAATTATCCAAAGAAATATCCAAAGAAAACAAAACCACTAATTCGAAAATATATATGTACCTCAGTGTTCATGGCCGCATCATTTACAATAGCCAAGATACAAAAGCAACCTAACTGTCCATCAGTAGATGAGTGGATAAAAAAGTGTGACTATATATGTATTTGCATATATACACATACACATACCATGGAACATTAGCTATAAAAAAAGGTATGAAAATTTTCCATTTGCAACAATGTAGATGGATCCATAGGGTATTATGCTTAGTGAAACAGACAAATACTGTATGTTATCACTTATATATGGAATCTAAAAATAAGACAAATAAACGTATATGACAAAATACTCACAGATACAGAGAACAAATGAGTGGTTACCATAGGGAGAAGGAAGCAGGGAGGGGCAAGGTAGGGGTATGGAATTAAGAGATACAAACTACTATGTATAAAATAAATAAATTACAAGGATAAGCACAGGGAATATAACCAATATTTTATAATAAATGTAAATGGAGTATAATCTATAAAAATTTTGAATCACTAGGTTATATACCTAAAACTAATATAATATTGTAAATCAACTATACCTCAAAAAATATGTGAATTTATACCTTTGTACCATATACTTGATAAACTTTAAATCAATGGAAAATTTAATTTTAAAAATCATTCATAGAAAGCTCACACATAAAAATACTAGAAGAGCACATGGAATAATTCTTCTAGAGTCTTGGAGAGAGAGAATAATAATTAAGACTATGAAATCACAAAATAAAGGATTAATTTCTTCTACTACACAGAATAACTTCTGAATGACCTAACACTATAAACAAGGCCAAAAGACAAACTACAACCTGAAAAAAATTGCAACTCTTACTACAGACAAAGGCTAATCTCCTTTGTACATAAAGAGTACCTATTAATCGAGTAGAAATATTAGCAAAGGACAGAAAATCCATAGCAAAAGAAGTATCAATGACTTAAAAATACAAAAAAATGTTCAAACTTACTTAAAATAAAATAACGTAAATGCAAATTAAAATCACATCACAAATCCACATTCATAAAATCTAAAAGTCTGACAGCACAAACTTTTGGTAAGGTAAAGAGAAACCAGCAATCTTTTACTTCACTGGTGGGAGTGTAAAATGCTACAATACCTATGGAGAACAATTTTAGAAATATTATAAATTACAAATACATTTCCCCTTTGACCCAACAAATATAACTTTGGGAAGTATTCTTACATTTAATTCCATCTTGGCAACAGCTTTTCAGAGGACCTAGATGGAAGAGCCTGGTAGGCTGCAGTCCATGAGGTCGCTAAGAGTCGGACACGACTGAGCGACTTCACTTTCACGCATTGGAGAAGGAAATGGCAACCCACTCCAGTGTTCTTGCCTGCAGAATCCCAGGGATGGGGGAGCCCGGTGGGCTGCCGTCTATGGGGTCACACAGAGTAGGACACGACTGAAGCAACTTAGCAGCAGCAGCAGCAGCAGCAGACTAACACATACGCTTTGTTTGGGGAAGTTGGAAAAAGTAAGAATATACATCCATATTTGCTAGTATTACATACTAGAAAGGTATAGAAGAAAATAATAGAAGCAATAGAAATGGTGTGGCAGGGAGAGAACAAGACTTTTGGAACCATGTAAAGGCATTATCTATGCAAAATAAAAAAAAAAATGCTCCTCTGCTAACTCTTAGAGAAAGATTTTTTTCCCTAAAGTTTCTATTGTGAAATTCTTATAGACTTATGGGAAACTGCAAAGATAGTAGAGGTCCCCTGCACCCTTCATAATTTCTCCCGATGGTTATGTTTTACACAATTATGGTAACATATGAAAACCAGTAAACTGACACTGATAAAATGTGTGTGTGTGTGTGTGTGTGTGTGTGTGTGTGTGTGTGTGTGTGTGTGGTTCTAACCTACTTTATCACATACCAATCTGTATAACCATCATTTCTATCAAGGTACAGAACTATCCCATCATCACAAAAGACTAGGAGAAAAATTTTGACTGCACATTATGGAAAGAAAGGTATTAGGAACAGGCCTAAATCTAGAGCTCAAACTCAGAATGTCTTGCTTTAAAGAAAGCAACTGTTATATCTCTCCAAAGTTAAGGTTGGCTGAGGTGCTAGTCAAGTAGATCAACAATATGTCCATGTCCTTATTCTCATTCTGAGATTGGCTAAGACATGGTAGAGTCTGAGATAAAAAGCTATACTTTATTATAAAAACTCATTAAGAAAACCTCCACTAAATAACAACAGGTGCTGAATACCAAGGAATCTCTTTTCATAGCTGATCCTCAATTCTGAACATTAAATCAGCCTTAACTTGCTAGATTTCAGCTCAGATTCCAGTATTTATATAAGAGCCAGCTATGTAAATGAAGCTAAACTCTATGAGACTGATACCTAAGATCAATTAACAGCACATAAAGCCTTGCTGGTAGGAATGTAAACTGCGACAACTCCTTAAGAAGGGGAAGTGGCTATGGATATCAAAGGCTTATAAAAGTGCCAACTTTTGGACTCAATAATACCACTTCTAGGAATTTATCTTAAGGAAATAATTAAATGTATATAAAAATCCCATGGACAGAGGAGCCTGGTGGGCTACAGTCCATAGGGTTGCAAACAGTCCCACAGGACTGAAGTGACACATGCACACAAAAAACCTTATTACCTAGTATGATCATCAAAAGAAATCATTAAATTTCACACTAGAATTATAACAGGAGGGAAACGGACAGGGTACAACTTTTGAAAGCATGACACAGATAAAACATAAACTTATTAGAATCAAATGGGTCCAAGAGGGAAGACAAGTTGAATTCAACTGGACCTTGATCCTCAATCAGCAAGCTAAATCACACACTCAGAGGCGCCATGACAGTTCCAAGGCACTGTCAAAAGACCAAGCAGTGGGCAGTGGCCCAATTCCTGGAAATCTCCATCCTTTCCCCCAAATAGTTGAAATAATCTTCCCACTCATTAGCATATGAAATTACCCAGCCCATAAAAACTAACCATGCCACTGTTCGCCACTACACTCACCTTCTGTGATGGCCCACACTCTGTGGAGTGTGTTTCTCTCTAAATAAATCCACTTCTTACCTATCACTTTGTCTCTCACTGAATTCTTTCTGTGGTGAGACATCAAGGCATCTTGTTGTCTGTTTTTCAAGACAAGAACCTGAGCTTCATTAGGTCCTGAAACCAGGTACTATGGGTTTTGGCTGGGTTTGAGTCCCAGCCATGTGGATTAGAGTCCCAAGCAGGGTTTTGGCTGGGTTTCATTCCTGTCCACGTGTGTTCAAGTTCCAATCTAAGGAAAACAATTTCAGAATATATTCACTTAATGCAAAAGAAGGCAATAAGGAGGAAAGAGCAAAAAAGATATGAAACAGAGAAAACAAACTCAAAATGGCAGACATAAATCTAATCATATCAATAACAACATTAAATGTGAATGGACTGTGTAACAGTATCTTAGATGGTAAGAAAGCTGATTCTTTAGCTCCCGTGTTTGATCTGGCTGCCGACTATAAAATTTCAAACCTTGCCTCAAAAAATAAACTTATAGTCCTGAGAGTGAGATAGCTTTTCTGTTTCACTTTGACCGTTACGGACTTCATTCAAAAATCCTCCACAAATGACCCATCTGCAGACTTCCTGCCATCAGAATTCTAATAGGTCTCTGATTCAACATGAACAAACCTTTGTTTTCTCATCCACCCATCACATTGTCTCAGTGTGTTTCACACTGCATCTCAGGGGACATGCATTTCCCATGCCTTAGCAGTGAGCCATCTGAAAATATAACCTATTTTTCAAATAAATATAAACCAGGTTACAAAAGTGGCCCCTGGGGAACCTGGAATATGTTCAGGTTGCCAATCAAGAACTATTCCAAATATTTTCTCCCATTCTGAGAGCTGTCTTTTTGCCTTGTTTATAGTTTCCTTTCTTGTGAAAAATCCTTTAAGTTTAATTGGGTCCCAATGGTTTATTTTTGCTTTCATTTTCATTATTCGAGGGGTGGGTCAAAAAAGAAGCAACAGACAAAAGGTTAATCTCCAAAATAAACAGCTCAATATAAAAAAAAGAATCCAATCAAAAAATGGGTGGAAGACCTAAATAGACATCTCTCCAAAGAAGTCACACAGAACATACAGATGGCCAAGAGACATGTGAAAAGATGTGCAACATCACTAATTATTATCTAAATGCAAAACAATACAACAATGAGGTATCACCTCATACTGCCAGAAAGGCAATTATCAAGAACCCTACAAACAATAGATGCTGGAGAGGGTGTGCAGAAGAGGGAACCCTCTCAAATTGTTGGTGGAAATGTAAATTGATACAGCCACTGTGAAGAACACTATGGAGGTTCCTTAAAAAACTAAACACGGAACTACCATATAACCTGAGGCCCGAGTGGGCAGCTGGCTTTGACAGGAGAGGCAGACCCCGGCCCAGGCTGCTGGGTGAATCATTCCGACCTCTCCAGGAAGGTGGCGGAACCGGGAGGGGCCGCAACCCCGGAGGAGGCCCCTCTCAGACTGTCTCCTCCAGGCAGGCACTAACCTTGCTGAGGCGCTGATGGGGAGCGACCGGAGGGACTCGAACCCACAGCTCATAGGAGCGGGCCACCAAGCCCGGGCCGAGCCACTGCCCTGCAGCGGTCCCTCGGCGCCTCATTCGCACGTGCCGTGGCTAGCTGCCGCGCGGGGCCGAGCGTCGAGGCTCAGGAGGCAGGGCAGGGCGTGCACCTCTCTGCCCGCGGACGCCGTTGCGGGAGTGCGCACGCGTCGCAGGCTCGCGGCCAGAGGGTGGTGTGCCCCGGCCGCGCGGGCACCCTGAGGCCCCCTCCATCGGCTGCTCCGCCTCAGCGTGCTTCTCCGCCTGTTCCGCCCGCTCGCGGCACTTGGCCAGCCCCGGCAGGCGGGAGACCTGCAGCCCTGGGCCAGCGTCCCGCAGCCTGACCGTCTGGTAAGCGGGGACGGGGGCGGCGGGGAACGGGCAAGCACCGTGAGGGGCTGGTCTGCAGGTAGCGGACAGCCCTCCGCGGACTCTGAGGTGTGGTATTGTGGCCGCCCCGGAGCGGTACCTTTGTGAGTGGATGAACCTGGAGTGTCCCTGCTTCTACCCTCTGGGAGCGTGCCAGAAGCCGAGCTGCCACACGGGGAAGACCCCGTGTGAATGGAGACTCCAGGGCGCTCTCTGCATTTGCTGCCACGGGAGGCCCTGTGTGGAGGACGCTAACTCGAGACCTATGAGAGGGCAGGGGTGGTCTCTGGTGGTTTCAGTGGAAGACTATTGGGGAACAGAAGGGAGCCTCAGAAGCCTGCACCGTGGAGATACCGCACAGAGGACTGGTATACGGGAGGACCTGAGTTCTGCCCCAGAACTGCCTGGAAGGAATCTAAGTGGAGGGAAGGGTTCAGGAGTATCTTCCCTTAAGCCCAAAGATCTCTAGCCTTGACCTCCTTCAGGGTTTAATGTGCCCTAGGTTGTGTCCCTCCAACATGGTCGAGAGGCAGGAGCCCTGTGGGGCTGCACTTTTGTCCATTCCTCCCCCAAACCCCATTAGAATGAGCATGCTCTGTGGTAGCTCAGTTGGCTCCAAGCTGGATGTTAGTGTGGAGGCATTAACTTCTATAAGAGAACAAGGTTAGGGGAGTGGAGGAGGACCAGCGAGTCCTCTGAAACAAAGAAAGGAGATTTGAGATCCTAGACTTGATCCTCAGGAAGAAAACTGTAAAATCAGGTAGAATAACTGACTCTGGCAGGTCCTGTAAAGAAAGTACTTTGAAGGAAAAAAGAAAGGAAATGAAGGTTTATTGAGCACCAGTGTGCTAGGCACTACACTAGCAATGTTTAAACCTATGACTCTTAAAATAACCTTGTGAAATTATCCTTTGAGGGATAATTAAGCTGAGACAGATTAAACAATTTGAGAAAGGTTATAAGGATTAGAATCATGAAATATGTTTTTCAGATTTTATTTGGAAAGAAATATCAGAGACTGCAATGAGAATGTATGTTAGTCTAAGATCTAGAACTATTAAACTCTTAAGAGAAAGGAGGAGAAAATCTTCATGGTCTTGGATTTGGGAATGGTTTCTTAAGTATGACATCAAAAGCACAGACAACAAAAGAAAAAAATAGAAAAATTGGGCTTTATCAAAATTAAAAATTTTTGTTTATCAAAGGATGCTATCGTGAAAGTGAAAAGACAACTGTGGAGTGGGAGAAAATATTTGCAGATCTACAGCTGATAAGGAGTTCATATCCAGTTAAAAACAGTACTTTTACATCTCAACAAGAGCAAAAAATCCAACCTAATTCAAGAATGAGGAGAGGACATGACAAGAATATAGATTTCTTCAAACAGAAGATATACAAATGGTCAACTAGCACATGAAAAGATGATCAACATCATTAGTCATTAGGGAAATGCAATGAGATATTTAAAAAAGTCAAACTGTAATGAGATATTCATATCTGCAGAAGGCTGTTCTTGAGAGAAAAAAGGAATATAACATGTCTTCAAGGATATAGAAAAATTTGAATCCTGCTGCATTGCTGGTGGAAGTGTGAAATGGTGCAGCGGCTGTGGAAAATGTTTCATGGTTCTTCAAAATATTAAAAAGAACTTCCATATGACCTAGCAATTCTACTCTAGAGTAAATATCCAAAAGAAATGTGATGGGTTATGGAAACTGACTAAATTCCAAAATTTAGTAGCTTTCTCACATGAGCAAAGAAATCATATCTGTTGTATTGCTTACCTAACATCATCCCTGCTAACCTTGGCTCACGATTTAGCCTCCACCTCTGAGGACACACAATGGATATGATGAGCTTGTGACTGCATAGTTTCTAGAAACGAGTTCTGAAGAATTGGTCTTCTCATCCCCCTTTAGCCCACATTGAACTAGAGAGAGGGTCTGGCATTGATATTTAAAAAAACAAAATAAAACACTTTTAGTTTTCCTTACTCATCTTTTCAACATTTCTTCAAGAAACAATTATTGAATACCTACTCTGTGTAAAGCTGTGGGAACTATCTCAATTGTTCCTCCTTTCTGAACTGAAAAATCTGGGGCTCCTTTTTCTCTCTGTAAAACCCTTTGTTTTGGGTTGCTTCCCTACTTTTCAAAAGTTTCTTTTGCGTTTTCATTTCTTGGGGAATACCCCTGTGCAGGTGTGCTAAGTCACTTCATTCATGTCCGACTCTGTGCAACCCTATGGTCTGTAGCCTGCTAGTCTCCTCTGTCTGTGGGATTCTCCAGGCAAGAATATTGGAGTGGGTTGCAAAGCCCTCCTCCAGGGGATCTTCCCAACCTAGGATTACGTCTATTATATCTCCTGCATTGGCAGGCAGGTTCTTTACCAGTAGCACCACCTGGGAAGCCCTGGGGAATATCCTTCCACGTGTTCTGAAGATCACTGTTAATTGTATTTTTGAGCCTTTTAGGAATGTCTGCCAGTACCACATCAAGAATTAAAATGAAGGCACAAAAGGATAACTTACATTTAATATGCAGGATGAGATGTTTCCAGCCCTATCAGGAGGGCTGCAGGCTCTCCCTAGCTACATGTCTTTATAGAATAAGCTGAGGGAGAGGAGTTCCCTAGATGCCTTCTCCTCTATTTCTTCCCTGGCTCATACTGTGGAATTAGGGTGTGCCTTGCTTATGCACAAATTCTATACTGTAGACATATGCCTTACTGCCTTACAGATGCTTCTCTTACTTTCATGGTTACAGCAGTGTATTTTCTATTACTGGGTAACAAATTACTGCAGATGTAGTTTAAAACAGCCTACAATTTATTGTCTCATAGTCTCTGTGGCCTCAGAGGATAAGATGGTTAGATATCATCATTGACTCAATGGATATGAATCTGAGACAACTCCAGGAGGTAGTAGAGGACAGAGGAGCCTGACATGCTGCAGTCCATGGGATTACAGTTGGACATGATTTGTGACTCAACAACAACAATTTCTGTGGGTCAAGAGACCAGCTTGGTCCCCTGCTTAGAGTCTTATAAGGCTGCAGTCAATGCAGTGTTGTCTGGGCTCTCATCTGGAGGCTTGACTGGGGAAGAATCTTCCAGGCTCACTCAGCTTGTTAGCAGAATTAATTTCTTTGCAGTTGTGGTACTGAGAGCATAGCTTCTTGCTTGCTGTCAACTGAAGACCACTCTCAACAACAACTAAAGGCCACACACAGTTCCTAGAGGCCACCTGCAGTTCTTTGCCACATGGGCTTTCCCAGCATGGCCACTTCATCAAGGCAGGAGGTAGTCTGTAGAGTGAGTATGATAGAAGACTGTCTTATGTAATATAATCATGCAGTGGCATCCCATTCCCTTTGCTGTGTTCTGTGGATTAGAATCAAATCACATGTCCACCCATACTCAGGAGGATGAGATTACACAAAGCATGAACACCAGGTGGGAATCATGAGGAGAAGCTACTTCTGAGACTTTTGCTTCTAACACGGAAAGGTTTAGGTTGTCATTGGCTCCCATTCTTTCCATTTCATTCTGCCAAATGGACCCATTCAGCTTTCAGGTTCCACTGTTATTTGCCACCACCTTCCCCTGCCCCTTGAAGTTTTTTCCAAACCATTCTCAAGTTACCAGTTTTTTCAGTATTCACATTGTCCCTATGATAGTATCTTCTCTCTTCCTTGATAAGGACCAAGAAAACCCCATTGCACCTGTCAGTTAAAGAAGTAACGAATAAGCATACTTTGTTGAGGCTTTGTTAATTGATTTCCTTTTTAACTGGAGTGTCTCCCCTGGGACTTCTGGTACAGAGAAAGCTGGTTGGTTTGGTTTTTTTTTTTTTTTTCCTTCACCAGTCATTTATTTTTACCCATTGCTAATCCCTGTTGAGAGGCAAACCACCTTGGGCCTTTAGGATTCCTGAGTGTTCTTACTAGGTATGCCAAGACTGCAAAACCCTGTTTCCCAGACCATTTCTCAGGATTAAATTTGCAACAAGCAACCTTGACAGATAAAGGAACATCTCCCCTGGACAAAGATTAGGCCTGCTTCTTCTTATTATAAAAGCAGTGAATCACCAAACTTCATTGCCACACACATTTGCCTTACAGCCTTACAGATATTCCTCCTGTAACACAGCCCACTGTATGTCAGGCATCTACCATATATCCTGTGCCAACCCCTTGGTACTTGGTAGGTGGGAAACTGATGCAAAAACCTATGCTAAAGCCCTTGCTATGGCTGTGATATGAGTAATAAAATCCTTTACGTCAGATCCAGGAGTTTTGTGTCTTCTGCCAGCATTCATGAAACAGTAACATGATAGCTAGTTAACTTATAAATAGAGTAAAATCTCACTCTTTGTGCAGTACTTGACAATCATGTTCATCTAGATGGTAAGCTGATTTTGTTAATTTCTCAAGCACCTCATGTGCATATCTTGGAGCTTGCAGCCCTGAACCAACCCCTCTCTTGGTCCTCCAGCCAGCCTGGGTGTAGACATTAAGGAAGGGGACACAGAGACTTGGATGGCTGCACATATGAGTTGTGAGTAGCCACCGAAGTGTTCCAGTCTGTTGGGTGAAGATTTGGGCTTGAGGAGCTCTTGACGAAGCCTAGGTGGTATTGGACAGTCTCTGCGGTGGCCAAGGTACAGAGGTGTGTTACACCAGGTGTCCTGTGCTGAGGGTGAGGGAGAGGGAGGTGCATGTGACTCCCTTTAGCTTTACTTGCTGATGAGCACAGAGTGAACACACTCTGTCACCAGATTGAGACCCAGGAGGAGAGGGAGGAGATGTGCTGTCTACCCCTACTCCCCTAGTGTCGGCAGCCACCTCTTTAGGATGGGCACACGGGCTGGGCTCTGGGGTCGTGGTTCTAGGTGTGGGTTCACTAGAGTCTGGAAACCCCCACACTGGGAAGAGGCCACAGCCCCTTCAGCCTCAGGCCCATTTGTTTCTGCCTGATGGGGGTTCCAGGACAACAGATGCTCCCAGCTTGGCAGGCAGGAGCCAGGAGGGGTATGGCAGGAATTTTAGCCCAGAAGCTGAGCTAGTCCTGGAACAGGGCTTGGAGTGAGCTGGGCCCCTGAGGGCTCATACATCTAACAAGGGTCAAAGGACCTGGGTGCTCTGGTGCTCCTGAGCTCCCAGCTGAGTACTGAGGCCACCAGGGATTGGGTGCCCTGATAACTGTGCAGATATTGAGGGAACTATGGGGTCCCTGGACTGCAGATGACCATTTCCTTTATCAGTGTGTGATGTCTGTGTGCTCAGTGTAATTGCAGACATTACCCCATGTGTGGCTGCCTAGGGTCAGGGTTAGCGTTTGGACTATGCATGGAATAGCACTGACATAGTTGTTACAGATTGCAAGTAAAGAGTGGTAAGCATAAGGTAATGTAAAGATTTTTTTGGTAAAACCTACTAGTATTACCTTGACATAGTAGGTCTCTTTGGTTGACTCTTCCTTTAGATTCTTTTTCTGCTGCATCAGAGAGACTGACTTAGAGTCAGGGCCCTGCAGTAAACTGGGGACACTCCTGGGGGTGGGAATGGGTGTGTAAGTGAAGGACGGGGCTGCTGAAGAGGATAGGGACTCACTTGCTGGCTGTGACATTTCTTCAAAGCACACAGCCAAGTTGTTGAGAGCAGAGGTATGCACGTGGATCCAAGACTGTCCTTATTAAAGGACAGGTAATGGTACTGAAATTCCAATTTGGAGTTTAGAGGTGGATGAACAGGCCTGGGCTGAGGTGGCCTAAGAGGATTTATGGAGGAGAAAGACTTTACAGAGTGGAATTGAAATGCATTTGTGTTTGTGGCCTGCAGGATGGGGGCTGTGTCTGTTCCATGTATGTGGTGCCAGAGTCTGTGGAGCACGTCTGATGCTGGGTGTTTCTGAGTCTCTGGAGGTGTGTTTTCTGAGCGTGCCTCTGGCTACTCCGAGTTAGTTTCTGAGTGGCATCACTGAAATTATGTCCTCTTGTGTCTGTAACTGTGTGTCATTGACTGCAGTGAGGCTGTACTCTGGCCTCTCACTTTCCCCTGCCCCTCTCCTCTGATGCACCCCAGCTGCCAGCGCTATTTACCGCAAGAGATGGTTTCCTTTCCCTTCCTGCTGTCTGGATTCCCATGTGTCCAGCTGCCTCCCCAGGGCCCTGCCCCTACGGCCTCAGTGTGGGGCTTGACCTTGGGAATGATACACTCTGGAAAGCCCCCAGTATGCTCTCTGCCTGGCTGTGGACCCAGAGACGTTCTAGTGGAGGAGGGGGACAGGGCGGGAAAGGGGGGCAGTTGGCAGCAGGCACCCCTCCTTCTGGAAACAGAGATCGCCTTCTGGCCCCTTCTCAGGCCCCCTCTCTCCTCCCGTGCTCTCAACAGAGCAAGTATGCAGGGTCCTGGCCTCACTGTGTCTGTGCCTGGGAAGGGACAGTCCTCTGCAAGCCCCATTAGGCACGGGTCCTCTGCCTCCCCTGGCACCTTGCGTGCCTGCACTGTTCTCACACCTCATGTCCCCGCCTGCACTCGGGGCTGTCCTCCCTTCTTTCCTCTCCCTGCAGTGGACTCTGTGCTTCCTTCTCCGACAGCCCAGGCCTCTGCCCTGAAGCAGGTGGAACAACAGGCTTGGCTGACTGGGGAAGAGCAGAGATTCAGCTCCTGTCACATGGCACAGGAAGCAGCATCTCCAGTGGTGTTTATTCCTGTGCCCACCCTGTGTTTGTTGAGGTGGTATAGAAACAAAGTAGCCGCGGTCCCTGTTTGCTGAGACTCTGTTTTACAGAAGTGATTCTGTGGAGAAGCCATCCCTCCACTGCAGAAAGTCAGTTGCCTGAAATCCTCTTTCTAGAATTCTGAAAGGCTCTCTGCAGAGACCAGGCTAAGGGCTCCATGTCAGGACAGGGTGGTACCTCAGAGCGCAGAGGCAAACTCCAAAGTTCCCAAGCAAGCACCACTATATTCCTAGCATCTGCCAGCAGTTCTGGAGTTTGTCCTCTGCTGTGAGAGTCTTCATTCTAATTTTAGCTCTTGAGCCAAGGAGGAGCTGGATGGTGGGGCTTGTGCTAGGGTTATAGGATGGGATGAGTGAGACTTTATCCTGCTACACCATCCTGCGTGAATCCTAGGCTCTGAGCCTGTCTTCTCTCAACTCTTGATTTTGCTGAGACATTGAAAATCCTGAAGGTCTTGGTTACAGCTCATCTCTGCCTCCAGTCCTTTGTTGCAGGACTTGGTCAGCAGCAGATGCCAGGGCTGGGATCCAGCAGGTAGGATACATCGGAAGTTCCTGCTCCACCTAAGCCAGGATGTTTGCACACAAACCTCAGCTTCCCACTTGATGCTTAGTCAGTTCCCTTCATTTGGGCCTCCCTCTCCTTTCCTTCTCTGTGGCTCTCTTTTCAACTCCCAGCAGGCTGGGAGGATGTGCCTGCCACAGGACCTCCTCTGATCTTTGGGGATGCTTTAGGGAAACAATGGAGGGTGTGGCTCAGCAGGCCTGGGCCTTGTGCCTCCTCACCTTGGGGGCACAGTATCACCATGCAGAGGGACACTCATGCTTCTTCCCATCCTGGCTTTTCTGCCTCCTGCTCACAGGACACATTGTGCTACATGCTGGGTGCTCACAGAGGAAGAGTCCTGCGTCCACCTCCTGGTCTGATGTATGTTGAGCCATCCTGGATTTCCTTAGAAATCAGTGAGGCAGGGGCACCCCACAGACCCCCACACCGTATCACGAGGAAGCTGCAGCACTTCCTGTCCTTACTGCAGCTTTTGGCTCCTCTGTGGTAGGTCAGAAGGTGAGAATGCAGAAGTGTCACCTTGTGAGAGAAACGAGGTGTGCAAAGCAGAGATCCCTCCCATCCATTCAGGGCAGCCTCTCTGTGTTTCTGCCTCCCAGCTCTCTCTTCCCACCCACAGACGTTCCTGGTTTCTGGCTGGACACTAGGATGCCACACCTGCCCTTTTTCTCAGTCTCAAGCCCCAACCTCTTCATGCTCTGTGCATCTGGAGCTTTCTCCCCCTATATTCCAAGAACATCTGCTTCACACATGTGATCACCAACCACATGTTTGCCCACCTGGGTTCATGTTCTGCCACTGACTTCTTAGGCCCTAAANCCCTTTTTCTCAGTCTCAAGCCCCAACCTCTTCATGCTCTGTGCATCTGGAGCTTTCTCCCCCTATATTCCAAGAACATCTGCTTCACACATGTGATCACCAACCACATGTTTGCCCACCTGGGTTCATGTTCTGCCACTGACTTCTTAGGCCCTAAAAGAAACCACCTGCTGTGGTAACTTCCAGAGTTTTGTCTGTCTTTATCAGTCCCTCTCAGTTCATCATTCGCCCCTTTAGGTATTTGCCCCATTCTCTTAATTTTAAGGAAACTGTTCTCATGATACACAAAGTCCCCCATTACTGTCACTTTCTCTGTACTTAACCACCAGCAAGCCATCTGTGATTTAAGCCAAGGCCACCCCTTCAACCTGGGGACTCACTCCTATTCTGTTACTTCTGCACCATGACATTGCTTCAGCAGCTCCCCCTTTTCTCTCCTGCATCGAGTTATTTCTCTTGACTGGATCTTTTCCATCAACATCCAACATGCTATTGAATATATCTCCTACCTTTAAAAAACCCTCTTGATGCTATTTCCTTATTTTTCTGCAACTCTGTGGAACAAACCTCTCTAAAGCAGTTGATTACACTTGTTCTCACCAATTGCTCTCTCTCAAATCCACTTGTTATGCCTTTACCTCAGTCTCTCACCTTATTCTTCTCAAGGCCACAAATGATCTCTGTTATTACATCTAATGATCAACTGTGAGTCCTCATCTTACTTGGCAGATTGGCAACATTCATGCAGTTGACCACTTTCCCTTGAAATACTTCTCTCTCTTGGCTTCTAGTACTCTCCTGGTTTTCCTCCTGCCTCACTGGGTATTACTTCTCAGTCTTTGCTCACTCATTCGTACTTTTCACCTCAATTTTGTTTTTTAAACATGGGTGATCAATATCAATAACCTCAGATATGCAGATGACACCACCCTTCTGGCAGAAAGTGAAGAAGAACTAAAAAGCCTCTTGATGAAAGTGAAAGCGGAGAGTGAAAAAGTTGGCTTAAAGCCAACATTCAGAAAACTAAGATCATGGCATCTGGTCCTATCAC
>SJYV01003327.1:172671-185016 GCA_006410875.1 Neotragus pygmaeus
CTTCTTCCCATCCTGGCTTTTCTGCCTCCTGCTCACAGGACACATTGTGCTACATGCTGGGTGCTCACAGAGGAAGAGTCCTGCGTCCACCTCCTGGTCTGATGTATGTTGAGCCATCCTGGATTTCCTTAGAAATCAGTGAGGCAGGGGCACCCCACAGACCCCCACACCGTATCACGAGGAAGCTGCAGCACTTCCTGTCCTTACTGCAGCTTTTGGCTCCTCTGTGGTAGGTCAGAAGGTGAGAATGCAGAAGTGTCACCTTGTGAGAGAAACGAGGTGTGCAAAGCAGAGGTCCCTTCCATCCACTCAGGGCAGCCTCTCTGTGTTTCTGCTTCCCAGTTCGCTCTTCCCACCCACAGACGTCCCTGGTTTCTGGCTGGACACTAGGATGCCACACCTGCAATATTTCGGTGTCTTTAGCCTCATGCCCGAGGCTGCATGCATCTAGAAGATCTATGCAGTCTTTCCTGCTGCTCCTGCTTCCACAAGCATCTTCTTCACACATATGATCAGCAACTCAACCACCTTGGACACCTAGTGCTTACGCTGTAATAGTAATTTGCCATGGTAACTTCCAGAATCCATCTCCACCTTTGACTTTCAGCTTTGGTTCTTCATACTCCTGTCCTCTACCCTCAGCCTTGGTCCCTTCCCAGCTCCTCCTTTAAGACTGTAAAAAAAAAAAAAAAGTAAAAGTTTATTTATTTATTTGGCTGTGCTGGGTCTTCATTGCTATTCTCGGCTTTCTCCATTTTTGGTGAGTGGGGGCCTACTCTCTCTTTGCAGGGCACGGGCTTCTCGTTGTGGTGGCTTCTGTTATTGTAGAGCATGGGCTTTAGACTGTGGACTTCGGTATTTGCTGCACGCAGGCCTAGTCGTTGCAGCATGTAGGCTTAGTTGTTCTGTGGCATGTGGAATCCCTTCAGACTAGGGATCAAACCCTTGTCTCCTGTGTTGGCAGGTGGATTCTTAACCACTGGACTACCAGGGGAGTCCCTCATTTACCCTTTGAATCTTTGCCCAGGCTGTCTTACATGTGGGAGCAACCTTTCTTCTAATGTTCAAAGTCTATCTCACTAATGGTTTCTTCTCTCCACTAACCACCAGCCAACTGTCTGTGCTTTTTCCAAGACCAGCTCCAGGACTAGGATATTTGCTCCTATCTCCTTATCTCTACACTAGCACAGGGCTCTAGCCTTTTCTCCTTCCTCTCCTGCAGTATCAGTTTATCACTCCTCAACTGCATCATTGATGCCAGCATCCAGCACATTATGTCTGTGGGTGCTTAGTTGCTCAGTTGTGGCCGACTCTTTCTGACCCCACGGACTATAGCCCTCCAGGCTCCTCTGTCCATGGGGATTCTCCAGGCAAGAATACTAGGGTGGGTTGCCATGTCCTCTTCCTGGGGATCTTCCCAATCCAGGGATTGAACCCGGGTCTCCCACACTGCAGGCAGATTCTTTACCATCTGAGCCACCTGGGGGGTTGCTCCCCCTTTAAAAAAACCTCTCCCTGGGTTGCATTTCCTCTTATAGCTATATCCTTGTTTTTATGCACCTCTGTGGAATGAACCTCCTTGAAGGAATTGATTACACTTGCTATCACCAACTGCTCTCCTTTCATTCTCTCTCGAATCCACTCCAGTCATGCCGTCATCTACCTGCCATCAGAGGAGCCTGGAGGGCTATAGTCTGTGGGGTCAGAAAGAGTCGGACACAACTGAGCAACTAAGCACCCACAGACATAATGTGCTGGATGCTGGCATCAATGATGCAGTTGAGGAGTGATAAACTGATACTCACATGTGAGTCTGTTCTCAAAGCCACAAGTGATCTCTGTGTTGTTAAATCTAGTGGTCAACTCTGCATCCTTATCTTACTTGGCCAATTCGCAACTTTTCGTGTAGTTGACCAACTTTCTCCTTGCCATATTCCCCACTCTTGACTTCCAGTATGCCACACTCTTCTGGATTTCCTTCTTCCTCCCTGGTTACTGCTTCTCAGTCTCCTCTGCTTCCTGGTTCTTCTTTTCCCTTCCAATATCTTAATGTCAAAATGTCCCAGAGTCCAGTCCTCAGATCTGTCCATTTACACTCTTTGCTTTGGTGACCTTATCTGGCCTCATGGTTTTATATTCCTCTATCTGTCCATCCATCTATCATGTGTAGCCAGTACCCTCCTTGAGCACGTGAGGCTTTTGTGTTGAGAATAGACTGTATTGTCTCAGGAAGAAGCAGGATGATTAGTTATGAAACTACTGCTGCAATCATCGTAGCAAAGGAAGCAAGAAGGGGTCATATTCTAGTTTCATTTTGAAGGCAGGGACAATAGGATATACTGATGTATCAGAAGCTGATTGTTAGAAATGAAAGTCAGGGATGACACCAGTATCTTTGGCCTGAACAACTGGCAAGATACAGGTGCCATTAACTAATGTGGCAAATACTGTGATTGGAGCAGGTTTATATGTGTGATTGGGTGGTGGGACAGGGATAAACACTTGAGATAAACATTAGCCATCCAAGTATATTTTGATTAGAGAGTTTGTGCATGTGAGATTTTCTACCCCATAAGATAAAGACCTTGGTAGAGGCAAGGCGTGTGTCTTGGTGAATCTTATGTCTGACACAGTTCCTGGCACATAGTAAGTACTCAGATATTTTAATTGTTAAATGCAAGATGCCTCTCAAGGTTGTTTTTATTGTGACCCTTTTATGCCACACTAATTTATTTTTTTGGGCTCCAAAATCACTGCAGATGGTGATTGCAGCCATGAAATTAAAAGACACTTACTCCTTGGAAGGAAAGTTATGACGAACCTAGATAGCATATTGAAAAGCAGAGACATTACTTTGCCAACAAACGTCCGTCTAGTCAAGGCTATGGTTTTTTCAGTGGTTATGTTTGGATGTGAGAGTTGGACTGTGAAGAGAGCTGAGCGCCGAAGAATTGATGCTTTTTTGAACTGTGGTGTTGGAGAAGACTCTTGAGAGTCCTTGGACTGCAAGGAGATCCAACCAGTCCATTCTGAAGGAGATCAACCCTGGGATTTCTTTGGAAGGAATGATTTTAAAGCTGAACTCCAGTACTTTGGCTGCCTCATGCGAAGAGTTGACTCATTGCAAAAGACCCTGATGCTGGAAGGGATTGGGGGCAGGAGGAGAAGGGGACGACTGAGGATGAGATGGCTGGATGGCATCACCGACTCAATGGACGTGAGTTTGAGTGAACTCTGGGAGTTGGTGATGGACAGGGAGGTGTGGCGGGCTGCAATTCATGGGGTTGCAAAGAGTCGGACACGACTGAGCAACTGAATTGAACTGAACAGTCATCCTCATCAGCTGAGTACTTCCTCCTGTGGCAGGACAACACATACCATAGCACTCATCACACTGATGTATTAATTTATCTGCTCCCTCAGTCCAGATTTTGCATTCAAGTACTACTAAGGTATGGCTATGCATGTACCAGTCACTATTCTAAGCCCTGGGGATACTGTAGTTGTTTAGGAAAGAAAGGGTGAGAAAATGAACTATAAGCAGATACAGTAAAAAATAGAGGAAAGAGGGGCAATTTGATATCAAAATTATAACCCAGTGACTGACTCGGTGTATGGTCTGAGTAGATGTATAGGGGCATTCATTCCCTGACATTAGAAAACAGTTTGGTGGTGTGGAGAATGTTTGGAAAATTTGACTTAATTTGCACTGTCTTTGGAGCAAGACAGAGCTTCCTCTGGCTATTGACTGTACAACTAGAGCTCAGAAAGGCTAGTGCAGAGAAGTGGCTTTGGGAATTACCAGCACATGAACAGTGAATGATGTTTTGGGTTTGGATATACTGTTATTCTCTTTCTCAGATGAAGAAACTGGGGCTCAGAAATATTAAGTAACTTGTCAAATGTCAGATTCTGACTCTGATGATTTTTTTTCACATTCCATTCTTGTGAAATTGACCTTAAAGTCTGTGTCCTCTCCAAGGGTCACACATTTGGCCTGAAAATTGCAAAAACACATGCCCAGGGATTTTGTAATGTTTTCCTTGTGTTGTGGTTTTGCTGCCCTTTATTCATGTTTATCATCGTTGTCTGAAATGACTCTCTGGCCACTTTAGCCAGAAGTTTCCTTCCAGAAGGAAAGGGGTGATCCAAATGTTTTACTTATACTTAACCTTACATTGAATAGAACAAGTACAGCCTTGAGCTATGCTGTTCTGCTATGAACTTCTTAATGGTCTGTGGTTCCAGTCTTCCTTCCAGGGAGACCAGTTCCTGCTCCAACCTAGTTAACAGGAGAAGCTAGGACAGGGTCCACTTATGCCTCCTCAGGAGGTCAAGGGAATATGAGTATGATAGCCACCATTAAGAGGTCCATTCTGGCACTTCCTTGGTGGTCCAGTGGTTAAGAATCTGCCTTGCAATGCAGGGAACACTGGTTCAGTCTCTGGTCAGGAAAGATTCCCACATACTGCAGAGCAGTTAAGCCAGTGCACCACAACTACTGAGCCTAAATGCTGCAACTACTGAAGCCTGCACATCATAGAGCCTGTGCTCCGCAACAAGAGGAGCCCGTGCAACAAGCCTCCACACTGCAACTAAAGGGTAGCCCCCGCTCAAACTAGAGAAAGACTGTATGCAGCAAAGGAGACCCAGTGCAGCCAAAAATAATATATGTGTAGGCTTCCCTGGTGGCTGAAGTGGTAAAGAATCTGCCTGCAATGCTAGAGACCAGGGTTCAGCACCTAAAAAGAGATCCATTCTGTGGCCAGGCCCCTGGTGGTTGTGGATCATGCATTGGGTGGTGGTGCTGGATGTGGGGGTGGGATGCAGGCTGACTGCACAGGAAGCAGGAAAGAGCTCTAGGAATATCCCAGTATGGCAAGTTATTCAAGAGGCTTCCTATAACAGTATATAGGAGCAACTCCATTCAGTCTAAGGGTTTCAGAGAATTTCATGTAATTACATTAATGATAAACAGATATTTCTCTGAAGTATCCAATTATTGGACATCGTCAGAGAGAAGTAAAGGAGCCATAGACCCTATTCTGTTCTGAGCATTTTATCTGAGTTTTGTGTGATTCATGTGTGGCATTAAAGTCTGATTCATGTGTGGCATTAAAGTCTAGATTCCTGGCCACTTTCCATGTCTGTTTAATGGAACCGGACACTTTCCAAAGCCTTAAAAGTTTTCTTTTGACAGTCAAGGTGAATCATCTGGTGCCTTCTGAAATGCAGTAAGACATAATGAAGAAATAGGGAAGGATGACAGGAGTGAAGGGCTGGAGCTAGCAAGGTTATATGATGAATCTTTGATTGGGGAAAGGACAGGAGTCACCCTCTGAGAGGAAGGCACCAGGCAAATCCTGGCAGGGGCCACAGCTGACTTGAGTTTAGCACCGTATAATATGTATATATATATATATATATATATATATATACACACATGAATATTCAGGGAGGCAAGGCTGGTGGAAAGGAGGAAAGAGGAGAAGGATCCCAGGTGTAGGTGGTGTAGAAATGAGACACAGCAGTAGGGCTGAGTATAGGCTGCTGGCAGTTAACTTGACCACAGGATCTGTTTAGAAAACCTTGTGTTTGTGGTACTCTCCCAGAAGCTTCAGTGCTAAACTCACTGCTCTTTATTACACTGTGGGCAAACACTGAAGCTTAGATTTACTTACCTTCATCTTCCAAAAGGAGGACCTTGAGTTGGCTTCCTGGCTCAAGGTTCTTTTGAACCAAAGTTCTTTTGGTGGTTTTAGGTAGCAAACCATCCTTTTCTCTTATCATGCCCTCTTCAGGAATATGTCAGTTTCTATCCCAGGTACTCAGACCCTCATCTACATGATCTCTCTTTCTGTTTCTCTTCCTGCCTACCCTGAAGGGAAGGATCCAGCCCCTTCCCATGTCCTGCTTCCATGGACTACTTTCCATGTCCATGGTCTTCACTCCAGGTGTCATTCATTCCATGAAGCTGATAGGCAGTGGTAGTGGGATACAAGCAAGAGAGCTACAGCAGCCTCCCAGGTGTGTGCGTGCATGCTAAGTTGCTTCAGTCACGTCCAACTCTTTGTGACCTCATGGACTGTGTAGCCTGCCAGGCTTCTCTGTCCATGGGGTTCTCCAGGCAAGAATCCTGGAGTAGATTGCCATGCTCTCCTCCATGGGACCTTCCTGACCCAGGGATTGAAACTGCATCTCCTGTATCTCCTGCATTGGCAGACAGTTTCTTTACCACTGCATTACCTGGGAAGCCCAGAAATATGTAACCAGTAACCAACAGGGTGAGAGAGGAGAGATTATACCATTTGCCTTTGACATTTGATATACTGTTGTTCAGTCCCTCAGTCATGTCTGACTCTTAGAATTGAAAGACATGACAGCAGAATTTTTTAAAAAAGTGAACAATATAGAATTTTGAAGATAGATTTGAGGAGTTTTCCATAAAGAAAAGTTCAAAGAAAGAGAAACCAGGAGACCCCCTGCACTGCAGCACACCAGGCTTCCTTGTCCTTCACAGTCTCCCAGAGTTTCCTCAAACTCATGTCCATTGAATCGATGGTGCCATCTCAACCATCTCATCCTCTTGTTGCCCCCTTCTCTTCCTGCTCTTAATCCTTCCCAGAATCAGGGTCTTTTCCAATGAGTTGGCTCTTAGCATCAACTTCAGCATCAGTCCTTCCAATGAATGTTCAGGGTTTATTTCCTTTAGAATTGACTGGGTTGATCTCCTTGCAGTCCAAGGGACTCTCAAGAGTCCTCTTTAGCACCACAGTTCGAAAGCATCAGTTCTTCGGTGCTCAGCCTTCTTTATGGTCCAACTCTCACATCCGTACATGACTACTGATTGATTATGTTATCCTGCTTTCCCTGTTGTTTCTTTCTGGAACAGCTATTTTTGGCTATTATACTTCCTTCCTTCCTCTCTTGGCTTCTCTTTCTTTGTGCTTTTCTTTCTGGAGGACTCCTCAAATCTGTCTTCAAAACTCTATATTGTTTACTTTAAAAAAAATTCTGCTGTCATGTTTTTCATTTCTAAGATCTTATTTTTTGCTCTATGAATGTTCCTTATTGATACTATCTTGTTCTTGTTTCATGGCTACAGCAGTTTTGTCTCTCAAGATATATTAATGAAAGATTTTTTTCCTCTGCATAAGCTCTGTTTCCCTAAGTTGATATTTTCCTGTTTTATTTGGTCTCCATTTTCCATGTTAGAGCCTTTCCATAAAAATCCAGTGATCCTTCAGTTGTTCAGAGGAGCTAACATCCTAATTGAAAGCTCAAGTGATGGGAGCTATTTACCAATTTTCAACTTTATAGTAGGGTGATGGGGGCAGGGTACATTTCTTATAAAGGTCTTTCCTCTTATCTGGTCAGTATTCCAGGGGAAAGTCTTTCAGTCTATGAAAGATAAAGGCATCAGTGTCCTGAATATGCCAGCAAATTTGGAAAACTCAGCAGTGGCCATAGGACTGGAAAAGGTCAGTTTTCATTCCAATCCCAAAGAAAGGCAATGCCAAAGAATGCTCAAGCTACTGCACAATTGCACTCATCTCACACGCTAGTAAAGTAATGCTCAAAATTCTCCAAGCCAGGCTNGAAGAATTGATGCTTTTGAACTATGGTGTTGGAGAAGACTCTTGAGAGTCCCTTGGACTGCAAGGAGATCCAACCAGTCCATTCTGAAGGAGATCAACCCTGGGATTTCTTTGGAAGGAATGATGCTGAAGCTGAAACTCCAGTACTTTGGCCACCTCATGTGAAGAGTTGACTCACTGGAAAAGACTCTGATGCTGGGAGGGATTGGGGGCAGGAGGAGAAGGGGACGGCCAAGGATGAGATGGCTGGATGGCATCACGGACTCGATGAACGCGAGTCTGAGTGAACTCCAAGACATTGTGATGAACAGGGAGGCCTGGCGTGCTGCGATTCATGGGGTCGCAAAGAGTCAGACACGACTGAACGACTGAACTGAACTGTCCTGAAAGCTGAGTGGGTAGTATTAGCTTTTAGCGCTGAGCACTCAGATGACATGTCATTTAACTCCCCTGCTTTTTGAATAGTACCAGCACACTCAACGGAGAAGGCAATGGCACCCCACTCCAGCACTCTTGCCTGGAAAATCCCACAGATGGAGGAGCCTGGTGGGCTGCAGTCCATGGGGTCGCTAAGAGTCGGACACGACTAAGCGACTTCACTTTCACTTTTTACTTTCATGCATTGGAGAAGGAAATGGCAACCCACTTCAGTGTTCTTGCCTGGAGAATCCCAGGGAGAGGGGAGCCTCGTGGGCTGCCGTCTGTGGGGTCGCACAGAGTTGGACATGACTGAAGCAGCTTAGCAGCAGCAGCAGTAGCACACTCAACCATGCCTTGTATAGCCCTCAATCTAGCATCCTTGTTTTATTGCAGAAAATAGATCTCCATACTCGGGTCAGAGTAGTAATGGCATAGCATGAGAGAACAATACTTAAGGATAAAACTGCTTCTCAAATTGCTTTCACCCCACCTTCCTTTATACCCCTACCCCTAGTTCCAGAGGTACCTGCTTCTGCCTGCCAGTTCCTGAGTCTGTTGGGAGATCTGCAGTGTAAACCTAGATTGTTCAGTTTCCCAACACTACTAGCTTAGGATTCAGCCTTCTTAGGTTAACTCAGTTCCAAGTTTTCCATCTACTTTCCAGATTCATAATTTTGTCCCTGTTCTGCCTTTCTGGCTCTGATTCTTTAAAAGAAAAATGCATTTGACTCTAGTTTTAGTGGAGTTTTAGAGGAGAAAAATGATTGCCA
This sequence comes from Neotragus pygmaeus, assembly GCA_006410875.1. NCBI lineage: Eukaryota > Metazoa > Chordata > Mammalia > Artiodactyla > Bovidae > Neotragus > Neotragus pygmaeus. The sequence goes on from SJYV01003327.1 coordinate 181,460, forward strand.
TCACACCCCAGAAAACATTCAATATTTCTGCTTCTCAACTCAGTTATCCCCAATCTTTATACCTTTCTTAACTTTCTCAGCCCATGTTCATGACTGTAAGATAGATTAAATCAGATTTGCTTCAGAGCTGCAGTTCTATTTTAGTTGTACTCTATTTGTAATATTTATTTTAATTTTTTAATTAGAGGGTAACTACAATGTTGTGCTGGTTTTTGCCGTACAACGTGAATCAGTCGTAATTATATGTATATCCCCTCCCTCTTGAGCCTCCCTCTCATCCCATCTCACCCCTCTAGGTTGTCACAGAGCACCAGGCTGGGCTCCTGTGTCATATGGTAGCTTCCCACTAGTTATCTATTTTATACATGGTAGTATATATATGTCATTGCTGCTTTCTCAATTCATCCCACTCTCTCCTTCCTCCACAGAGCTGCATCTATAAAGGCAAGAGGTAGACTACAACACATTCCTGCAAGGACAACATTTTATCCTTAAACTTCAGTACACTTGATGGTCAAGAACAATTTCTACATACATTCTTTTTCTTCTGTGAGATTTGGCCTGCTCACATATAAATGGCATTTATAATGTTGGTATCATGCTCCCCTGCTTGGAGCCTGGAGAGGAGTATATCAGCAGTAAGTGGTAGTCAGGGGTGCAGGACAGAGCAGGGGGACCAAGGCCCCCTTCCCACAGCAAGCTTCCAGGCTGAAGCAGGCCTGAACTGGATCAGGGAGAGGATTGATACTGCTCTGTCCATCTTTGAGTTTTGATTACTATGTGAGAATTCTCTTCTAAATAGTCTATGGTTGCAACTTCTCACCCAGGGCAGGGGTTTTTACTTGGGGCCATGGACCCACTGGGTCTATGGGTAAAAAATCTGTATTTCTACATTGAATGGGAAAAAATAATGTTTATTTATTTACTAAACTAACTGGAATTTAGCATTTCATTTAGTATAAAATGCTAGCACCAAACCCTAGGAGGATTATTGGTATCTGTGACTTTGTCACCAGTAGAAATCACAGATATTTATAATTTACATTAGATTCTTTGCAGATGTCTCAGAATACCATTTACCTTCATCATGATGTCAACATTATAGTTGTTAATACATGTACCATCAGTTCTTGTAATTTAATGTGCCAATAAAGCAGCATCAATACCTCATAGCTCAGTTGGTAAAGAATCTGCCTGCAACGCAGGAGACCTTGGTTCGATTCCTGGGTTGGGAAGATCTGTTGGAAGGGATGGGCTACCCACTCCAGTATTCTTGGGCTTCCCTGGTGGCTCAGCTGGTAAAGAATCTGCCTGCAATGTGGGAGACCTGGGTTCAATTCCTGTGATGGGAAGATCCCCTGGAGAAGGGAAAGGCTGCCCACTCCAGTATTCTGGCCTGGAGAATTTCATCTATCATATAGTCTTTGGGGTCACAAAGAGTTGGGCATAACTGAGCAACTTTCACTTTGATAATGTCAANTCCTGTGATGGGAAGATCCCCTGGAGAAGGGAAAGGCTGCCCACTCCAGTATTCTGGCCTGGAGAATTTCATCTATCATATAGTCTTTGGGGTCACAAAGAGTTGGGCATAACTGAGCAACTTTCACTTTGATAATGTCAAATATCACAACATTTTTATTAAAAAAATATTTCTTTGAACTTGTTTCATTCTTTTCATTCTTTTTTTTTTTGACCATGTCATGAGGCTTGTGGGATTTTAGTTCCCTGACCAGGGACTGAATCCAGGTCCTAGCACAGAGTTCTAACCACTGGACAGCCAGGGAATTCCCCACATTTTAAATATCTTGGGAATAATATTTCAATATCATTGGCTTCCTTAATAATCTTACCTGTTTTATTTTATTCATTTAAATACATTATGCCAAGGGGATCCTGAGCTTCAGCGGAGTCTGTGACATAAAAAACCCTTGAGACCTTGATCTAGAGGAATATGAAGTCATGAGGCTGCTGAAGTGTGCATTAAGGGTGGGGAAATCTTTACCCCTACTCAGTAAATTCTAAAGAGCTGCAGGAGACAGAAGTTATCCAGCATGCCAGGTACACAGGTAACCTGCTCATCACATGCAGTCTGACCAGGTGCTGTGATGGGCATTGGGATAGAAATCATAGGGGGAGAGGCCCTATCTCAGATCCCAGGGTTGGGCATAGCTGCTGGGAGTCTCTGAATTGAGACTTACAGGACAGAGAGGAGTTGGGTAGGCTGACGCTGAGAACAGAGTGAGTGGTGTTCCATGAAGAAAGTGGAGCTGAGTAAAGGGCTGGAGGAGAGAGAACAAGGCTTGACAGGAACAAAGTTTTCCTGTGCCTAACTGGGGGCTTTGGGGTGGAGAAAGGTGGGGAGGAGGCAGAATGTGGATCTTCTTTGTTTATTAAGTTTGTTGTCAACCCCTACCAGAATATAGTCTGCTTAAGGTCTGTCTTACTCTGCTTCCCCTGGGTCTAGAATTGCACCCATAACACAGTCACGCTCAATAAAAACAACTGAATTAGTGAGAGAACAACTAGGAGCCAGATCACAGAGGGCCTGAGAGGTCATGTTAAGAAATTTTTAGATTTCATCTAAGAGTAACGTGAGTCTGAGTGAACGCCGGGAGATGGTGATGGACAGGGAGGCCTGGCGTGCTGCGATTCATGGGGTCGCGAAGAGTCGGACACGACTGAGCGACTGAACTGAACTGAACTGAAGAGTAAATATATCTGTTTCTGAAATGACTGATCAAGTATAGATTTGTGATGAATTAAAGAGCATTAATTTTACTCCTAAAACTACCCTGGAACTCATAAAACTCCCTCTGAAGAGATGTTTATCCAGCTCTTGAGTTCTACCCTGCTTTACAGCAATGGGAAGATGTACCAGAAAACTGAAATTGAAAAATTTTCAGAAAGCCGAAATCCTAAAGACAGTGAAGGACTCTATAAAAATGTATGCCAAATGCCATGAAATGTGGTTCCTGAACTGTCAGCCCGAGAGGTCACAAGTTAAAGGTCCTTAGAACTAAATTCCCACTCTATGGATATTTAAGAAATATAAATTCTCAAATAAACCTGATAAACAAATGCAGATGAAAAATTAGAACTGGATAGTTAATCCTAAGTTTTGCACCTGAAAATTTATCTGACTCCATATTTTCAAGTTGAAGCAGGGATTTGTGCCTATTTCCTATTTTCAGCTATGAAAACATCTTACTGTCTAGATCTAGAAAGAAAAGATATTATTTTAAGCCTTGCAAAATATGCTTTGTTGGCAATTCATTCCTATCCTGTGGACTTTTGGATATATACACTGGAAATCCTTGTCAAGAGGCGTCATAGTATATAAAGGTTGGTTTCCATTTAAATAATCCTAGTACCCACCATCATTTTTACTGTCATGTAGATTTGAAATCCCAGTTGGAGCTCTTCTTCCTTTTAACTACTTCATCCAGTCACCCCTTAATAAATGGAGGGTCTGCACTTACAAGGATTCCATTCTAGTTTTCAGGCCCTCATTTTTCTCTCAAAAGATTTACTTCTCTTTTATGGTTCTGGTTCAAGAA
>SJYV01003327.1:185136-233925 GCA_006410875.1 Neotragus pygmaeus
AAAAAAAAAAAAAAAAAAAAAAAAAAAAAAAAAAAACCAAAAAAAAACCCCCCACCAAGTCTAAAGACAAAGAAGCGGCAATAAGATGATAGAGGGGTGCAACCAAATAAAATCAAATCCCATACCTGGTGGGTGGGCAACCCACAAACTGGAGAACAATAATAGCAAAGAAGTTCTCCCACTGTTGTGAAGGTTCTGAGCCCTGTGTCAGGCTTCCCAGCTTGGGAATCTGGCAGAGAGACTGGGAATCCTAACCTTCAGGGTCAGTGGGATGTGATTATAGGAATTCCACAGGACTGGATAACACAGAGACTCCAGTCTTGGAGGGTACTAACAAAATCTTGTCCACACCAAGACCCAGAGGAAAGAAGCACTGACCCCACAGGAGACTGAACCAGACCTGCCTGCTAGAGTTGGAGGGTCTCCTGTGGAGGTGTGGGTCAGCAGTGTTTCACCTTGGGGACAGGGGCACTGGTAGCAGCAGTCCTGGGAGGTGCCCCTTAGCATGAGGTCATCAATAACCCTATCATAGAGCCCACAGACGCTAGGGCTGGGTTGCCTCAGTCTAAACAACTAACAAGGAGAGAGTGCAACCCATCAGCAGATAATTGGGTTAAAGCTTTACTGAGCATGGCCCTGCCTACTAGAGCAAGACCCAGTACTCACCTCCAGTCTCTCCCATCAGGAAGCTTACACAAGCTTCTTAGCCTTATCCACCAAAGGGCAGACAGAGAAGAACCAAAATCACATTAAAGAAAGTTAATCAGGAAGAAAAAGCAGAAGGTTATGTCCCAGATGAAGCGACAAGAAAAACAACTAAATGAAGTGGAGACAGGCAAGCTTGCAGAAGAAGAATTCAGAATGATGATAGTGAAGTTGATCCAGGATCTTGGAAACAGAATGGAGAAGATGCAAGAAATATTAACCAAAGACCTAGAAGAACTAAAGAACAAGGAGAGATGAAATGATTATACTAGAAGTAATCAATAGCAGAATAACTGAGGCAGAAGAATGGATAAATGACCTGGAGGACAAAATGGTAGAAATCACTGCTACAGAAGAGACTATAGAAAAAAAGAATGAAATAAAACGAAGACTGTGTATGACCCCTCTGTGACAACATTAAACTCACCAACATTAGCATTATAGAGGTTCCCAGAAGGAGAAAAAAGGACCTGAGAAAATATTTGAAGAGATAATAGCTGAAAATCCTAATACGGGAAAGGAAATAGTCAATCAGGTCCATGTTGTTCTCTCCAAGCACAGAGAGTCCCAGGCAGGTTAAACCCTAAGAGGAACATGCTGAGATACACGGTAATCAAAAGGACAAAAATTAATTTTCACCACTTTTATGGCAGAAAGCTAAGAGGAACTAAAGAGCCTCCCAATGAGGTAAAAGAGGAGAGTGAAAAAGCTGGCTTAAAACTCTACATTCAAAAAACTAAGATCGTGGCATCTGGTCCCATCACTTCATGGCAATAGATGGGGCAACAATGGAAACAGTGACAGAATTAATTTTCTTGGGGTCCAAAATCACCGCAGCCATGAAATTAAAAGATGCTTGCTCCTTGGAAGAAAAGCTATGACAAACCTAGATAGCATATTAAAAAACAGAGATATCACTTTGCCAACAGAGGTCCATCTAGTTAAAGCTATAGTTNGCCATGAAATTAAAAGATGCTTGCTCCTTGGAAGAAAAGCTATGACAAACCTAGATAGCATATTAAAAAACAGAGATATCACTTTGCCAACAGAGGTCCATCTAGTTAAAGCTATAGTTTTTCCAGTAGTCATGTATGGATGTGAAGTTGGACTGTGAAGAAAGCTGAGCGCCTAAGAACTGATGCTTTTGAACTGTGGTGTTGGAGAAGACTCCTGAGAGTTCTTTGGCCTGCAAGGAGATCAAACCAGTCAATTCTAAAGGAAACCAACCCTGGATATTCATTGGAAGGACTGAAGCTGAAGCTCCAATACTTTGGCCATCTGATGTGAAGAGCCGACTTACTGGAAAAGACCCTGATGTTGGTAAAGATTGAAGGCAGGAGAAGGGGATGACAGAGGATGAGATGGTTGGACGACACCACTGACTCAATGGACATGAGTTTGCCCAAGCTCCGGGAGACTGTGAAGGACAGAGAAGCCTGAGGTGCTGCAGTCCCTGGGGTCACAAAGAGGTGGACACGACTGAGCAACTGAATTAAACTGATCAAAGTGCCAGGTACTGTTCTCAGCACTTTCCTTACATACACTTATTTAGTCCTCATAACCACTACATGAAAAAGGTACTGTTATCACCTCTGTTTTACCAGTGAAGAAGCTGGGGTACACAAAGGTTAAATAAGCTCCTTATTCACAGTTACTGACTAGAAGGTTCATGAGGCAAGGTTCAAACCCAAGCAAGCTGGCTACAGAGCTGAGACCTGTGGCCACTACAATATACTGCCTGTTATTCTGTTGTGTGTGTATGCCTCTGTGTATGTGTGTCTGCAGAAACTCTGCAAAGCCTGCCTTATTTAAGCAGTTTTCTTTGATCACCCATTCGAGCACTGTGTATAGCAGAGGGGAGGCAGCAGCAAACAACAGGGATAAAGCTCAAATAATATGTCTAGCTAAACAAGTATGAGGTCAGTAAGGATGCTGACCAGTTAGAAAGGGTACTAAACAAGTGAGAGCAGGCAGCCGCATCCAAACCAGGATGAGCAGGGAAACTTCCTGAAGGAAGTGATGTTTAGAAGGAGAAGCAGGAGTTAGCTAGGCAGGGTGTTTTTGGCGGGGGGTACAGAGGGGTGTCAGAGAAGGGGCCTAACCCAAGGTCATGAGAATGGCCAGAGTATGTCCTGCCAGTTTTCCACTAAAGCCTCACTACTCCTGGATATCACCCCCCAAAGCCGGTCAACCTGTAGCCCCGCTGGTCGAGAGGACGAGATGTGCCACAGTAGCACACACCACCGTTTTCTTCCCCAGCTAGCTGCCTGGGCCAGGGTTTTAGAGGTGCAGTTTCATGTAGGCATATCCTAGAACTTAAATTACTTCAGCAATGCCTGCAGCAAAGCTGAAGGAAATACCAGAAGACCAAAGCAAATGTTTTTTTTTTAAATTGAATTTATGATGCAGAAAATATAATGTATTCTTTAGACATCTGTACTACCATAAATTACACATTATGGGATAATTATCAGTGGTTTGAAGAGAAACAGTATAAGTGAAATACAGTCAATATTATGAAAATGTAAACCATGTAAATCAAAATCATAAAATAATTATTTCATTACTTAGAGGTCTTCTTAATATATATGTATGAAATTTCTTATACATACATACAATAAAAGCCTACGAAAACCATGACTGAAGCTAATCACTGTACAAATATGAAAATAAATCTTAAAGCTCAATTTTATCTTCAGCAAGAGGGTTGTGTGGTTTGGGCCTTATGCAAATCACATTTAGTATTAAATAATCAGATGTCACATATGTCATGTAAAGCAGCAAGTGGAAAAAAATAAATTATGAAAATGCATGAGGCTAAAAGTTAACAGGGAAAAATGTCTCTATAGCCAGTGTTCATGTCGAAACTAAAATAATATCCAGTGTGTCAGGATATGTAAAAAAGAGTGTAGTGTAATTGTGATTTTAAAATCTCTACAAGGAGTAATTGAGACAAGATGAGTAGAGTAGCAAATTAAGTTCAAGTTAAAAACACTAGCTGTTTTTGTTATTACCAAAAGTAAACTCTAAATTTGTGAACAGCTTCATAAAATCAAATGTTGGTAATAAACTTAGTTTCCTAGCAGGGCAGTGAAAGAGCTAGCAGTAGGTTTTCTTTAAATAGGAAAGCTAACCAGAGCTATAAGTCTAATTTGAATTTTGTTGCAAAGATATTTATCCACGTTAAGATAGTTAAAGATGTTTGCTTCATTTATCATAGGCACCTATGTAATCTAATCAGTTTGGGTTACTGCCCATATAGTCCAGACGAAAGACCAAGATAATACTTCTGTATCGAAGGTATATACTATTATATACATATTGTAAGACAAATATAGACACTGGGGGAAAATAAATAAAGACAACACAATAACATGTATACTAACACAGTTTTGTGCAACTGCACCAAACTCCTAAACTTGAATACCATATATCAACACACAGGTCTGTTAGGTCTGTTAGGTCTGTTCTAACCTGGGATCCACAGATGCCGCCGAGGCAAACAGCAGTGGTAAAACTTTCATCGCACCATGGCACAAAAATAACCATCCCTCCCTGAATCAGTTTGACAGTTCCCCACCAGCAAGGTATTTCTTTTTAGTAAAAAATGTAAACTTTTTTTACCCCCTCTGGGACCAAAAAACAGGAAACAGGAAGCCATGGTAGAGTTGTTGAAGACAGAACCAACTTCCCAGTGAAAAACAACAAAACCGAACTAGATCTCACTAGTAGAGAGAAGGCACACTTTGAAAAGCTAAATGGATGTTGTGGCTATTTATAAGCTGTGTTAACATACTACCCAATTTTCATTAAAAAAATAAACAAACCTTGGAGAATTTAAGGTCTGATCATAAAAACTGTAAGTAGAGTTGTTTTAATTCTCTAAGAGGGATGTTTTTAGCTTACATAGTACAATAAACAAGAGCTATTATTTTTTTCAGCAGGCTACTTGGGGCCTGGACCTTTGAATCATGTTAAGTTCAAGTCTCTGGTTGGGAATAACTTAGTTGGTTCTGGCCACTGAAAATTGAAACCAAAGACCAGGCCTTGCTGACCCACCCTGGGGTCAGGTATTGACCTTTGGCTCTTGGAGACATTTCAGTGGGGAAGTCTGGGAGGCAGCACAGCTTCTTAGGAGAGCAAGACCCCTGAGGCTGTTGGTGAGGATGAGTCCTGAGTCACCTCAGACAAAGGACTAACTCACCTATACCCTGACCACAATTCCTCTTCAAAAGAGATGATTTTTCAAAACTACACATAACATTTCTTTCACTATTCATTATTTAAGGATGTGAATGCTGGCAGCAAAGGTGTTAGGGTATCTGTTATAGAAAAGAGATTATGCTCTTAAGCCATGGGGAGGTTTGAATTTGCATATTTTCATTTGGCAAAATGATAAATTAAACTAGTATATTTTAAAAACTATATATATACACCTATATAGTTCACATACCATAACATTCACCATTTAAAGTATACAATTTAGTGGATTTTAGTATATTCACAAAGTTGTGCAACATTAGCACAATATAATTCCAGAACATTCTCTTCATCCCCAAAGAAACTAGATACCCATTAGTAGTCACTCTCCATTACTCCCTTTCATCAGCACCTGCAATCTCTTGCTGTTTTTTTTTTTTTTTCTGTTCTTGTACAAGAAGTGAGAAAAACTGATACTTAAATATTTAAAAAGATGAATGACCAGAGTCCTTATAAACCATGGGCCATCACACTCTCCTCCTCACTCCTTAAAGAGCTTCAGAGCTGAGAGAACCAAGGCCTGAAAGGCCAAGCTGCTTGTTTACAGATGAGGAAATGGATCTAATGTGGGTTGGTGACAGGTTCAAGACCAGAAGGCTAGTTTACAGCAAAGGTAGGAAGGTAACCCCTTTTTACTAGTTTTCTATTGGGTTGACCAAAAAGTTTTTTTGGGTTTCCTATAAAATGGAGAAAAACCTGAACGAACTTTGTGGCCAACCCAATAGTACTGACTATTGGAAGTAAATGTCATCTACCACATGAATCTAATTATGTCAGTGAATTTCTTTTATAGCTTTGACCTGAGCATAAAAAGATTTTCTAAAGATAAGGCAGGCATATTTAACCAGGGGGCCCAAATCACTCATTGAAACAGCAAAAAAGAGCCGAGGTTCTGGAGGGACCCGAGAACACAGTTCAGAGTCCCCATACTGTAACTCTCCACGCAAGTGTCTGTAGGATGTACCACTTCATGGAAGAAGCAAATAAGTCATGTACATTCAGTACTCTGGGAATGAAGGCTTCGTGGGCCGAGGAGGGTTTGGAGTTAACCACTGCAACAGTTCTTCATCTGGGTTGACTTTTTGGAACTAGTGCCACTCAGATTGGTAATGGATTTGCTGTCATCCTCATCAGTTCTTTTTTTCACTTCCCTGGAGACAGAAAGGGAGACATACAGACAGAGAAGATTACTGAGGTATAAAATAGAACCATAAACAACTCGGTAGAAATAAAACTGCACTGCTAAGCATTTGCTGTGCCATCCAGACAGGGTGCTAAATGCTTTGTAGGTGTTGACATTTAATGCTCACAGGTATGATTTTACTGTGTCCCATTTTATATGTGAGAAAATGAAGGCAAACAAAAAAACGTTAAGAAATTTCCCTTAGGTCACATAGCTGAAGAAGTGGCAGAACTTGGATTGCAACCATGCAGGTGAGCTCCAGCCATCTGCATTCTAAACAGTAGGCTACACACTTATGCATGTACACAGAAACACATACCCAGGTGCATACACACATGCACACAGATTACTGTTGCTCGCCTCTGTGGTTATGCATGGTATACAGTCTGCCACATGCACAGCTCATTCCTTAGGACTCGAACCTAGTTTCCACCCCCAGCTAATGCTTAACATTAACAAAAGCAATGATGGCTTTATAACCATTTTGAAATAATACTTGATCATGGAGATAACAACAGACAGTTAAAATCCAAAAAAATCCTTTTGTCTCTTCCTAAATTTCTTTTAGAATTAACAGAAGCACTTTTAGAATTAACAGAGGAACATTTCATGCAAAGATGGGCTCGATANCTTTGGAAGGAATGATGCTAAAGCTGAAACTCCAATACTCTGGCCACCTCATGCGAAGAGTTGACTCATGGAAAAAGACTCTGATGCTGGGAGGGAGTATGAGATAGTTGGATGGCATCACTGACTCGATGGACATGAGTTTCAGTGAACTCCAGGAGTTGGTGATGGACAGGGAGGCCTGACGTGCTGCAATTCATGGGGTTACAAAGAGTCGGACACAATTGAGTGACTGAACTGAACTGAACTGAGGCAACACTGCACCAAAGATCTCCATGATCCTGTAGAGGCCCCTAAGGAAGTACCCCTGGCAATGCTTGTGTAATACACACATTCTGAAGTCTCACCTTAGACAAGCTGAATGAAAATGTCATGTGGTCAAAGTGTGTGACAGCTTGTCCCCAAGATGGCCACCAAGAATTCCACCTTCCCTGTCAGTGTCTGCCATTCCCCCACTAGTGGTGAATGAAGCTTGTGCTGCTTCCCTGTGGTCAGGACCGACTCTGTGACCGCTCAGTCCAATGGAATGGCGAGGGAATGGTGTACTGGCACTTCCACATGAGGCATTAATAAGGCCTGATCACTTTGAGCTGCCATGTAAGAGGCCGAGGGCTCCTCACTGGATAGAGAACAGCAGAGAGGTCCTGGGGGCTGAGATGCAGACCCAGCCATGACCATAAATGCATGAAACACCTAAGGGAGAGCAGTTGAGGCCCCTCCAGTGAGGTCCAGTCTCTCCTGGTAATTTCAGAAACTATAAGTAGGTATTGTTCTGGGGGGACTACATTTTGTGTGCTTTGTTCCCAGATCCTGGGAACTGGCATGTTCCCAGCACAGCAGTGCTATTTAATAGAATGCAATTCATATATGTAATTTAAAAAATTTTAGCAGCCACAGTAAAAAGTGTAAAGAGAAATAGGTGAAATTAATTTCATTAATATATTTTAATCAGCTTGGTATTACAACTATACTATCACTTCAACATGTTACCAATAAAAATATCGTGAGGTATTTTACAATTTTTATACTGACTTCAAAACCCAGTATTTATTTAATACACCTAGCACATCTCTGGAGAAGGAAATGGCAACCCACTCCAGTGTTCTTGCCTGGAGAATCCCAGGGACGGGGGAGCCTGGTGGGCTGCCGTCTATGGGGTTGCACAGAGTTGGACACGACTGAAGCGACTTAGCAGCATCAGCAGCAGCAGCAACACATCTCAGCTTGGATAACCACACTTTCAGTGGATAGTGGCCACTAAACTGGTCAGCACAGCCCCAGAAGGAGCTGATGTGCTAACCTTTGAAAACCACTGCACCTGAGTAGGAAAGAAAAGGGAAACTAGTTCTTGCTGAAGACCAGTTAATAAATGCTATGCTATACATTTTCACTTAAGTCTTTATTACAACACACACACTGTCACATGACAGGTGAGCATCACTGTCTTCACAGATGAGGAAACAAAGACTCAGGAAAAGAAGGAGGATACACAGTTCAACCCGTAATACCCTGTAAGACCTGGTTCAGATTTATGACCTCCTGAACTATATGTGTATTGCTTCAGCCACTAGGTTAGTAGGAATTTGTTACAGTGACAACAGAAAACTAATACAGCTTCCAAATGCAAAAGCTTGATCATTCAACAAGTGTCCGACTTATGCCAGGCTCTGGGATCCTCAACTAGTGAGCTCTGAGAGAGAGCCAGGTATCTTCTCAATAAATCGTTTCCAGGTCCTGAAAGCGGCTAACACACAAGCACAGTGGAGCTGACCTACTGGCCTATCGAGTACTGGATAGTACTTGATTTAAAGAGGAAGGCAGGTTCCAGGTTCGGGGAACAGCTTACAAAGAGACAAAGAGGGATAAAAGAACCTGGCCATGACTGGAGGCAAAGTTTGCTGTGTCTAGAAATTATCATTCATTTGGGAAGCAAGAAGAGATGCAAACAGAAAGGTAGGTGAGATCTGGCTCTGGGGGACTGTTAGCCACTTGCTAAAAGAGACTGGGTTCTTTGCTGTAGGTCGGACACCAGTGTGGGGTACAAGCAGGAAAGTATTAACTGGATTTTTATTTACAAATATCACCCTGATTAGAGAAAGAATATGGACAGATTGAAGAAAAAGTGCAGAGAGATCACTGAATCATTAGGGCCTCAGAACCCACTACAGGCAGATGATGAAGAAAGAGGAAGGAGTCAAGACTGACTCTAGGTTACTATTTTTTATTTATTATTATAATGTTAATAGTTTCCTGAAAAGGGGAGTATAGAGTGAAGAACAATTTTATAGAAAACACATTAAGATTTAGCTATGTTGGGTCAGTCAGACCTACAGAATTTCCATTTGTTGGTGGGTGGGAACATGGAATTTTTAAAAAGATGGGAGTTAAAAAAATGAGAGTTAAAAATATAGAAATTGGAAGTCACTGTCTAGACACAGTTTTAGGAACCATGGGGATGGAAGACATTAGGCAGGGAAAGTAAGAGCAAGAGAGTGCAAAATAGAATCCTGAAATTGCCAGCATTTAAAAGGCAAATCAGAGATTCAAAGTAGTGCAAAGTCCTAATTTTGCCACTTAGTAGCTGTGTCATTTTGAGCAAGCCGATAAAGCCTTCTAATTCTCAGTTTTCTTATCTGTACAATGGTTACAATAAAAACAGCATCTTCACAAGACAACTCACATCTCTCTCTTCTGGGAGGTCCAACAGGCCCCTATCAGCTATGTATCATACGGCTACCTGGTCATATTTTCCTTTTTTTCTCTAATTTTAAATTGCACAGCCTATCTTACATACCCTGATATCTCTACAAGGCCTTTATGCTGAGCACCCATAATAATGCAGACATTACTGAACCTTGAAAGCAAATATTGAGGGAGAAAAACAGGCTGTATTTTTCACTTGGCCTTCAGTTTCCTTAAATCTACTCAAAATGCAGGCACTCCCACTTTTAAGGGAATCAGGAAAATATAATTCTAAACATCTAAAACAGGTTTAAGGTTGGGAAAACTAAATTACCTCACCCCAAACTGCCATATGCTTAACAGCATTTTAAACGAATCAGTCTTATGGACAGATTTACACCCAGTGGGTTCAGCAATGGTGCTGAACTAACATATCAGCCTGAGCTTTTAATGTTTTTCTCAAATTTCAGGCCACTGACCAATTTGATGCCTGTTGTACTTGAATCTATTGCAAAATGTCTAAAGCCTGTGGCTCTAGTGGTGGCAGATTGACGTACTGACGGACAGTAGTGGGAATGAACGTCCTGTCAGCTCTACAGGGAAACTGAATTTCTAGGAATGACTTTTCCTGGGATTGAGAGGTTTTTCAAGAAAAGGTAAAGGAATTCAGGTTGTTAACCAAACACTTATGGCCTCCCTTTAAAAACAAACACTGTTTCAGACAGTGCAAATCCATAAACTTTTCTAGTTCAGGTTTTAAGACATGACATGGTATGAAATGGAATTATGGGAACTATCTTATGAGATCAAGTCAAGAATTTAATGTTTTGCATTATACACATTTTGAAGGCTATAAAACTTTTTAAAGTAATCTTACTGGTGGAAACGAAACCATTTTCATTTAAGACTTGGTACTTTGACAAACAATCAGATGACATGGTATAGCGCAAGTTAAAGGCTCTACAGATTTACTTTATTTATAATTTTCCTATTTAACATATTGTTAACATAAGTAACCTAGAGGTCTCAACAACAATTTAAAAAGCTCTCTGATGAGTGATTCACAAGAAGTGACCTTGTTATCAAAATGCTTCTGCACATAGCTGTTTTAAGTAAAGCTACATTGTAAACAGGGTGGCTGCTAGGCTGATTCAACACACTTATCTATGGACTCATAGGCTGTCAGGACTAGAAAGCCTTACGGATCATTTTCTTTAGCCCCTTCCCTCATTTTACAGATTATAAATACTAGACTTAGTCAAGACTCCACAGCTGTTTGGGGCAGATTTAAGATTAGACTTTGAGCCTCCTAACACTACACTCCTCCAGTGTGCTGGGCAGAAGCCCTCAGCCACGCAGAGCGCCTTAGCTGCAGCTTCCTTTCCTGCTCAGCTGGGGCAGCAATGTAGCACACCTCCTACCTGAGGTGAAGGTAGTGCTGAGCCCTTTATTCTACTAAAGTTAAGATTCTTATAAAATCCAGAATCTCACAAATGATCAGAAAAAGAACTACATGCCTAAAGTGGTTTTGCTTTGTCAGCAATTAAAGTTCATTGGCTGGATTTTGATAATGCATGTTTTTATATTTTTTCTTTCTTTTTTTTTTTTAATATTTAAACTGTTATACCAGTAAAGAATCATCTTTTCACTTGTGGCAGAAAACTAGCAGAAGAAATAAGTCTAACAGAAAACATTGTTATTTCCTAAGAATACTGCAAAGATTGAAATACAGTTAAATCCAAGTTCCTCAATGATGCCGTTTTCATTCTAATCCACATCCCAGAATGTTATTTATTATTAACACCATTGTCTAAGCTTAAAAATTACCTGGGTAAGAATGTAAACAAAGTGATTCCAACTGGCATGATATACAATTTGCTTTGTGAAATTTTTTTCCTTTACCTTGGAAAATGTCATAATAGTTATATTCATAATGGTCTCTTGTGTTTAAAATCTGGTTCCTGGAAATGATTCATACACGTCAGCTGTTAGCTTTGTGGTGACATTTTGCAGAAATGTCAATGACACCTCAGGTGCACCTGCTTTTGTTTGGCAGTAGAGGTATTTTCCCAATGTTCACAGGGAACAGTTTTTTCAAAAACTGTTTCTCCAACCACTACTGAAAGACAAGACAGGGTTCCCCAATATAGATTCACTTTATGGTCAATATATTTGACACATACAGCAGCTAAGTGAGAATTCAATCCTACATTCAGTTTCCCAAACATAAGGCAAAACTTTACCGAGCAAGATGGAGAACAGCTTCCACTATATTTGAACCATCTTTGGCGCTTGTTTCACAAAATAATGCCCCATAGGTCTGTTAAAAAAAAAAAAAAATATATATATATATATATATATGTATATACTATTAAATGAAGGCTTTGATTAGATTTCCTGGAATGTTCACTTTTAAAATCAATAAAATAGAAATATTCCCCTGTTGAGTATGCTAAAAATAATAGTTAAGTAATTGGATTCAAAGTTTTAAGACTTTAAAAAAAAACATACATTTGAGCCTAGTTATTCCAGTAACAGTTTCTAGGCAAAAAAATTTTTTAAAAAATACTTTTTTTATTTTTTATTAGGGTATATCCAGTTAATAATGTTGTGATAGTTTCAAGTGAATACCAAAGGGACTCAGCCATACATATACAGGTATCCACTCTCCCTCAAATCCCTGTCTCATCCAGGCTGCCACATAACACTGAGCAGAGTTTCATGTGCTATACAGTAGGTTCTTGCTGGTTATCCATTTTAAATATAGCAGTGTGTACATATCCATCCCAAACTCCCTAACTATCCCTTTCCCCCAACCTTCCCCCCTGGCGGTTGCTTCTCAAAGTTTGTGAGTCTGTTTTTGATTTTTAAGTAAGTTCATTTGTATAATTTCTTTTTAGATTCCACATATAAGGGATATCATATAATTTTTCTCCTCTCTCTGACTTACTTCACTCAGTATGATGCTCTCTAGGTCCATTCATGTTGCGGCAAATGGTATTATTTCATTCTTTTTAATGGCTGAATAATATTCCACCCAATCAGAGAATTTTTATTTTGCATCTCCCCCCAAAAAACCCATCCCACTATACAAAATTTCATAGTTTAAGATTTTTATATCCAAGAGTCACACATGCCACCAAATGTTCTCTATCAAATAACTTGAGAGAGATAAAAATGATAGCTTAAGGTAACCACACAGGAATTAAATGTCCATCAGAAGTATGTCTCCTTTAGGCCAGCAGCTAACACACCCCTCTTCACCCTATCATCCTTTTCTATTGAGATCCAGCAGCTTTTGTGTTGCTAAAACCAATGGACATTTTCTAGTCCTCTATTATTTAACCTCCCAGTGGTTATACATACAGTCATTGATTGTCATCACTCTTCTGCTTCAGACCTCTGATGTTTCCCATCCCTTACAAGCAATATTGAAACGCTTACCTGGCCCACAAGGCCTAGGTATGCTTGTATGGGGCCCCAGCCAACCTCTCAGTTCTACCAGTGGCCACTCTCCCTCACAATGCTCAAGTTACCCTGGCCATCCCTCTATTTCTCCAATGCTCCAAATCTTCTCCCACCTCAGGACCTTTGCGGGCTTCCCTTGTGGCTCAGAGGGTAAAGAATCTGACTGCATTGTGGGACACTTGGGTTTGCTACCTGGGTTGGGAAGATCCCCTGGAGAAGGGAAGGCTACCTACTCCAGCATTCTGGCCTGGAGAATTCCAGGTTGCAAAGAGTTGGACACAACTGAGTGACTTTCACTTTCAGGACCTTTGCACCTTGTCTGTTGT
This sequence comes from Neotragus pygmaeus, assembly GCA_006410875.1. Lineage (NCBI taxonomy): Eukaryota > Metazoa > Chordata > Mammalia > Artiodactyla > Bovidae > Neotragus > Neotragus pygmaeus. The sequence goes on from SJYV01003327.1 coordinate 198,388, forward strand.
TACCACTACCTAGGTTATCCTATACCCTTAGTAACCCCCTTAACCAGGCTGACTTTTACCTACCTTTTCGATTTTTAGGTAATCCTTCCTTGAAGTTGAGATTAAGTGTTTCCTAACTCTGAAAAAGTCAGTATTAGGAATTCCTATTACAAAAACCTCTTGACATGTATTTTTCCAGCACGGCACTTGCCACAATTGTAATTGATGAAGTGTGTCTTTGTCTAACAAGCTGGAAACAACTCCTTTAAGAAAGGAGGACTGTGTGTGCTGTGGGGCCAGGTGTGGTTTACCTGGTTCCTGTGTAGGACCGGGAGAGGATGTGATGGATACTCTGGAGCAGGGAGAAAGGAACAACTGAACAATGGGGAAAGATTACTGTGAAACTTTTACTCATGACCCCCTCAATCCACAGAAATGCTAGAATAATTCCCCAAATGAATCTTATTTCTAGTAGAAATGGGTAGTGCTGCTCCTGAATTTCATAGTCAAGATGTTATCGGGTGAAATAGAGATGGCCTTTGAGGATGCAGGAGGGTGGCGGACATGAGATGCATAAGTAAGCAAACCTTGGGGAATCAATAAGAAATTTTGGAGAAGGAATAAAGTTGGCATGTGGCAAGAAGTGACGGCTCTCTAGGGGGACGAGTGGATTACATAGGTTTAATGTCTGTCTCCCCTAGACAGTAAACTATGTGAGGGCAAGGATGGTCTCTTTTGTTCTCTACCCTTTGCTCAGCTCACAATAAAGTACTTTTCACTTGGTAAATACAATTAAATACGTGTTGAATGGATCTTGTCTGTATTTCATTGCCTAGTTTTAATGTTCATCATATTTGGCTCACAGTTATACTGTTTAAAATAAGAAACAATTCCAGCTTAAAATAGGGAAATTGAAACTTCTCTTTAAAGATCACTTGTTTATGTTATAGAGCAGCCTTTTCATTGATGATGACAGACAACAATGATAGCTATGTCAAATGAGACTGTTATGGTAAGAACTTATTTTACCCAAGGGCCATCTGATTCCTTGTTTGGGTAAAACAAGTCATAAGAGGGCCATGAAGCATTCTGACACAATGACAGTGATGAGAGAATAAGCACTGCCCACAATAGTAATCTGAACAGAAATGAGGCCCATTCCTTATACAAATGCATAACCAAGAACAATTTTATACTATTCCAACTGAGTACTAATCTTAGAAAAAAAGAACATGTCTACCAATTCTCTTCACACTGTCACCCAGGTGACACACTGCATCATCTGCTGCTCCTTGGCACAGTGACCCTCTGGAACCAAAGTCAACTTTTCCAAACAGGACACCCATTCTTATTCCTTCACCTGGATCCCAGGACTAGAGGAGGATTCCAGGAACTGGGGAAGAGTGAGGAAGAAGACAGGAGAATTTTGCCTCCTCTTTGTCACTGATACTCAGTGGGGAAAATGATCACATGATTGTTTTACCCCCACAAGGGATTTAATTCTTGTTGTTAATTATTTACATTCATGGGGTGGATAGTGGGCACTGGGAATTCTGTCTGTGTAGGGACAGAAGACCCATCAGACAGAGTAGAGGTTTGTCAAACAGCCTTTTCAGCACACGTAGAGTGTGGTTTGGACCCACTCCTACTCTTACCATGGCCAGTTTTTCTCCAAAGTACCCTGAGACACATTTTTGTCCCTCTGCTTCAGCAGCGTCACGAAGATCAGCCTTGTTTCCTACCAACATGATAGGAATGCTCTCATGGGCTGCATCCTACCATGAAGAAAAGAAAAAATGGTGCATACATGAAACACTGGACAAGTTATGAGGATGATGACAACAACAGCTACCATTTCTGAATGCCCCTTGTATGCCACATGGTGTACAGACAATATCTTTAAACTTCAAAATATCCCTGAAAGGAGACAAACTTTTCCCCATTTCCAGACCAGAACACTGAAATTCAGAGGTTCAATAAGATGTAAGGGTGAGGGCCGAGGTCCAAATGACTCCATCATCCTTGCCACTACAGAAACAGATACAAACTCAAGACGCATGACCTAGAGTTACATTTAGCTGTAGAGCTCACAAAATTTGCTATAATTTTCACTCCAAACAGAGGTGATAACAAGCCGGCTTCATTACCCCAGGTACAAAACACGCAAATATTCCCTCAGCTATGAGGGGACAAAAAAGGAGTCTGAAAGTTCCACACTCACTGCTGTCTGGCTTACAACAAAAGCAAAATGCAAAGGCCCTAAAGATCAATGTATTTCTTGTGAGGAGTTGATGAGCAATCATTCAAAGTATCGGTTTCTCAGGATAGTGCTCCCCAATTAGCATGTGCACACTGTCGTGGCCTTCACAGAGGAGCTGGCTGGCTGACTGACTCGAAGATGTGAGAGGCAGAAGTAATTGAGACTCCACCCCTCCCACCACCTGGCTGCTCACCGGCTGTGACTGCGTGAAGTCCAGCAAGTCTCTTCCTGTTTCTGACTCCATTTCCCTGTCAGTAAGCCCCTCTCAGCGACTATGATAACTGAAGACTACGTGACTAGAAAAACAGCCTTTTGGCTCCTAAACAAGCGAAGCAGCAGTGGTGAGTGACACGTGGGGAAACGACTCTTGGTGGCGCCTAAACACAGCCGGGTGCTCACCCACTTCGGTGCCACACCTGATACAGCATCAAAAATGAGCCTTGAAACTAAAATTATACTTCCTTTCTCTTCTGACCATTTTCCTCCAACGGAATGCATCAGAGTGAAGTAAAAGCAAAGGGGAGAAGGAAATGAAGAGCCCTCCCCCAGACTAGACACCCCACCCACTAATGTGTTAAGTAATTGCATTCTGTGGGGAACTGCTCAGGATCGTATGGAAGCCATTAATCAAATATTCACTTAAGCCAGCCAAGACTTCTCAAAGCCACATGGGTAACGGCACCTCCTTCAAGTCTTGACTCAAATATGACCTCCTGGTCTGACCAGCCTGACTGCACCACCTGCAGCACTCTGCCTCATCATAAGGCCGTTTATCCTGGCCTTGTTTTGTTTCTACATCAAGCACTTTCTATCATTCATTTTATTTATTTATGTTGGTTGCCTTTTACATCTCCCTAACTAGAATACAAGCTCCAAAGGGTAGGGCCTTTTTTTTTTTTTTTAAATGGATATACTGCCAATACATGCACAAAACAGGGATGCCCAAAATATTTTTGAATGTGTAGCTGGAAAGAGATCTCATGTCTCAAGTGTCTCCATTCAACTTTTACCCAAATATCCAATCAACAAATTATTAATAACAGGTAAATGGCCATAATTTTAAGATTTTCTAACCTAGTGGTTTTCAAGTGAAATATATTAATTATTAATTCAGAGGGTCCATTCACCACTGATACTCCACTGCTTCCCAATCTTTTCATGCATCTGAACTATCTCACTGTTAGTTTTGACCCATATTATAGTGGCCATATAAACTGTCCCAACAGAATTTCCCCAAATCAGAAAAGGTGAGCCATGGTGAAGACTCACTGAGATAAGTCAAAGTCAAATGCCAAGTGGCATCTCATTTTTCCTCCAGTAACAAATTCAATATTTCATCTTGAATACAGTTTTCTCCCTTTCCCGACCCTATGAAAGGTAACACCAACAGGTAAATGAATCACTTACGGCAAGTAGGTGCTTACTTATCTAGCAAATTATGGCAGTAGGGCACCTGGCATAGGCCATAACGTCACATAGGGCTTCTTCAACCCTATGGCTGACCCTGCCTTCTGTGCCTCCTTGTCTTGAGTATAATCCAAAGTCTTAAAAGGCAGATCAAGTCCAAAAGTTTCAACAATAAACAGTTTTGCTATAGATCTTAAATATCTGTGTGTGAGTTAGTTGGGATTATCCATTCTTCTCTCGTTGGTCTCCCCAGAGCTTCCTCTGTCCCCTTGAGTAGATGCCTCTCCTCTAGGCACTAACTACCTTGGAGATCCTTTCTTGATATTGGAGGAGTTTTTCTTAACCTGCGGCTCATTCTGGAGCTTCATCAAAAGAACAACCAGTGTTGAATCAGGAGGTCTAATTCTCCCTTCCACTCCAACCTCAAAATGATTACAAGCCAGTGGCATGCACTTTCTATGCCTCAGGTTTTTCATAAAAAGTGAGACCAACATTACATTTACTTCCTTTCTCAGATATGTTACAGAGGTGAATATAACATGTAGAAAATATTGTGAAATAAAAATACTACATAAATGTCAACATGCTTTTGATGTATATATAATTTTCAGTCATGATTTTTCAGTTGAGCAAAATGCATATTTATTATTGAGTCTTATTGCCATTTTTCAGTCAGTCCATCTTTAGTTAGAAAGAGAACATTTTGTTATTTTACAGGGTATGAAACAGGCCCAACTAAAGAATCTAGAGGCTGACTTGAACTCAGACAGCAATCAGTTCTCTGTTCAGCCACCACTGTACTTAATGCCTGTTAAAAATGATAGATCACAGACATACTTGAAAAATTGTATTAGCCACTAGGTTTTTTTTTTTTCTTCCCCCAAGAGACTATGCTAAATCATGGCTTGAACTGTAGTTTTATGGTGATTAATAATGTTGGCAGAACATTAACTGTGGTCAAAATAGTTTCCTACTTTAAAAAATTATTGACCATGAAACAAAGGATATGAAAGCTCCTCAGATGAAAGACACCATCTCATTTGAGCAAAAGAGAGCATAGATAGTAACCACACGTTTAAAATACCAATTAGTATGTTAGTAGTACCTTGGGTATGTAAAGACCCAAATCTCTATCAGAAAAAGTCTGAGAACACGGTTCCTATAGAATTTGGACCGGGTGGTCCCAGGTGGTGATGGTATTTCACCTATACTTCTAGCACACGTGTTGGTGTGCTTTCACCTATACATCTAGCACACGTGGAAGCCCCTCTTACATCTCCAGTCACACTACACACCCAGCTCCATCACCCTCTTGTTTGTGAGAACTGCTTTTCCTTGGGTTGTCTGAATTTTTACTTGCTGCCAATCAGGTTCTGATCATATTAAAACCCAGGACTTCCCCCTCTCCCACCACCACTCAGAAGCTCACATTATTAGTGTTCTTGGTTCTGTGGGAACTGGCCCGCTACTAAGGAGGAGACCAGTGCTGCTAAGTACTATTAGGAACCCTGCCTCCCACATCCAGTTCTTTCTGAGAGCCTAGATCAATGGTTTCTGAGTTCATTTTTACAAAGGAGAAACAGCATTTCCTGAGATCAAGCCTATAACTCTGCCATGTAATTTTTTTGTTGTGTGTTTTGGTTTCTTACCTCAATCATATCTACCCATTCTCGTACATTAAGAAAGCTTTTCTCACATGTGACATCATACAGCAGCAAAACACCATCTGCTCTTCTGAAGTAAGACTTGGCAATGCTTCTGAATCTGGAGAAAAGCATGAGGGTAACAGTTCTAATCAGTCAGTCAGTTTGGTGTTGCCTCATTCTTCATCTCTTTTATGCTCACTTTCTCCCCACCCTTCATCTTTAAAGCAAGCCTTGGGACTTCCCTGGTGGTCCAGTGGTTAAGAATCTGCTTTGCAATGTAGGGGGCGCAGGTTCGGTCCCTAGTCAGGGAACTAAGATCCCACATGTCTCAGAGTAACGAAGCCTAAGCAAACCCCTTGTGCCACAACTAGAGTGTCTGTGTGCTGCAACGAAAGATCCTGCATGATGACTAAAACCCAATGCAGCAAATAAATAAATAAAAATATTAAAAAGAAAAACCAAGCCCAATTGAGAAGAATCTAAAGGCAATGTAATTCTGTGAAATAGTCATCCCAGAGGCCTAGAATGACCTAGCGAAAGGTAACAGGAGAAGGATCTGTGCTAGTGATTTACAAAAATCAATCATTTCTTCCACCAAACAATCTCAAGAAGGTCTACAAAGCCCAGTGCATAGTCAGGACAAGGTTGAGAGCATAACTTCTAAAGTTGTCAGCCCCAGCAACAAGCTACTGGAACCCAGGTGTGGGACACAGAGAAATACGGAAGGAGAGGCACATCCAAGCAACACTACTTTTTGGGTGGTGGGTAGGGAGTACTGTGGGTGGCTGGAAGGAGATCCAAGCATGTGGAACACCACCGGGTACACACATGGGGTGTGGGAGGCTTCCCAGGGGAACAGCACACCTCAATCTGTATGTCCTAACTCAACCAAGTATAATATTCTGGAAGATCTTAAATAGGGCCCTGTCAACCACATGTGTTTTAAATGCTGCTAGAAAATATGAGCTCTGGGTGGGCAGGTGTTTGTGTGTGTCTGTTCACTGTTGAATCTGAATACTCTAAGTGGTGCTCTGTTACAGAGGCTGGCAGGTACCCCCAAACTTTTTTTGCTGCACAACCAGATTCAGTCTGTTGCCAAGGAGATAAGATTAAGACCTATGCTTCACACTTCTGTCCATCAGCAATGAAAGAAAGGGAGAGTGTCGCCATATGCAGCTCTGCTGTTCAGTTTGTGTCTCTGCCCTGGAACAGAGGAGCTGACCGGTCTTCTCCATCTTCTCTGGTGCCCCAGCTCCCCAGCTGCTCACACTGCTGCCACTTTCAGGAGTGCTGCCTCACCGACATTCTCTCATATGAAAGGGCACTCTCTTTTTCCCAATGGGTCACCCGTTGAAAGGGAGCTTAGAGGGACTCACATGACTGATGATGGAAGAGTGAAGGAGGAAAGGATGTGGAAAAAAGCGAGCATTTTTAAAGTTCTAACACTATATCAGAACTATATTATCATGAGCACAAAAGATACCGAAGGTCCTACAAGGCTTGTCCATGCAAACCCCAGCAGAATTCAAAGCTCTGGGGAAAGCACTTGCCTCTCCTGGCCAGCTGTATCCCACAGCTGCAGTACTGTCCGTTCTCCATCTACGATCAGCATTTTCATTTGAAAATCAACTCCTGAAAAAGAATATAAGAGAACATGGAGAACACGATGTAAATAATTCCACTGGATTTTACTTTTCAAGCCCTCTTTAGAAGAGACAAAAGCCAATAAGGTGATGTTCAGCGAGACAGAGCAAAGAACCTGGCCTTCAATGAGAGTGACCTTTACATAGTAATTATAAGCCAGACCACCCATGCACATCACAGGTTGGCTGGCTTGGGGAAGGATTTAATCTGTGGACAAAAGGAAAAGCTATGCTCTGTGTTCACGTAATTACATGGACTCAGTTTTATGTGTGTGCATGCACACAAATATGCCTATGTATATATGCAGGTATATCCATGTGTGTATGCATATGTATATAAGTACATGTATATGGTGTGTATATATGCCAGGTGCTCTAGCAACTGAACCAAATATTTTAGGCTTTTTATGACTCAAATTGAAGTGAACTTTCAGCTTTATTATCTTGAAGGGCTATAACAGTACCGTAAATTTACAAAGACATCCATTGTGAAGAGGGTAACCAATCTGTTTTAGGGTTTCTGGTTATCATAATAAGAGTTCTTTGCGACTCCATGGATGATAGAGCCTGGTAGGGATTTTCCAGGCAAGAATACTGGAGTGGGCTGCCATTTCCTTCTCCAGGGGATCTTCCCAAGCCAGGGATCAAAACTGGGTCTCCTGCATTGCAGACAGACGCTTTACCGTCTGAACCACCAGGGAAGCCCAGATAAAGAATAATAATATATGATAATTTGCATGTCTGCAACTTCTTTTACTTATTATGCAAATGTGGAAATGAGGAGACTACTTTTCCTTGTTCTGAGAGGTATTATTCACGTGTTCCATTGTGAGGGAGGGGAGGGAACGTACACTCGGCTATAATTCTGACCATGATGACAAACTGGCCATCGGTAAGATCACTTCATCAACATCAAGTGACTCCTGATCAGAAAGGCTTTCCCTGGGCATCCTGTGCCAAAGGGCACTTCTCCCAAACCTTGTTTTTTAAAATGTGTTTCTCATCCATTTCCCTCTTTGTGGGCTGGGATCTAGCTGACTCTGTTTACTGTGTATCTGTGGCATCTGTGTGTATCACTGGTGGCTCAGTCGATGAAGAATCTGGCTTCAATGCAGGAGACCTGGGTTGGGAAGATCCCCTGGAGGAGGGCATGGCAACCCACTCCAGGATTCTCTTGCCTGGAGAATCCCCATGAACAGAGGAGCCTGGCAGCTGCAGTCCATGGAGTCTCAAAGAGTCGGATACAGTTGAGCGACTAAGCAGTGCCTGTAACAGTACGTGGCTCACAGTGGGACTCCAGAGGTGCTTGCTGAATAAATGAATCCGTCATCTCTGGCGTTAAAATCGGTTTGGTTGATCTCACTGGGTAAGCAGATACCTTAGTCCCTTGTTAGCGGATACCTCAGTCCCTTGTTAGTCTTCCTTTCCAAAATTTAGGCCTTGGCCAAAGCAGAGGACTATGCTATAGAGAAGGACACGTGAGCACTGACACACATAGGTACCTATGTATTATACAGAGGGAAAAGAGAGAGATCTGTGAATATAATACCTAAATAAAATAGAATCAACCTAAAGGAGGTAATTTTCCCTTTATCCTCTGAAAAAGAACCATACCCAGGGTAGCACTTGTGTTTCCTCGAAATTCATTCTTGCAAAGTCTCATGAGGAAACTCGACTTCCCCACTGCAGCGTCCCCGGCCAGCACAATCTTGTAAGCCTTCTGCGAGCTGGAAGATTTATGGCTCTCATCCACCATGTCTGTCTAGGGGAAGGAAGCCACAGTGGGTGACAAAGGCAGTGCCCGCTTTCTTCCTAGTAAGTTATATGACATGAACATGAAGAGTGTTCATGAAGAGAAGTGTCTCTGAAACCACGTACCTGTGGTGAAAGTGCAGAGATGGGCTTTCTTGAGGAGCTAATGATACTGCCTTCACTAGCAGATCCCAGGGGCTTCCAGTTCAGGATGGAAGCCACGCCTTCTGAGCCATATGTCTCTTCATCCCTTATATCAGGAACCTATTTTTTTTTTTAAGTCAGTCATTAAAAAACAAAGAAAGTCTTTCATTACACATGTACATTGTGAAATGAAAAGAAGAAAAATATGCTGCTGAATCAACAGTCAATGCTGTTAGGGAACAGAGTGGCCACAAAAGGAAATCTATTTTCCTTCTTCCCTAACTTGGTAGAGAAAAATGTTCTCCCAACTATGTTTCACATGTACAACCTTTAAAACAATGCCTATGATAGATAAAGCTCAAACAGGGTGGGATGTGTATTTCTGTGGAAGAAAGGAAAGCAGGCCTAGGACCTGAAGCAGTGACTTCAGGGCTTACGTCCATGTCCGAAGCATCACCCCCAAAGCTCTCTTGCATGCCGTGTGACTTCTGGAATCCCCTCTGGTGCTTGTACTCCACCTCTGAGTCATACTCATTGGAATCTCGCAGGGTAGACAAGCCACTGTCGAAGCAGCTCTCGGGCAGGCTGTCAACATCACAATTCATCCTCTGCATGGGATCACAGAGGGCCAGCGAGTCACAGTCCTCATCCATGTAGGAACAGCGGGATGATCTGGTAATAAAGGAAAGGACTGTTATACCTGAGGGCTAGTGATTCTCAAGATGACACAGCAACAGAATCAGACAGCAATGCAATCAAGACCAATATTTTTGTTCTTACCAAGAGCTGTAATATATTCCATGATTAAGCATCAGGGGAAACAAAAAACTCAAAGAAACAGTTCATTCTATGCAACAATCGATTAAGATTAACATTTAAGTCAAGTCAAACATTTAATAAAGGAAGTCATTTTAAAAAATCACCTTCCTTATACAAAAAGAATCAGAATGTCCAGTCTCAAGTTGTGTTAATAAAAAATGTATACAGAACATGAGAACATTTTTATTCTAATGTGATCGGACCATATTCTGAACAGTGTGGTCATTTCTGGATAATATCTCTACTGTGACTTGAGACTTAAAACCCTCCAGTCTGAGAAATGATTCAGTGCACTTGGCTTAAGTTGTAATTGTTTCTTCTCTCCTCAAATACTTGGAAGAGTTGACACTAAGGGCCAACAGATAAACTTTTCCAGGAGTCACATCTCTAATCAACATGGTGAAAAATGACAGGCAATTAGAAATGTATGACCCCGGAATGGTTTGCATATGAGATGAGTTTTCTGCCACTAAGTATTGACATGTCTGCAAAGACTCTGATGGGAAGGGTTTCCTAAGAAGGTGCACCATAGAAAAACTAAAAATCCTGACTTCTATGGATCTTTCCACTTGGGAAACTCCAATATTTTGTAAATGTTCATTTTCTCATTTTATTTTGTTTTTCCATTTGATTCCCATAAGTATCTAAATTTATATTGAAAGAAAGCAAGAGTAACAACTTATTTAGTCCCTACTACACATCGGGAACCATACTAGCCACTTGATATGATATCATCAGAAAGAGGAAATAGGAAGGAAACATAGATCTCCAGATATGAGAAATATTCTCAAATGAATATTCTTAGACAAGAAAGGGTAATCTTTACAGAACTACATGCCATGTAAACCTGAGAAGTCAAAAATATTTTGGTATTGTTAGCAAATGTTTAAAATTAACTAAAAAGGTAATTTAATCACCTAACTTTCTGTAAATATGTTGCTCAATTATAAAGTCTTTCTCCTGGAACAGGAATTTCACACCATATCTCAATCTGCTTAGCTAAATGTGTGTACATTTTATTTGTCTCATCTTTTATGAAACTCTCCTTCTGACACTGATATTAGGTCAAGCTGTAAGAAACCTAAAGAAACCACTTCATTATAATATAATGAAATATATAACAGTATATAAAAATCAGCTCCATGTTATGATTAATCAGAACATTTTTTTTAACCTATTTGTATTTCTGATTAGGAATGACAGAAAAAAAAAATCCTGATTGAAAAGACACCTTTATACAGAATCTAAATTAAAAATATAGGTATAGATCACACTTTCTCCAGAGAAGGCAATGGAGTATACTCCAGTATTTTTGCTTGGAAAATCCCATGGACGGAGGAGCCTGGTAGGCTGCAGTCTATGGGGTTGCAACGAGTCGGACACGACTGAGTGACTTCACTTTCACTTTTCACTTTCATGCATTGGAGAAGGAAATGGGAACCCACTCCTAGGGAGAATTCCAGGGACTAGGGGACCTGGTGGGCTGCCATCTATGGGGTCGCACAGAGTTGGACACGACTGAAGTGACTTAGCAGCAGCAGCAACAGCAGCAGCAGACTTTCTCAAACTCAACTTATATATATACCCTTTCAAAAGTAAACTAGTCTTTCTGCCTGAAGAACATTTTCATTACAATTAAATATGTAAAAATATAATACAAGTTATTATATATCTTAGAGTTCTTAGAAAAAACACAAAACTAAAACAAATATACAACTTAAAATCCAATAAGGACACAAAAGCAATAAATAAAATTAAATTTACAAGATGCTTTTGATTAAAAAATTTTAATTGAAGTATAGTTGATGTATACTATTATATAAATTATAGGCACAGAATAGAGTGATTCACAATTTCTACAGGTTATATACTCCATTTATAGTTTTTATAACATATTGGTTATATTCTGTGTTGTATAATATATCCTTAAAGCTTTTTTATGCCTAATAGTTTGTACCTTTTACCACCCTACCCCTATATTGCTCCTTCCTCCTCTTGCCACTAGTGGCTATTAGTTGGTTCTCTATATCTGTAAGCCTGCTTCTTTTTTGTTATATTCACTAGTTTGTTGCATTTTTTTAGATTCCACATATAAGAGAAATCACACAGTATTTGTCTTTCTCTGTATGATTTATTTCACTTAGCATAACATCCTCCAAGTTTATCCATGTTGCTGCAAATGGCAAAAATTTCATTCCTTTTTTTTAATGGATGTGTTATATTTCACTATATATATACACACTACATCCTTTTAATCCATTCATCTGCTGATGGACACTTAGGTTGCTTACGTATTGTGGCTATTATAATGCTACTATGGGCACTGGGTTGCACGTATCTTTTAGAATTTTTTTTTTTTTCAGATACATACCCAGACGTGGAATTGCTGGGTCATATCATTTGTTATTTGAGTTCTTTTTGGTGATATCCATTCTGACAAGTGTGAGGTGATATCTTACTGTGGTTTTGATTTGAATTTACCTGATAATTAGTGATGTTGAGCATCTTCTCATATGCCTCTTGGCCACTAGCATCCTCTTCAGAAAAATGTCCATTCAGTTCCGCCAATTTTTAAATTTGGTTGTTTGCTTTTTTGATGTTAAGTTGTATGAGTTCTTTATGTATGTTGGATATTAACTCTTTATCAGTTATATCATTTCCAAATATTTTCTGCCATTGAGTGGGCTGTCTTTGATTTTCTGATAGTTTCCTTTGCTGTGAAATAGCTTGTAAGCTTAATTAGGTCCTATTTGTTTTTGCTTTTATTTCCTTTGTTTTAGGAGACAGATCCAAAAACTATTCTATTGTTTATATCAGAGTATTCTGCTTACATTTCCCTCTATGAGTTTTATGGTACCTGATCTTACACTTTGGTCTTTAATCCATTTTGAGTTTATTTTTGTATATAGTGTTAGAGAATGTTCTAATTTCATTCTTTTACATAAGGGTATCTGGTTTTCCCAGGACAGCTACTGAAGATACTGTATTTTCTTGATTGTATATTCTTGCCTCCTTATAATAGATTTATTGACTGTAAGTGCATGGATTTATTTTTGGATTCTCTATCGTATTCCGCTGATCTATATATGTATCTGTTTTGATGACTGTAGCTTTGTAGCATAGTCTGAAGTCTGTGAGTATGATTCCTCCAGCTCTGATATTCTTTTTCCAGATGATGTTGGCTATTCAGGGTGCCCTGTCTTCCCACACAAATTTTAAAATTATTTTTTCTAGTTCTGTGAAAAGTGCCTTTGGTATTTAGTTAACAATTACACTGTTAGGGATTGCATTGACTGTAGATTGCACTGGTCATTTTAACAAAATTCCTTCTTCCAATCCAAGAACACAGTATATGTTTCCATCTATTTGTGTCATCCTCAATTTCCTTCATTGGTGTCTTATAGCAGTAGTCCCCAACCTTTTGGTACCAGGGACTGGTTTCACTGGAAGGCAATTTTCCCATGGACCAGGGTGGGAGATATGGTTTAAGGGTGATTCAAGCACATTGCATTTATTGTGCACTTTATTTCTATTGTGGCAACCTCAGGATATTTTTGCCTTGACTTTAGGGTCAGGGTTCACACTCCTATGAGAATCTAATGCTGCTGCTGATCTGACAGGAGGCAGAGCTCAGGCAGTAATGTGAGCAATGGGGAGTGGCTATAAATACAGATGAAGCTTCACTTGCTCCCCTGCCACTCACCTCCTTTTGTGCATCCTGGTTCCTAACAGGCTACAGACTGGGGTTGGGGATCCCTGTCTTATAGTTTTCCTAGACGAGTCTTTTACTTCTTTATGTAGGTTTATTCCTAGGTATTATTCTTTTTGATGAGATGATAAATGAAAATATCTCAATTTCTGATAGTTCACTGTTAGTGTATAAAAATGCAATAGATTTCTGTTAAATTGATACAAAATTAATATATAAATTACAAATATAATACACAAATTACACAATATACTCATTTGTATATATTATAATATTACAAATTTGTAATATAAAAATTACATTAATTAATATACAAATTAATTTTGTATCCTGGAATTTTACCAAACTCATTGATGAACCTAACAGTTTTCTGGTAGCATCTTCGGTATTTTCTATGTATAGTTTCATGTCATCTGAAACAGTGAATTTCACTTCTTCCTTTTCAATTTGAATTTCTTTTGTTTCTTTCGCTTCTCTGAGTGCTATGGATAGAACTTCCAAAATCATGCTGAATAAAAGTGGCAAGAGTGGACATCCCTGCCTTGTTCCTGATTTTAGAGGAATGCTTTCAGTTTTTCATGTTGAGTATGGTATTAGCTGTGGGTCCATCATATATGGCCTTTATTATTTTGAGGTATGTTTCCTCTATGCCCACTTTATGGAAAGTTCTTCAAATCATAAATGGCTGCTGAATTTTGTCAAAGGCTTTTTTATCATCTATTGAGATGATCATATCATTTTCATTCTTCAACTTGTTAATGTGGTATATCACCCTGAAACAGAAAAATACTTGCATCCCTAGGATAAATTCCACTTGATCATGATGTATAATCATGTATGATCATGATGTATTGTTGGATTTGGTTTGCTAATATTTTGTTGAAGATTTTTTTTGCATCTATGTTTATCAGTGATATTGGCCTATAATTTTCTTTTTTTAGTGATACCTTTGTCTGATTTTGGTATCAGGGTGATGGGAGTCTCAGAGGATGAGTTTGGAAGTATTCCCTCCTCTGCAATTTTTTGGACTAATTTGAGAAAGATAATTGCTAATTCTTCTCTAAATGTTTGGCAGAATTCACCTCTGAAGCTATCTGGTCCTGGACTTTTGTTTGTTAGTTTTAAAATTACTAATTCAATTTCATTACTGGTAATTGTTCTGTTCATATTTTCTATTTCTTCCTAGTTCATTCTTGGGAGATTGTACTTTTCTAAGAATTTGTCCATTTCTTTTAGGTTGTTCACATTATTAGCATATAGTTGTTTGTAGTAGTCTCTTATAATCCTTTGTATTTCTGTGGTGTTGGCTATATCTTTTCTTTTTTCATTTCTGACTTGATTTGGACCCTCTCTCTTTTTTTTTTGATGAATCTGGCTAAAGGTTTATCAATTTTATCTTTTCAAAGAATCAGCTTTTAGTACCATTGATCTTTTCTATATCTTTTAGTTTCTATTTCATTTATTTCTGATCTTTATGATTTCTTTCTTTCTACTAATTTTGGGTTTTGTTTGTTCTTTCTCATTGCTTTCGGCGTAAAGGTAGGTTGTTTATTTGTGACTTTTGTTTCCTGAGGTAAGCTTATATTGTATAAACTTTCCTCTTAGAACTGCTTTTGCTATGTCCCATAGGTTTGGATCATTATTTTTTAGTTTTCATTTACCTCTTGGTATTTTTTTAATTTCCTCTTTGACTTTCTCAGTGATCCATTGGTTCTTTCATAGCATATTGCTTAGTCTCCCATGTGTTTGTGTTTCTTTACAGTTTTTTCTTGTAGTTGATTTCATTTCATTGTGTTGTGGTTAGAAAGATGCTTGTTATGATTTCAGTTTTCTTAAATTTACTGAGGCTTGTTTTTGTGGCCTATCATATAATCTATCCTGGCAAATGTGCCATGTACACTTGAAAGAATGTGTATTCTGCTACTTTTGGATGGAATGTTCTCTCTATATCAATTAAGTCCATCTGGTCTAATGTCATTTAAGGCCTATGTTTCCCTATTGATTTTCTATCTGAATGATCTGTCCATTGATGCAAGTTAAAGTTCCCCCCACCACTATTGTGTTACTGCTGATTTTTCCTTTTTTGTCCATTAATATTTGCTTATATATTTAGGTGCTTCTATGTTGGGTTTAGATATATTTACAATTGTTATATCTTCTTGGATTCATCCCTTGATCATTATGTAGTATCCTTTTTCATCTTATAACAGCCTTTATTTTAAAGTCTATTTTGTCTGATATAAGTACTGCTATTCTAGCTTTCTTTGGATTTTCATATGTATGGAACTCCTTTTCCCATCCCTTCACATTCAGTCTGTGTGTGTCTCTAGATCGGAAGTGAGTCTCTTGTAGGCTACACATATATGGGTCTTGTTTTTATATCCATTCAGTCCCTCTATGTCTTTTGGTTGAAGTATTTAGTCCATTTACATTGTTGATGGGGTGATTTTAGCAGAAACTAATGTCTGTGGCTGGGGATTTGTTATGTAAGTGAATGTCAAAATGTCTCTTGTCAGTAATGTTAGGGTAACAAAAAACATATAAATATGTCTCTGGTCAATACTGTGTTAAAGTAATTATCAATGTGAAGAATCTTCCTGCCAAGCAGGAGACACGGGTTCGATTCCTGGGTCAGAAAGATCCCCCGGAGAAGGAAATGGCAAGCCATTCCAGTATTCTTGCCTCAGAAATCCCATGGATGATGGAGCCTGGCAGGCTATAGAGCATGGGGTTGCAAAAGAGCTGGGACATGACTTAGTAACTAAACAAACAAACAAAAACAATCTTATCGTCATTTAAAATATTATTTTGGTCTTGTTTTGTAGGTATTTTTTCCCTTTCTTCTTTTGTTCTTTTCTCTTGCGATCTTATGATTAATAAGTTTTATATTAGCATCAAAAAGAAAATAAAATATTAACTTCCTACATCAAACTGTAAGTACCCTCTAAAGGAACATCAGTCTGGATCATGGTGGCCCTCTAGTGACTGCTCAAGGTTATGAGCACAGAAGTGCTACGTTCCTGTCACTGTGAGGCAATGGGATGTGATGACTTTGTCCCTTAGTCATATTGCTAAGGAGCTCTTTGTTTAGTACTACCAGCCTTATTCATGGTGTCCATGGTGAAATTTCTGAAATAATTTTCAGTAATCTAGCTTTTCCCTTATTTGCTTAGAACTGACCTTAAGCATCAGTAAAGAAAAATAACATCACACCCATATATTTTAAAAAGTAATATCTACTTATCAAAAACAGAAAAGCCAGATGCCTAGAGATACCATTAAAACTTTTAATTTCACAAATCAGTGAAAAAATTCTGATATTTGGATAAAATTTTATTAAAAGTGATCACCAATAACCTTTGAAAATAGACCTTCTGGAAAAGCTATCTGGCCATTTTGCTGTTGCCAAGATATTAAGTACATTATTCTTTAGCCCAAAAGTTCTCAAATGAAAAGGGAAGGAACATAAAGTATGAAAGTGGCATCAGAAATGGAGGGAGATATACAGTTTATGCACTCACTTCTACCATCAAACTTTGATACACTACAAAGTAAGCCTTCTAAGTAGCAACACTGGACACATATGGTAAATCTCCTACATATGAACCTTCAAGTTGTGAACTTTAAAAGATGTGAACATGCATTTCATCAATGTCATGCATGAATGAAATTGCCCTCCATCTCCTATTGCTGACAATCCTTCAGCTCTACCATCTCCCACCTCCTCTCCTATCTCCATTCAGTAACTCTTCTTACCTGTTCACTCAGTGCCAGCCCCTGTATGCCAGCTGCTGTACTTACTACTGTACTTTCCAAGGTACTGGACTGTAAGATTTAAAATGTTTGCTTTATTTTTTGAGTTTGCTTTTTATGTATTATTTGTGTGAAAATATTATAAACCTATTGCAATATAGTATTATAGAGCAGGTTGTATTAGTTGAGTACCTAGCCAAACTTTGTTAGACATATGAACAAACTGGACTTGTGAATGTGCACTTGGACTGGAACTCATTTGTATATAGGGGATTTATTGTATATGTACACACATGTGTACACAAATATAATCTTTCAGTTTTCATTGCTAGATCTCAAGTTATAGCAGGGCCAATATTTCACTTCATTTGATTAAAAACAGAGCTAAATTCTCACTTCTGGAAAGCCTCTGTGACTCCTTTAGTACATTAACTCATAGACATCTACTCTCTACATTTCTATTTGTTTTGAAAGTTTCCCTTTCCTTGAACATAGCTTGCATAATATATACTGAGCTGCTAAACATTTACAGATCGTTCCAAGAATCTTAACATCATACACCGCACCATCACGTATGGTAGTTCCACTGGCTTCCCTGAAACACTTCTTACAGAGGGTACTTCTAAGAAAAAAGACATAACAGGGATGAAGTAAGGGTGAGCATACATAAAACCAAGTCATGATAACATCTTAAAGAAATCACTTTGCCCTCTGTGAAACATTTTAAAACACTTTAATCTTTACGTGTTTCATGTTTCAGAAATTTACAGAGAGTAGAAAATATAAATTAGTGCCCCCAATATATTCTTTTAATTCACCTCTAAGGAAATGTACTTTCAACCTTGATCCAGAATTTAAACAAAAAGTTAAAAAGGTATTAACATACCTGTCATAGCCCAGAGGTTGAGGAGAATGAAGATTAAATTTAGGACTGCTTCTAGAAATTGTATTCCCTGGTGAGATATTATTTATGCGCTGTAATACATAAAATACAGAAGTAATATTTTGTCATTCTATTTAAACATTTTATATACATTTAAAAAACCTGTAGTACACTAATTTACTAATGTAATTGAGAGTTTGGTATCCTACATGAGAAAATGTAAGCACAGATATCAAGGGAAAAAGTGCAACAAATGCCCAAAGGATTCTGTCTCTTCATCATGTCTGAAGTCCAAACCCTGCCATATAAGCCCTCAAGGGGCATCCTGGCTCCCAGATTTGCCAGGACCCTGCAGTACCAGCTTTGGATTAGTCTCTTCTCAAATCATCATTTGACTTAGTGACTGACTCATCCACACCCAAAGCTGTGGCACTGGAACCCCAACCTTGAAGCTGATCTCCAAAAGTCAGGGAAGAGGCTTTCTGGCTTTCTGGTTTGGAAAAAGTTCTCAAAATTCTAAATGGGCCTTAGCCTGTGTCTGTAGGAGGGTTTAAAAGCCCAAGGTCTCCACTTTGGTGATCTCATGATCACAAAGAACAACCAGAGTCTAAATAAACTCCTCGGCCAGAAGCACTCTCTCTCTCCTGTCTACAGGGAAATAGTTATTTGTACCTCCATGAGACATCTTACTTTTTATATTGGTGGTATCTGTGCACATCTTAATTCCCTGCATGTGTGCAAAGTTGCTTCAGTCGTGTCCGACTCTTTGTGGCCCCATGGACTGTAGCCCACCAGGCTTCTCTGTCCATGGGATTCTCTAGGCAAGAATACTAGAGTGGGTTGCCATTTCCTCCTCCATGGGATCTTCCTGACCCAGTGATCGAACCCATGTCTCTTACGTCTCCTGCGTTGGTAGAAGGATTCTTTACACTAACACTACCTGGGAAGCCCCCTTAAGTCCTTACCATACTAGAAACTTTTCCAGGATCCAGGCCACACCTTTTTTATCTTTCTCTGGTTTTCTGGAACATTGAACAAAGCGTTGGCAAACATCTACACATTATTCAGAGGAGTGGTATATTTTTTAATTTGGGAAAATGTTGCCTCCTTTTATTATATGAAATTGTTTTCTCATTCTTAAAAGTTCTAAGAAAATACACGATTTTTTAATCAAAATACTCTACCACAAGAAAGAAGAAAATATGCTATAAAATTCTGTGGCATACCAAGGATCTGCTGAACTTGCTGTAGCTGTTTTCAAGGGCACTCCTTAGGCCGTCGTTACTGTCATGCAGTTTCCTGTTAGCTGTTCTACAGAGTAAATACATAGAATACATAAGCAGATAAGGAAAGTATTAGTGGGATCATTGTCAGCACTTTCTTTTCAGGCTGTGATGTTCAGAACATGGACCTATTACCTCTTGTAACTTTCTACCACTTCCCTTCAAATCTTCTAAACTGAGATGGTTAATTCATTACTAGAAGTGCAACTTAACAATGTGTCAACTCTCTTTAAAGGTCCCCAGGCATTTTAGGAGTGAGTCAGTCATGCTGTGGAAACTGCTTCTCCTTCAGGGAGCTCCACTGTTAAGACAGGTTTGGTGCAGGCCTTTCTGTTTCCTGAAGGCCTGAAGCCAGCCCGCCCTACTTACTCTCTCTCCCCTCCATGCTGGGGGATAGATCTGCTGTGTTCTGTCACACTTCTTTCTCCTGGCTCCTCCTACTTGTGGCCTGGTTCTGTACTGCCAGGCACGTTATATACCAGTTAAAAACTCCAATGTTACAGCTACGTGCAAAAAAAATGAAAATAGAACACCTCCTAACACGATACACAAAGAGAAACTTGAAATGGATTAAAGACCTAAATGTAAGACCAGAAACTATAAAACTCTTAGAGGAAAACATAGGCAGAATGCTTGATGACATAAATCAAAGCAAGATCCTCTGTGACCCACTTCCTAGAATAATGGAAATGAAACAAAAGTAAGTAAGTGGGACCTAATTAAACTGAAAAGCTTTTGCACAGCAAAGGAAACTATAAATAAGGTGAAAAGACAACCCTCGGAATGGGAGAAAATTTCCTTTTTCTCCCAAAGGAAACAACTGACAAAGGATTAATTTCCAAAATATATAAGCAGCTCATACAACTCAATACTAGAAAAACAAACAACCCAATCAAACAGTGGGAAAAAGACCTAAACAGACATTTCTCCAAAGAAGACATACAGATGGTTAACAAACACATGAAAAGATGCTCAATACTGCTCATTTTTAGAGAAATGCAAATCAAAACTACAATGAGATATCACCTCACACTGGTCAGAATGGCCATCACCAAAAAGTCTACAAACAATAAATGCTGGAGAGGGTGTGGAAAAAAAGGGAACCCTCTTGCACTGTTGGTGGAAATGTAAATTGATAAAGCCACTATGAAATACGGTATGGTGATTTCTTGAAAAGATTAGGAATAAAACTACCATATGACCCAGCAAGCCCACTCCTAGGCATATACCCTGAGGAAACCAAAATGGAAAAAGACACATGTATCCCATTGTTCATTGTAGCACTGTTTACAATAGCTAGAACATAGAAGCAACCTAGATGTCCATCAGCAGATGAATGGATAAGGAAATTTTGGTACATATACACAATGGAATATTACTCAGCAATAAAAAAAGAACACATTTGAACAGTTCTAATGAGGTGGATGAACCTAGAGCCTATTATACAGTGTGAAGTGAGTCAGAGAGAGAAAGTTAAATATCGTATACTAATGCATATTTGTGGAATCTAGAAAGGTGGTACTGGAGAATTTATCTACAGGGCAGCAATGGAGAAAGACATAGAGAACAGACTTATGGACATGGGGAGAGGGCAGGAGAGAGTAACATGGAAACTTACATTACCATATGCAAAACAGATAGCCAATGGGAATTTTCTGTATGTCTCAGGGAACTCAAACAGGGTTCTGTAGCAACCTAGAGGGGTGGGATGGGGAGGGAGGTGGGAGGGAGGTTCAAGAGGAAAGGGACATATGTATACCTTATGGCTGATTCATATTGAGGTTAGACAGAAAACAACAAAATTCTGTAAAGCAATTATCCTTCAATTAAAAAATAAATTGATTAAAAAAAAGCTCCAATATTGACTCAGGGTTCAAACCCCAACTCAGGCACTTACTTTCCATATATCTTACAGAAGCCATTTAAACAGCCAGAGCCTCAGCAACCTCTAAAATCAAATAGTCTCTGCCTTAGAGACCATCTACTCTTTCCCTGCTTCAGGTTTATTCATCCTTCAGAACTCAATTCAATGGTTTCTTCCTCTAAACACACTTTCTGGACATTCCTGGATAGGAGAATGCCCTTATGAGATACATGGCTCCCCTTGGCCCCCTCTCTCCTTTGGCACGTTATATTTAGAAGTACTGATCAGGTTCCATCTTCTTCCCCTAGACTAGCCCATAAGGAGAGAGGCTAAGTGCCTCTCTGAGTGTCAGCTCCTGGCATACCTGAACCATAAAAGGTGCTAAATGAAAACCTGCTGAATAAATGAATAGATGAATTAACAGGATTTTTATAACATATCAACTCTATCAGAGCTACAGGTGAAGCTTAATAAGCATTTGTAATGGTGAAAAAATCATCAAGCCTGACCTGACATTATCTGGGGGAAGTAAAACCAGAAGAAAATATTGCCTGGGAGAAAAGAGAGAAAGGGTGTCAAGGGAAGAGGGAGGTTTTATCAGTGAGGTCCTCAGAGAACAGATTCTACAGCTTAGTTGCAGAGCTGACAGAGCAGGTGCAATATTTCCAAGAGATTTAAAAAAAAAGAAAAATATACTGCTAACCAGGCACAATAAACTGAGAATGATCGTGTATGCCTAGTGATGTGACATGCACTATGCAGGATGCCTGAAACCTCTCAGTGTGCCAAGCTGCGCAGAAAGCTGATGAAGTCAGGGCTGATATTCTTTACAGTATAATAAATGTATTATAAAGATACGCTGGACATACCAACCTGATTTAAGAGGACTCTTAGAGAATTATAATCTCGTTCCTGGATTGGAGGAGTTTATGTAGGGTTAGCAGCATCAGAAAGCTAAACTAATGTGCTAAAGTCACCATATCAAGAAGGAACATGTGTGGATCTCCGAATCCAGCCTCTGATATATGGCAACTCGTGTTATATGTGGCATGTGTTTTACTAACAAAATATAAGCTAAATGTAAGTGTGATAAGAAATATGAGAACTTACTGGAGTATTTCAATTTGCCTCTCAAGACTATTTCGATCTTCTGTGTATTCTCGGATTATTTCCAGATCCCTGTAAAATTACATTTTATGTTTGAATGAGTATTAGGTGTTCAGTCCTGCCTTACCTATACCTACTCTCCCAGACTCCTTTCCACCTCTTCCAAAGTCCTCTGTTCTTGACCATCGTTTCTACCTCTCCATGCTCCTGCTCAGATTCTCTCAGCCCATTAGCAGCCTCTTCTCCCCTGTGAGCCACAATCATACCCACACCTCTGCTTCCTCCTGCAAGGCTCTGCTTCCTCCATTCCCCCTGCAGCATCCACAGCTCCTCTAACCCAGCCCACTGCCCTGGCTCTGTTCCTCACTGGGACTGAACCCCTGCCCTTCTACTAAGCCTGCTCTCCACAAGCACTCACATTACCCATTCAGCCCAACCCACTCTCTTACCTCTGCTTATTCTGCTTTTTCCAACCCTTACTGCTGCTGCTGCTAAGTCGCTTCAGTCGTGTCTGACTCTGTGCGACCCCAGAGATGGGAGCCTACCAGGCTCCTCTGTCCCTGGGATTCTCCAGGCAAGAACACTGGAGTGGGTTGCCATTTCCTTCTCCAATGCATGAGAGTGAAAAGTGAAAGTGAAGTTGCTCAGTCGTGTCCAACTCTTCGTGACTCCATGGACTGCAGTGCACAAGGCTCCTCCGTCCATGGGATTTTCCAGGTAAGAGTACTGGAGTGGGGTACCATCAAGCCTTACGCAACCCCAGTCCCAGCTATATTAATACTCCTTTCTCATCTCTGTGCTCCCAACCCTGCTGGCCCTCCCCTCCCCACCCTAAGCCACAGAGAGATCCACAGAACCAGGCTTTCTCTGTTCACTATAAACTCATGCTCAGCAAGTCCTCTGTTGCTTTATTATGAAGTGGTCCTGGCCTTCTCCTTAAAATGTCCATTCAGAACATCAGCCACTTCCCTCCAGCCCCTATCCACCCCAGCCCCATTTCTAAGCAGACAACCCCCATCACTATCTTCCCCAGACCCTCAGGCTGTCAAATTTTGTCCATAATAACTAACTTGCCCCTTTGTACTCTTGATAAGGCTATAAGTTTCCCAATTGTCTCTAGGAATTTAAGTTCCTTAGCCAAAAATTTTAGGACCTTACATTACAGCCTTAAACTAGTTTTAAAATTTTAATTTTTTAAAAATTTTGCCTTTCCATTCAAAATATCTTTTCTGTCCACTGGTCTGACCGCTGGTCCCCAAACTAATCATATCCCTCCTTATGTCCTTGCTCTGCTTTGGGTTTTGCCATACATGGAATGTCTCTGAGACTCTTTTTCCATCTGTAAAATGGGGATAAGGAAAGTTCCTATTGCATAGGAAACTGTGACTGAGTTAATGCTGCTGCTAAGTTGCTTCAGTCGTGTCTGACTCTGTGTGACCCCATAGATGGGAGCCCACCAGGCTCCCCCGTCCCTGGGATTCTCCAGGCAAGAACACTGGAGTGGGTTGCCATTTCCTTCTCCAATGCATGAAAGTGAAAATTGAAAGTGAAGTCGCTCAGTCGTGTCCAACTCTTAGCGACCCCAAGGACTGCAGCCTACCAGGCTCCTCCGTCCATGGGATTTTCCAGGCAAGAGTACTGGAGTGGGGTGCCATTGCCTTCTCTGAGTTAATGCTAATGAAGTACTAAAGACAGTGTCAGGCAGTTGTCAGTGGGACCTGTGTTACTTGTTGACAAGCTAACTCAAGTGTCTCTTCTTTAATAAAGTCTCCACCTTTCCGAACTATAAAGAACACTTTGTCTGCCATCTCACGGCAATAAACCCAGCGTATGACACTGCTGGTGGTATTGTTTCTGACATTGTTGAGTTCTTATGCTGTTTAACTCCGTGACCTTTTAGCTTTTAAGTTTCCCAACTAAATCTGACGTTCTCAAAGAGCAGAGGCCACATCTTTTCTTTTTTTAAAATGTACTCCACACTCATAACTCCTTATCTAGTATATATAGTAAGCACTGTATATAATATATATAGTAATATATACTATATATACAGGGACCCGTATATAGTAAGCACTTAATAAATGTATGGCTGCTTTTCACTGTGCGTGTGCATGCTCAGTCATGTCCGATTCTTTGCAACCTCACAGACTATAGCTCACCAGGCT
Organism: Neotragus pygmaeus; assembly: GCA_006410875.1. Taxonomy (NCBI): domain Eukaryota; kingdom Metazoa; phylum Chordata; class Mammalia; order Artiodactyla; family Bovidae; genus Neotragus; species Neotragus pygmaeus. The sequence continues at coordinate 222,802 of SJYV01003327.1, forward strand.
CCTCTATCCAGGGAATTTCCCAGGCAAGAATACTGAAGTGGGTTGCCATTTTCTACTTTAGGGGATCTTCCGGACCCAGGTACCAAACTCGTATCTCCTGCATTGGCAGGTGGATTTTTTACCACTGAGCCACCTGGGAAGCTTTCCATTACAGGATCTTAACTCTGAATAAGGTTGGCAAAACAACAAACAAAACACAAGATATTTTTCTCAAGTGTACATGCACTAGGGGATACATGCATATAATCATGCATATAGATGTATTTTTATATTTATAATACTTCTATATAAATATCTACGTGTATCCTCCTTAAGTATAATTACATGCCTTTGTGTGTACATGTGTGTGTTAGATCCTTATATTATTAACACCATATTGCAAAACCAAAGCATAGTAAAAATAAAATGACTTGCTTGTTTTGCAGGGCTGGAACTTCTACCTTCAAAGCACCTCAGTTAGCACTGCCTTTTGATACTTTAGGTATATTCTTCTGCTCCCATTTAATTCAAACATTTCTAAGCCCTGCACTGTTCTGTGCAGTCATTAATTTAATTAATCAGTTTGTTTTTAAAAAAATTAAACTAGATCTGTCACCAAACAGAAAATCTTTAGAAAGCAAAGAAAATATTAGCAAAGTTAATAAATAACCCCTTATTACTATGAAGCTAAGCTTCATTCACATGGACGTTACCCGAATAAACATTCCATTCAAATTACAAAGTAAAATGTGAAGTTTCATACCTTTCAGAATTCAGACTCTGATCAGCATAATCACTTTTCAAAGAATCTAATTCACTCTGAAGAAAGGCTATGTTTGTCTGTGCTTCTAAAAGATCTTTCTTAACTTTCTGATTTTCCTAGAGGAAAGGAACAATGCAGGTCATTAGACTCAGAGTTTCTTCCACTGGGAGACCTGAAGTCAAGCACAGTGTAACTTTCCCACATATCACTCTCACTCCTCCACAGTCTTCAAAATTTGGTGTTCAAAGAACTAATTATCAATTCAAGGTAATTTTAAATTTTAATAAAGTATTAAAATGTTAAAATTAAATTCTCAAAGTTGTTGTTCTTCTTTTTTAAATACTTGGGCATTTGGTGCAAAACTACAACAGTAAGAGTTTATCATGAGGAAGCTTTAACATGTTATTGGTAAAACAATGGAGACCAAACATTTAAACATCTGCTTTACTTAATGAGAGCTGTGGAGTTACTGATAGTGTGTGGAATTGACAGTATCTATTACCAGGTAGACAGGCTACTTTTCATAATAAATCCTATCACCTAACATTGTTCAGTTTTACACTTAAAAATAAGCCTGTGTGGTTAGGAAATTTCTATATTTTTCTTAAAAACAAAAGAGAAAGAACAAAAAAAAAATCACTGGAAGTTTTTGGTTAAATATGGTAGACTGGGCACATGAATTAGTCTTCTTTCCCTTTTGAGACCCTATTAACATAAAATACCAAAGGAAATAAACTAATAAAAGAATGGAAGAGGGGCCAGTCAACAGTCAAGTGATCTAAAAACATTGCTGGAAAAAGGAAACTGGATGGCAATGCACTGACAAAGGGAAGAAAGAAGGGGAAAATGAGGTCCGGATGATAGGTGTTGAAGGTTCTGCTGTAGAGCAGAGCAGAGACAATTGGTCAGGCAGAAGCCCAGAGAGTGAAAAGAGGGCTGAAAACAGAGATTAAAATTGTATATTAAGTCATGCCACCTCTCAAGCCCATACCTGCTCTTACTCTAGGAAAGAAGAGCAGAAAGCCAGAGCTGATTCCAAAGGCAACAAGTTATTTAAAAATAACTGAATGATTCCCCAAAGGAAAGCTAAGGCTTCTCTTTGTACATATCCATGCCTCATGCATATGGTAACTGGGGTTCCATGTCTGACAGCCAGCTTTACATACAGAGCTTCAGGAGACTGTCTTTCAGAAGAGATGCCCTGAGGTAAACAGAGATATTTGCCTAGCTGCACAGGAATCATACATTGGCTACCTGAAATGGTCAGAAATTCCAAGGTGACATTTGGGTAGCAAATTTAAAAAGCAATCAATCCAATGAGAATTGAAATCTTCTGGACTCCAAAACTTCTCCAATATTTTCAGGAGAAGAAAAAACAAATTCCATGTACTGGAAAGAATAGATAGAAGTTGCAAGGTATCAGGGATATGAAGATGACAGAGTTTCTTTTTATAAGTAGCCAAAAACCCCACCAAGAGAGTCCAAGAGCAGTAAGCAACTCTTTAAAGTCATGATTCAAGCACAAAACCAACTAAGAGGTAGCAAAATCTGGAACTGGCAGTGCATAAATGAATCCTAACCACAATGCTGGGGGACCTTTTCTTTTTGAGTGGCACAGGGATAATAAGTGGAGAGAAATAAATGCAATTCTAGCTCATTTATGCTCACTTCTTGGTTCTGCAGGGGAGACTATTTAGATTCATAATAAAGGAAATATTCATTATTGGCTTTCAGTGTTTGAGTCAACCTGGAAACTAAAGAAAATGAAGATGATGAAACAGATATAGATATTATCAGTTCTGGCAACAGAAATACTAGAGATATTGTCAGCAGAAGATGGAAAGGGACAGCAAGAGGAAGGATAGGGCAGTAAGACCTCATCTTACAAAGCTAGGGAAACAGATCTGAGTTGATGTTATTTGAATGCAGGGGTTAACTAATAAATGTTTAAAGGCCACATAATCATTGCTCTGAGTAAAAAATAAATAAAAGCATTTACAATAGGTATTAGGTAATAGATTGAGGGAAAAGTCTGCCAAAATTGTAACACCTTTAGCCAGAAGTATTTCAAAGGGTCTCTAACTGTAGTATTAATTTCTCTTTAAGTTTTTATTCCTGGAACACTGAAATCATAGCATGATTTTATTTAAGAAACAGTAGTCTAATAGGAAACACATTACCAAAAATGAAAAGGTAATTCTTACCATTGATAAGTCATAAATTTGTTTCTTTAATGCAGCCACATCTTGTTTCTGACTTATGTGTTTTGATTGTTCTTCTAGCTGAAAAAGCAAGTCAAAGTTGAGCATTTACAAACTCACTTTTAGTTGGTTCCATTAAGTTTAGGAATATATTCACATTCATATATGGGAATTCTAAACATCTTCAAATTTGAACATTATACAACCATATAAATCATTAAATTAAATGTAATCCATAAGAATTTGAAATTTTGCTTTAAATAATTAAAATCTTTGAAATGGGGGTTTATTTATTTATTTTTGCCAGGTCCTACTTAAAAAAATTTATTTTAATTGGAGGCTAATTACTTTACAATATTGTGGTAGTTTTTGCCATACATTGACATGAATCAGCCATGGGTGTACATGTGTCCCCCTGTTCTGAACCCCCTCCCACCTCCTTCCCCATCCCATCCCTCTGGCTTGTCCCAGTGCATCGGCTTTGAGTGTCCTGTTTCATGCATCAAACTTGGACTGGTCATCTATTTCACATATGGTAATATATGTGTTTCAATGCTATTCTTTCAAATCATCACACACTCGCCTTCTCCAAGAGTCCAAAACTCTGTTCTTTATGTCTCTTTTGCTGTCTTGCATATAGGGTCATCATTACCATCTTTCTAAATTCCATATATATGTGATAATATACTGTATTGGTGTTTTTCTTTCTGACTTACTTTACTCTGTATAAGAGGCTCCAATTTCATCCACCTCATTAGAAATGACTCAAATGCGTTCTTTTAATAGCTGAGCAATATTTCATTGTGTATATATACCACAACTGTCTTATCCATTCATCTGCTGATGGACATCTAGGTTGCTTCTATGTCCTAGCTATTGTAAACAGTGTTGTGATGAACACTGGGGTACATGTGTCTCTTTCAGCTCTGGTTTCTTTGGTGTGTATGCCCAGCAGTGGGATTGCTGGGTCATATGGCACTTCTATTTCCAGTTTTTAAAGGAATCTCCACACTGTTCTCCATAGTGGCTGTACTAGTTTGCATTCCCACCAACAGTGTAAGAGGGTTCCCTTTTTTCCACACCCTCTCCAGCATTTATTGTTTGTAGACTTTTGGATAGCGGCCATTCTGATCAGCGTGAGATGGTACCTCATTGTGGTTTTGATTTGCATTTCTCTGATAATGAGTGATGTGGAGCATCTTTTCATGTGTTTGTTAGCTAACTGTATGTCTTCTTTGGAGAAATGTCTGTTCAGTTCTTTGGCCCATTTTTTTGATTGGGTCATTTATTTTTCTTGTATTGAGCTGCATGAGCTGTTAGTATGTTTTTGAGATTAATTCTCTGTCAGTTGCTTCATTTGCTATTATTTTTTCCCATTCTGAAGGCTGTCTTTTCATCTTGCTTATAGTTTCCTTTGTTGTGCAAAAGCTTTTAAATTTAATTAGGTCCCATGTTTATTTTTGCTTTTATTTCCAATACTCTGGGAGGTGGGTCCTAGAGGATCCTGCTGTGATTTATGTCAGAGAGTGTTCTGCCTGTTTTCCTCTAGGAGTTTTATAGTTTCTGGTCTTACATTTAGATCTTTGAGTTTATTTTTGTGTATTGTATTAAAAACTGTTCTAGTGTCATTCTTTTTTTTTTTACATTTCAAGGATTTATTTATTTATTTATTTTTGGTTAACCAGTTTTCCCAGCACCACTTGTTAAAGAGATTGTCTTTTCTCCATTGTATATTCGTGCCTCTTTTGTCAAAAACAAAGGTGTCCATAGGTTTGTGGATTTATATCTGGGCTTTCTATTTTGTTCCATTGATCTATATTTCTGTCTTTGTGCCAGTACCATACTGTCTTGATGACTGTAGCTTTGTAGTAACTTTGAAGTCAGGCAGGTTGATTCCTCCAGTGCCATTCTTCTTTTTCAAGAAGAATGCTTTGGCTATTCGAGGTTTTTTTGTGTTTAAATACAAATTGTGAAATTGTTTTAGTTCTGTGAAAAATACCATTGGTAGCTTGATAGGGATTGCACTGAATATATAGATTGCTTTGGGTAGTATACTCATTTTCACTATATTGATTCTTCCAATCCATGAACATGGTATGTTTCTCCATCTATTTGTGTCCTCTTGATTTCTTTCACCAGTGTTTTATAGTTTTCTATATATAGGTCTTTAGTTTCTTTAGGTAGATATACTTCTAAGTATTTTATTCTTTTCATTGCAATGGTGAATGGAATTGTTCTCTTAATCTATTATGGGCAGTGTGGGGTCAATTCAGTTTAAGATAGTTCCTTGTTCCAGCTTGTACTTGTTCTCAAGGTCTATAGGCGCCCTCCAATGCATAGTCAATGCTAACTACAGGGTTTAATCTGTTGCACCTGTCACTTCCAGAGCAGTTCCCTCTTGTCTGTTTATTTTTCAAGTCTCTTCAATGTCTAATTTCTGCCCTGACACAAGGGGGGAAAGGGGGTCACTTATTTAGGCTCACTTATTCAGTTGTGTTGTGGAGAGGGAGGGACACTGCAAACAAATATTGCTGGTGTGTGTGGGGAGTGCTTGCAGTGTATGGACCACATTGGGTCTGCCACAGCTCAAGGCAGCATGTGCTTCCCAGGTCTATACTGCTCAGGCTCCAGGGTGCTCTGCAAGGGCATTGTCTGAAGTGGGCCCTAAATTTCATACATTTCCCAGGTCTAAGTCCGTCAGGTTTTTGTGCACTCTGCAAGGGCATAGACATGGATTGGTGTGCATTTTCCACCCTTCCCAGGTCCGAGCAATTCAGGTGACCATGTACCTGGCGAGTGCACTGTCCTGGGGGACTGTGCATCTTAATCACTTCCCTGGTCCCAGCCACTCAGGGTGCTTTGCGAGAGCACCATCTCAGATGTGCCATGAGTCTCCTCTGGGAGCTGATCTCAGGCTGCAACCCTCCTGGCAGATGTCAACCATCCAGGATCCCATGAAGACATGGTTAGCAACTGGAAGCATGCTCACAGTTTGGTGGAAGATGCTGTCTCTGGGGCCAAGATTGTAGCAGCCCCTTGCCTTCTGGCTCTGGCTGTCACATACCTGCCTCCGGGAGGGTGGGGCAAAGGGGCTTGTGTGCAGTCGGCTAGCTCTCTTTTGTTATTCGTTCAATCTGTTGTTTTGTGAGTGGGCCAGGCTGAACATTAGAGCTTTTGCGGGAAAGTTCTCTTTTTTTTCCTCTCTCTCTCTGGTGATCCCACAGTTCGGGTTGCTCACTTCACGTTTGCTTCTTCAGATTGCCCTCAGGCATTCCTTACTTTAAGCACTGATGATACAGCCTGCATCTGCCTGCCCAGTGCCCCACTCACTGGTGGTGGATGCAGGCGTCTGGGCTACTTCTCCACTGGCAGTTGCGGTTAGGCTTTGAACAAGCTATTAAACCTCAATGTCCTCAGCGGTAAAAGTGGGAAACATACTTTCCTCAGAGACAGTTTGAGAATTTGATTTTCTTAAAAAATGAAGAATAATAAGCTACACAGTCAATAAAACATCAGTTATTATGGTTAGACAGGACAGTTTATTACTAATCCCATTTTACAGATGAGAAGCTAACCATCAGAATCATGACGCCAATTGTCCCAGGTGTTACAGGAAGGAACCGGCACAGCCTCGATAAAGACTCAGGTCTCATCACTCCTGACTCTTACTGTTCAGTGCCTTTTTGGTCTTCATCATTATGTTGTATGAGGGCAAGAAATCCTCTTTTTTAATTAAAATATTTATTGACTTACTTTCAGCTGCATCCGGTCTTAGCTGGGCATATGGAGCCTCTGTTGTGGGGGGTAGGCCCCAGAGTGCTTGGACTCAGCAGTTGCAGCCTGCATGTTTAGTTGCCCCATGGCATGTGGGATCATAGTTCCCTGACCAGGGACTGAGCACGTGTCCCCCGCAACGGCAGACAGATTCTTAACCACTGGACCACCAGTGAAGTCCCTCTGTGTCTCCTCTTGCAAGCATTATCTTAGTATAATGATTTGGGATGACCTGGAAATAAGTAAGGACAGGGACTAGGAGAATCTATGACTCTAGCATAAAGCAAAGGATTGGCCCACTCCAATTCTGTAATACAAGCATTGTATTATAGTCTAATGACCTCTGGAAATCACATATAAGGTTGACATTGATAATACTTTTCCAAGAAGAATGCTGGGGAGAATTCTTAATATGTCGGAGGTTTAAATTGCAATAACCCACAAAATACAGTTGTCACTTAATCTCATTCAGTATGAGCACTGAAAGGAGCATTAAAGGTTATCGTATGACCGATCAGAGAAGCAAAGTGATGTGCCCACATTCACAGTGCCACTTGCAGGGACAATTATTTTTTAAGTACCTATTTTCATTTTAGCTAAGATATTTCTATTAGTTATGGAGACAGTCCACATGCAGGAAGTGAATCCAATACTGTGCTGGAGACAGTGTATATTAGCAGGTGAAAGCCTATTTATTTTAAGCATGTCTTCCCAAACTGCATTCAGTGACGTCAACTTGACAGCTTGAAATTGGTAATGGTGGAAATATTTATACTACGGAAATTGGCAAATATCAGAAATCCTCCTTCTTTCCTCCCCTTTCCAGAGCTTGCTTTTTTTTTTTTTCAGGCTGTGCCAGGTGTGGCATGTGGGATCTTACCCCTATCAGGGATCTAACCCATGACCCCTGCAAGGGAAGCTCAGAGTCCTAACCACTGGACCACAGGGGAACTCCTCCAGAGCCTGTTGTTAAACACCTACCAGCACACCACACAGTAAAATGGACCCTAATCTTTAGAAAACAAATAGAACAAAGGCCAAAACCAATCACACCTTTGCTTTCACTTCAACATGTTCTCTCCCACCCTGTGCTCTGATCAGGGGTCCTCTAGATCTGGAACTTGCTACAGAGAAGAAAAATATTCATTTCATTTAATAAATATCCAGTGAATACATGTAACCTGTAGTAAGCTGGGTGAAGGACTACATGACCAGGAAAGACTGTTGCTGCTGTCATGAGAAGACAGTCCACCAGACACATGGGACTCGAGGGCACTTGGTAAAGACATGGAAAGAAAACTGAGGTTTGATGGACAACTGTTCAAGGGATCAGAAATATCCATTAGATCTATGCAAAAGATATGCTGCCTTTAGAAAAAGAAATTGAGGCCTTAAAAAAAAATTCTTGCCAAGGAGTCCCATTTGATTCTGATATCTGATCTATCCACAGCTTCAATATGATTCCCTATGTTTTTAGTTGCTAAAAATTTAGACACACTGAGATACTGAAGCTATCCCTCAGTTGAGCTGCCCTATACCTACCTTCTTGAGTTTCTTTATCGTCACCTGTAGGTCTCCCACTTCTGTTTCATGTTGACGCCTGAGGTCACTGAGGGCTTCCTCAGCTTTGCGTTTTTCCTGGAAAAAAACACACACACACAACAAAACCAATTTGTTGATTTAAATAGGCTCTTCAAAATACTATAGGTGAGAAATATTTTGTGTCAAACCAAGAGAGTTGGACTATAAAGAAAGCTGAGCACCAAAGAATTGATGCTTTTGAACTGTGGTGTTCGAGAAGACTCTTGAGAATCCCCTGGACTGCAAGGAGATCCAGCCAGTCCATTCTAAAGGAAATCGGTCCTGAATGTTCATTGGAAGGACTGATGTTGAAGCTGAAACTCTAATACTTCGGCTACCTGATGTGAAGAGCAGACTCACTGGAAAACACCCTGATGCTGGGAAAGGCTGGAGGAGAAGGGGACCACAGAGGATGAGATGGTTGGATGGATGGATCACTGACTCAATAGACATGAGTTTGAGTAAACTCCGGGTGTTGGTGACGGACAGGGAGGCCTGGTGTGCTGCAGTCAATGGGGTTGCAAAGAGTCAGACACGACTGAGCAACTGAACTGAACTGAACTGAAGGCTGATCTCACATCTTCTACACAGAGATGGTGAGAAGGCATAAGGGAAGTAACCAAACTTAAGATGCCCAGCACTTCCAGAATGGAAACCTATAAGAGTGAAGGAACTGTGGAATCCTACAACCTATATACACACATTACCTGGGGTGACACCTCTAAGGCCACTACTTGATTGTGATAGAGGGCTGTAGCACATCGATTAACTAGCTAATTAAATACTGCTATGTTTAATGCAAAGCTCTGGTCGGCCAAGGGCCCCTGCTGCAGGCCAGCGTGAGGAACTCCGCCCATGGCAAAGGTCATGAGAAAGGAAGCTTGGCATACGCAAAGGCGTGATCAAGCCTCAGGAAATCCCCTGTTCCCGAGCATCTACCCCCAAAACCAGAGTACTTTATGGGGAGCTCTCCCCCATAACCATTTCTCTCGGAGAAGGAGTTAACTTGCAGCTCCAAGTTAATAAAAATTCCTGGGCGTGACAAGAGTGTTTCAACTTATGAACTCTAAAGGTTCTCTGGCCTGCCTGATCAGGTTCGTCCGGCCGCATGTGATTTTTTACAACCCCCCAACTGTGAGAGGCATCGGATGCTTTAAAACTTTCTAAATACAGACTCTTTTGAGAAGTTAGAAGATCATTAGTATAGTATTAGTGGGTTGATTAGGAATTATATTGGTGAAGGGTTTTTTCATTTGTCGCGCCAATAATTACTGCTAAATTCCCTGCCCTGGGTGTGACAAAGGTGTCTCAGGTCAAATCTCTCTGCTGACAGACTAGCTTGTGTGACAACCTCTCAACCATAAACAGCACAGAGAGTTTGGAGTACTAGCATAGGGCTTTTCTCATTATTGAGTCAATGATTGCCGCCAGGCTTCCATATCCTTAGGCACCTGGGAATATATTAATCAATGTGTTTGGAATATAGAAAAGGAAATATAGTAGTTTTTGATGTTAGCAATACTGGACCTTTTGCGTTAATGGATTTTCTCTTTTGCTATAGATCACTGAACTTTGTTATAAATCATTGTGTCCTTGCTATGCAAAAATGTAACTTTATCACTATCTTAAGACTAAATAGATCTTAAGGGAAACATTGGTGAAGGGTTTTCATTTGTTGGACTGATGTTTGCTGCTAAATCTCCATATTCCCTGCCCTTATAATAAATATAACTAGCATATAGGAAAAATAAGTATTAACCTTTAAGATTAATCATGTTTACCTTAGGTTAAGTAAATTCCTTTCCTAGTTGTAACTCACTACACCCTCACCCTATAGGAATGCAACTTTATTTGGAGGGTGGTGCCTGATTTAAGAAAAAATCACCCCTGGAAAAATAAGTTTTCTGGTTAAATGACCAGTATCAGAAAGGGCCATAAAATGTCAGCAGACCTCATGGCCAGAAGATGATGTAAAAAACCATAAGACCTTTGTATAATTTTATATGAAGCACCTGATTGTGACAAGGGTCAGGTCTGCTGACCCCCGCGTGACTGTATTCATCCCTATGTATAACAAAAAGGTGTATAAATAAACCTGAAAAATAAAGAAATGGGATCAGTCTCTGGAAAAACTGATTCCCCCGTGTCGTTTCATTCTTGCTCCCCGCTTTCCTGGCTGAATTCCCATCTGAAATGTGGGTACTCACCAAGCCTGCTAATTCTGCCTGGGCTTCTGAGATAGGACCGGGGAGGCCTCAGTGCCTCCTCTCGTTCGGGAGAATGGAAAGACTGGCCTACGTAGGTAGTGATTGGTATTCCATGTAAACCAGTTATTCAGCCTCTTTTTCTCCACTAATTTTCCTACTACACTATCCATTTCTAATCTCTCTCTTTATCTGTAATTAAATAAGTTTTTTCCAGGACGCCAACTCCGTCCTCACCTTCAAATCACCCGAGATCCACTGGGGCTGGACCCCGGCAGGCCCCATCACTTGCCTGAGTCCCATGATGTTATTAGGATCCAGGAAGACCTGGTATGTTCATTGTTTTTCCAAGAGTCTCCCTGGGCTTCCCTGGTGGCTCAGATGGTAAATAATCCACCTGCAATGCAGGAGACCCAGGTTCGATCCCTGGGTTGGGAAGATCCTCTGGAGGAGGGCATGGCTACTCACTCCAGTATTCTTGCCTGGAGAATCTTATGGATAGAGGAGCCTGGTGGGCTACAGTCCATGTGGGTCACAAAGAGCTGGATACAGCTGAGTGACTAACACTACTACTATACCTTCAGTTCAGTTCAGTCGCTCAGTCGTGTCCCACTCTTTGTGA